>OY992880.1:14601596-15201596 GCA_963921405.1 Cepaea hortensis | reverse complement strand
AGCAACTTATTAAGACGAGAGAAAATTAGAAATCAGGACTGAAATGGGGGTGACAGCACCGTTACATTTCATTATAAAAGAGCGAGTGAAATGGTTCTGCCACGTAACTAGACTACCAACTAACAGTATACCACAACAATCAATGATGTACATCGCAAAATGGAACCAGAAAAAGAGGCCGATCATGTAAACGAGGAAATAAGAGAGTCTATGGGAATCTTCATATATGAAGCCCAATAAAAAAAAAAAACGGGCACTCCCCCGCTGCTTGTGCTTCACCTCGCCACCGTAAGAGTTGCTGTGAAGTTGGAACTGCGACTAACTAACTAACTAACTAACTAACCGTAAGAGGAACCAGGTTAGATGCGATGAGAAGTTCGACACATTAATACACCCAACTATCTAGACAGCAATGATAAATAGTGCACTGTGTTGATAAGAGTCTTCCTGACCTTCCTTATTCCCAATAAAATCATATGGATCAGGAAGTATTAACACTGTCAAATCTGACACATTCAAATCTTGAGGAATCAATTGTGTTCCCATGAACGCATTCTCAAACGGGAACGGTGTTACCACAGGCCAGATTTCTATATCAATAGATGCAACAACTACAGAATGGTACCCAATGCAGCTGCAGCCGCACGACGCCGCCGGGAGCCGCGAGAACGTACGGGCCAGATGTACTGCCTAAGGGCTCAATTCTTCATGTGTTTGAATCCCCTTCCAGGCGGGAATTGCTTGTATTGATCTGACCTCAAATGTTATCAGGGAAGTAAAGGCTGCTCCGTCATACAACCACATCAGCAATCAATCGACGATTGATCTATGTAAACAAACAACCACACCAGCAATCAAGCGTCGATTGATTTATGTACACATACAGCCACACCAGCAATCAAGCGACGATTGATCTATGTAAACATTCAACCACACCAGCAGCAATCAAGCGTTGATTGATCTATGTGAATGTGAAACACGGTGCCTAGATTCCAGTAGTCTCAATGCATGGAAGGAGTTCATTTGCTGTAAGTGTGTGTGTGTGTTAGAGAGAGAGAGAGAGAGAGAGAGAGAGAGAGAGAGAGAGAGAGAGAGAGAGAGAGAGAGAGAGAGAGATTTGGTTAAGGAAACTATTCACAAATGTAATCCAATGCCAGTACATTTATTAGACTGTGAGGTTGTTAAGTTCTCAAGCCGGCTGCTGGGCTCTGCCACCTGGTCCAGGGTTGTGGGACCTGCAGGTGTGGAAGCTGGCCAAGACCAGTGTCTTCAACATCTCCCTTGTATCCGGATCAGTTTCTATGATCTCCATCTCTAGTGCGAAGACCTCGGGCACATAGTTGTCTCTCCTGTAATCTCTTCTCTGCCTGGAGCTTGATAGAAATATTTCCACTGGCCCCTCTCGTACTCTCCCCATCAGATGTGAAACAAATCATGTGATTCTGATCCTAAATTTCTAGCTAGGCACACTTGCAGTCCCCTGGAAAACATGTCTATTTGTGTGAAATTATCTTACTTTATTTCACTCACTATAACCATAGCGTCGGATATTTCTATCAAACATACGGCGTTAATTAAAAAAAACATACCATGATGAACTGTCTGTGTAGGTACGTACTGCTTGAAAAAACAATAAAACACACACACGCACGCGCGCGCGCGCACGCACAAACTTTAAATCGTGAGAAAGAATGAAAATGTAATAAATTTTGCTACAGGGTATCATCGTTGTGAAGTGTCATCGTCGCACTGACGGTGACCTATGGAGTCTCCAGTGGCGTCTCGGCGCGCCAATGTGCGCTGTTTGATGCGCTCCACGACACATGCAACAGTGCAAGGTATGCAACCCACAAAATACAATTGTTGTGAAGATAATGCTCTCCCTTTATTTATTTCCCCATGTGTGGATCAGGGGGATTTAAATGTTGAATTCTCGTTTCAGAAAACAATTACAAACTTCTTCAAAAAGTTATTTGCATTCCCTTTGCAGGACATCGCAGTCAATCAGCATTTGTTGACGGCTTGTAATTTATCAGGTAATTTTTAGTTCAGTAGTTCGCCATTGCCGTCTCCGTGGCGAAGGCCTTACGGACGTGATTCGTAAGCCGCTTACCCGCGTTCGAAACACAGCTGCGACCGATTTGGCAGCCAGCCGTGTTGTGCTGGGTTTTAACAAGTTGGTATGGGAGCCGGTCGTTCAGAAAGCAATGAACGTAAACTTGCAAAGACATCAACAACAACAGTAAAATGCTGTTTTTAAAAAAAGTTCGCCATTGATTTCTGATCTGCCGGTGCCTCATACCATCGAAATCAACGCAAAGCGGCTTACTTCTACATCGTTCGCGGCTGATTGTGAACAATAGCAAACTACTGAACGTAAAATCGCCTAGAAAAACTGAATGTCTGTTAGTCAGGACACAAACTGTTACACTCACTACGGAATGTGTGTATTACGTGTACATATTTTTCTACCCTATATCCCCGACTCCCAATCAACTAGCCACAAGCCGTTCCTATATTTTTCCAGCGCTGCAGGTCCTTACCTATCTTCACTCTATTATTCAACTGCCCTGTTCCTCTGCTCCTTAACTGCGAATCTCCTAGACTTCCATGCCAGTTCTACTTCGGGGATCTAACTCGAGGGATGCACACAATTTGATTTCCTGGTTCTAATACATGTCTTCCGTGGGGGGCGTCCAAAAAGGATGTTGGTCCGCTCGTAACTGAATGGTTTTCGTGCTATTATAGCCTTGGTCTTGGTAGATTTAGAAATCAACCGAGCATGGCAGGCACCACTCTCATCATAACCCCAAAAATGACCCAATTCGAATTGATATTGCCGACGAAGACATTAACTGCGTCCTTGGGTCTCATTGCCATTCTGGTCGGCCTCCCATCATTAAAGCAGACCACCTCTGACTCAACAAGGACATCCCCTGTCGGGTTGCCCCTATAACCCGACTATCTGCTCCGAGAATCAAAATCCCCACAAATAAGAAGCCTGCCTACGGGGATTTCTTCAAACCCGTTGAACCAATACAGGGGCTCCTATGTAACAGCGGAATCACTCGCGATGAATGCATTTATCATGATCCAAATGAGGCCGAAAATCTCCGTATGTAGCCAATGAATCTCTCTTGCGTTTTTATTTCACTTGCTCATGTCAGGCACCGTAGCCGTATGTCTCACTCTTTTTCACTAAAGCAAAGAATCTTGTCCATGTCTCCCCTGACCAATAGAGTTAATGTAGCCCACAAACTCTGGACACTGATAGTTGTCAATAGACAATTCCTTAAGCCTGACGACATCAAGACTATACACCAACATCTCCAGTACAGACCTTATCTGCTGGACGCCACGACATTAGCCCACCTTTATATATTTGAGCCAGTTTGTGTGAAAAATATGCGCTTCAAAATATTATGTTTTAATTGTGTTTTATTGGTGTTATGGAGCAGTTCTTGTGATATTCTTGAACACAAGTGGTGTATGTAACATTATTCAGTAAGTTAAACAGGATCAAAATAAGAGGATTATAAATTAAAGCCTTGTTAAGTGAAATTTTAAAATAATTTTTACCTCTTTAATTTCAATTGTTATTACTAAACCTCTCATTATTGTCATAATATTTCTAACATATCAATCAATTGTTAACACTGTCATGTTCCTTGTGCGATCCTCTTTAATTTGATATATTTAATTTAATTTGCTACTGTTTTAACAATTTTAAAAGCATTATTGTGACACACCCCTACTTCCCAATTTCTGCCATGAATTTCAGGACCACTATTTTGTTTGGCGGGCAATCAGTTAATAATGACATTGTGTACACCAAACGTCCAGTATCAATAATAACATTATGTACACCACAAGTCCAGCATCAATAATGACAATGTCCAGTATCATTAACGACATTACGTACACCAAACGTCCAGTATCAATAATGATATTATGTACACCAAAAGTACAGTATCAATAATGACATTATGTACACCAAAAGTCCAGTATCAAGAATAATATTGTGTACACCAAAAGTCCAGTATCAATGACATATGTTGTACACCAAAAGTCCAGTATCGATAATGATATTATGTACACCAAAAGTCCAGTATCAATGATGACATTATGTACACCAATAGTCCAGTACCACCAATAACATTATATGCACCAAAAGTCCAGCATCAATAGTGACATTATGTATACCAAATGTCCAGTATCAATAATGACATTATGTACACCAAAAATCCAGTATCAATAATGACGGTATGTACTCCGCAAGTCCAGCATCAATAATGACATTATGTACACCAAACGTCCAGTATCAATGACATTATGTTGTACACCAAAAGTTCAGTATCGATAATGATATTATCTACACCAAAAGCCCAGTATCAATGATGACATTATGTACACCAAACGTCAAGCATCAATAATGATATTATGTACACCACAAGACCAGTATCAATAATGACATTATGTATACCAACAATCCAGTATGAATAATGACATTATGTACACCACAAGTCCAGTGTCAATAATAACACCGTGTATACTAAAAGTCCAGTATAAATAATGATATGTGTACACCAAAAGTCCAGTATAAATAATGACATTATGTACACCACAAGTCCAGTATCAATAATGATACTATGTACACCAAATGTTCAGTATCAATAATAACATTATGTACACCGAAAGTTCAGTATCAATAATGACATTATGTAACCAAACGTCCAGTATCAATAATGACATTATGTACACCAAAAGTCCAGTATCAGTAATGACATTATGTACACCAAAAGTCCAGTATCAATAATGACATTATGTACACCGAAAGTTCAGTATCAATAATGACATTGTGTACACCAAAAGTCCAGTATCAATAATTACATTATGTACACCAAAAGTCCAGTATCAGTAATGACATTATGTACATTGAAAGTCCAGTATCAATAATGACATTATGTACACCGAAAGTTCAGTATCAATAATGACATTATGTACACCGAAAGTCCAGTATCAATAGTGACGTCATGAACTTCTCAGTGTCCAGTATGAATAATGATGAAACTGCTGCAGTCACAGCACAATTACTTTCAAAGCAAACAAAAAAAAAATCTCGGATGAAAGATGAAGAAGAATGAGAATGGTAATTGCACGAGATGTAATAACAGGGCTGCAGACACGAGAAGGCCGCCGACAAAGAAAGACTTGGGCGCAGCCAAAGATAGAGATACGCGTCTAGAGATGAAATACGAAACAGCATGAACCACATAAATAATACAGGCGGTGATACAATCTGACAGGCTGGGCAGACATCTGCAGATAAACCATCCATAATACAGCACAACTAGAAGATCCTGAAACTGGAGTCTGATCCGCCCATGGATGATGGTGTAGACCAGTGGTTCTCAACCGGTAGAGAATCTCTTTCCCCCCCCCCCTCCCCCACAGGGGAGTTAAGAATGTTTCAAGATCACGTTAATACAAGAACTGATTACTTGATATTGTTTTTTCTTCCATACTTTATGGTTCTGTACTTCTTGCCCTTCTGAAATCCGTTTTATAACGTAAGTAAACCCACAAATCACGTTTCATGTAGACGTTTGGACTTGTTCTTATTAGTTAATTAGTTAGTTAGTTAGTTGTGGTTCCAACTTCACCGCAACGGTGTGCCAGTGAATATCATACAGAATGCTCCTCATTGCCCAATGTGAAAAGTGGAACAGACAGGAGTCTCGACAAGCCAACAGCCCGCACAGGAACACTGTCCATAATGCCGCCGCCAGAATGCCAACACAAAAGTCCTCCACGAAAAATACGGTTCATCGTCGATGGAATCGGCAGTCACCGGAAAGGCTTCGTTGAGCCGGGTTGCATCCCATATGGCTCGGTCTCTTTCCGCAGGGCGACCCGCCGAAAGCGCCGCATAAAGCACGAACTCCGTAGCTCCAGTGACGACTGCCAGGAGTCTCGTGAAAAATGCACTCGTGAACCGAAAACACAAACCAGTCAATTCAGCGATAGCTGGCCACCATCGTTCCGAACATGCAGTTAACTCTACAAATAACCGCGGACAGATGTAAAAGCATTCATAACATTCTGAACGTTTGATTAAGGGGTGCATGGGCAAAAAAAAAAAAAAGGTTGAGAACCACTGGTGTAGACAATGGCATGCTATTTATTTATTTGTTGGTTGCTTTCTTTCTGTGTGTCTGTCGCTTTGTCTTTTCTATTATCTTTCTTTTCAGATGAATATCTGTAGGTCAGTCTGTCTGTCTTTTTTTTTCCTTTGTTGCTCTGTCCTTATGCCCTATTTTGGCTTTCTACCTTATTCGCCTTCTTGCTTTCTATTTGTCTTTCTGTCTGGCGGTCTGTTTTGTAGCCATGTCTGTATGTTTTTCTTTATATCGGTCTGTTCTTTCTTTATTTCTTTCTTTCTTTCTTTCGTTCTTTCTTTCTTTCTTTCTTTCTTTCTTTCATTCTTTCTTTCTTTCTTTCTTTCATCTTTCTTTCTTTTTTGTTTGCTTTCTTTCTTTCTTTCTTTTTAACTGTGTACATGATTTTTATTTTGCCTATCTGTTTACCAGTTATTAATTTATTCTATTTATTCGTCCTGCCGGTCTGCCTGTTTGTATATACCTTTCTATCTGTATTTTGTTTTGAAAACATTACACAGACGGTGCTCTAGTATGCTGAGGCAAAAAAAAAAAAACATTGCAAAGACGGTGCTCAGGAATTCTGAGACAGAAAAACATTGCACAAATTTCCCCTCTCCAAGCTCAGGAATTTGTGAGATGAACAGTATCGGTATTTGGACGGAGAAGCACTGTGATCTTTATAACGTTGGTCAGTTTGAGAAGACAATCTCTGGGCAGCACCACACCCAGGTGCCTCGCTCGTGTCCAGTGTAAACACAGGTTCTGCCACCTCTGCTGCCTACAGATGAAGATAATCACATATGAGATACTACTCTAACGATGCTTCCTGTATAGAGATAAAGGTAATCACTTGACAGATACTGCTCTAATGACCCTTCCTGTATAGAGATAAAGGTAATCAATGGGCATATACTACCCAAAATACTTTTCCTGTATAGAGATACAAGCAATGACATGACAGATACTACTCTAACTACCTTTCCTGTATAGAGATGAAGTTAACCACATGACAGATATTACTCTAATGACCTTTCCAGTATATAGATATGGAATCGGCAGTCACCAGAAAGGCTGCTAAAGTGGGTGGCGGGGTAGAGGTATCCCCTATCAAAGGAGAGGTAAGATGCCTCCTTCCCTCCGCTAGCCTACGGGACACCCTTGGGCAAGGTGGAGTACCCGTTTAGCCCCCGATCAGGGTTACTTGAAGCCATGCGTGCAGGTGGGGGATGAAGCTGAAGAGCAGCCAACATATAGTTGTAAGTTATGGTCTCCAGCTTCACGACGGTAGGCAGAGGATCTCCTTTTTGGGAGACAATGGCTACGGTCATCAACCAGTATGGTCACTGCTAGGAAGGAAAGCACTGCTAGGAAGGAAAGGAATGGCAAACTACCTTCTTCACAGATGCGAAGAATATCATGCACTGCAGTCTTATCGATAATCAGAGAAACGGCGTAAATGGGTGCTCCACCGGAGCAGCCTCGCCCGGTAGGAGTAGTCATGTGCACCAAACAAACAAACAAACAAACTTTATTTTCGAAGGGTAACAAATTGGGCACGCAGGCCCGTCTTACATTCGGCCCTTCCAATCACTCATCTTTCGTTCATCAGTGCATAGTGCATTCACATAGGAAAAAAACATTGTCAAATTAATGTTGTAAGCATAAACAATGCATGTTATCATGTTATGAGACACACCCCCCACCCACCCACCCATTCCCCTATCCATCCGCGTGTCTCCCACACACACATCCACCATCCAACCACACACATACCCACAGGCACATACATGACCCCATCCATACACCCATCCACAACCCACACATCCCACACATACCCCCATATACATCATCTCCCCACCAACACACACACACATCTCCCACCCACCACATATGCCAAACTGTGTTACTGCCGTTATTTCGACAACAATAACATCTGGACAAAAATGATAAAATTATTCAAAGTCTTTAATCTGTCGCAGAGATGGTGATGACTCTAAATGGATGAAGTCGGCTAGGTGATTCCTGATGCAGAATCGGCCCTTAGCGCTAAATTTACTCTTATCCTCGAGCTCCCATTCCGCTAAGTTGCAGTCGTTTGAATACTCGCAAATATATGTCTAGGGTGGCTTTGCTATTCCCTGGTTCATGGTTCATTCTTCAGTTGAATGTCCTCAATAAATCTTCCTCCTGATTCCAAGCCGCGTCATGCAGGAGATCGCCACATCCAGGTGTCAACTTCACCGGAGCTCACATCAACACGTCCGTTCTGAATAACAACTTTCACAGCGTATATGTTGCTGTCTCTGACGTATTCTCGTTTCCCTAGAGCTCTTGTCCACTCTGTCCACGTTGGTGTACACATGGGGAAACTCCCGTTCACACTTGTTTATATTTTGTGGCGCGTGACCGGTCTTGGCAACATATCCCCCACCACACACCCCCACCCACCCACACACAAACCCAAGCACACATGCATGCAACCACCTATCCATACCCACCCACACATCCCCCACCTTCACACATCTCGCCACCCACACGCACACATTCTCCACCCATCCCATAAACTACCAACACTCACCCACCCACATATCATCCACCACCCACCCACACACCCCAACCACTCAGCCAAACACACATCTCCCAACCACATATCCAACACCCACACACACATATTCCCGCCAACTCACATATCCTGCACTTAACAACACACAAAACTCGCATCCACCCACACATCCCCCACTTACACACATATCACCCATCTACACAATCTCCCCCACCCACACATCCCGCACCCACACACACACACATTCCCTCACACCCCCAATCTACGCACACCCTCCCACACATCCTCCACCCACCCACTTGCCAACCATCCCACCCCGATCTCCAATCCCCAATCACACATCCCTTAACTACACATCTCACCACCCATACACTCACACACACATACACATCTTCCCACCCATACACACATCCTCACCCATCAACACATTCCTCATCCAAAAACACACACAAACCACCCACACACACCACACCACCCACATATACCCCACCCACACAAATCCGCCTTCCCACCCACAAACACATTCCCCACCCATACACTCATCTCTCACACACACCCACCCACTCATGTACTCATCCATCAACCACTCACACCCACACATCACCCACCCACCCATCAACACATGCATATCTCATTACCCTCCCACCCACACACACCCCAACCATCCAGCCAAACACACATCCCCCATCCTCACATACATCCTTCATCCACCCGCACATCCCACATATCCCCCATCCCACACAACACCCCACCCATAAACGCATTCCCCTCACATGCATTCCCCATAAACATCCCCGCCCACACGTCTCTCACCCACACACACACATCTCCACACCCACCCACACATCCCCTACCTACAAACATCCTCACCGTCCACACATACATCCTCCACCCACTCACATTTATCCCATCCACACTCACACACTCAGACCCACACCCATCCCCAACCCACACACATTTCCCACACACCCATTGACGTACCCAAATACACATACTCTACCCACATCCCCAACCAACCAACACCCACATAATTCCAACCATCCTCCGAAATATCCCCACCCACACACACACATGCCTCACACATATACATCCCCCACCGACCACACATCTCTTCACCCATCCACACATCAACCCACACATATACCTCACACACAACCCCTCCACACATACATTCCCCACACTCCACACACACACACACACACATCCCTCGCATACACACACACATCCCTCACATACACACCCACACACACATCCTCACATCTAGACACATACATGATGCCTCATGAGATCACTGAAACTAATAAGAACAAACTCCCACACTTTACACACAGTTGAGACACTGACGATTGTCATGAGCATTCTCGCAAAAATTGTAAGAAATGGAGAAAAAATTGTACATATACATTGTGTAGCATAAAAAATTGGTGATTCAATTCAACTCTCTCTCTCTCTCTCTCTCTCTCTCTCTCTCTCTCTCTCTCTCTCTTCTCTATCTCACATACTCTCTCTCTCTCTCTCTCTCTCTCTCTCTCTCTCTCTCTCTCTAGAGTAAATTATACAGCCATCTAAGACTTCTACCACTTCAAAAGCGCTTCCTTTTTAACAAAGCCAAATTAGTGAATAAAATTATATCTGAAAATACCCCAGAGTATCTTCTACCGTTAATTAAATCTAATGCAATGAACAGTAAGCGCTTAAATTTATTACAGCTTCCTAAGCTTAGATTGGACTTATACAAAACTTGTTTCGCATATTCTGGTGCTCACTTGTGGAATAGCCTTCCACCAGAACTGAAAACACCAATGAGTCCCTACACATTCAACCGAAAACTCTTTCAACACTTACTTCATACCGACTATATGCCTCCATAAGTCACCTACTAGTATCATTTTTCCACTATCATTTTTCCACTATCATTCTTCACTGTATGTGTGTGAGCGAGACAGTGGGTGAGAGAGTGAGTGAGAAAGAGTGTGAGTGGAAGAATTAATATGAGTGAGAGTGAGTGAAAATGCATGCGCGTGTGCTTGAGTGAGTGTAAAAGTGAGTGGGTGTGTGTGGACATATGTGTGAGAGATTTAGTTAGAGAATGAGTGAATCTGAGAGAGTGGGTGTGTTGTGTGTCTGCCTGTCTGTGTGATAGAGTGTGAAAGTTAGTGAGTGAGTGTGAGTTAGAGAGTCAGCGAGTAAATGAGTGAGTAAGGGAGCGTGCGTGAGTGAGAGAGAATTTGTGGGTATGCGTGTATGTGCTCGAATGAGTGAGTGTGAGAGCGAGTGAGTGTGTAAAAGAGAGAGCGTGGGTGAATGAGAGAGTGCATGAGAAAGTGTGATGTATGTGTGTTCATGTCTGGATGGGTGTACATGTGTGTATCTGTGTGTGCCTCTGTGTGTATGTCTGTACGTGTGTTAAGGTGTGCGTTCATGTGTTTATATGCGTTTATATGCATGTTCGTGTGCATATGTGTGTATGGATGAGTGTGTGTGTGTGTGTGTGTGCTCGTGTATGTATTGTATATCTTTGGATGTGTAAGTGTGCATGCATGCGGTATATGCGAGGGAGTGTATATTCGGGTGTTATGTGAGTACGTGTGAGTAAGTATATGGATGTGTGCGGGTGTGTGTATGTACATGTGTGTGAGAGAAGAGAGAGAGAGGAAGAGAGAGAGAGAGAGAGAGAGAGAGAGAGGGGGAGAGAGAGAGAGAGAGAGAGAGAGAGAGAGAGAGAGAGAGAGAGAGAGAGAGTTGAGCGCACGCATTTCATGTAACATGCTATTCCATATTTTGTATCTTTCATATTACGAGGTATCGTTTAATGCCACTTGATTGTCCTGTAACATGCCATTCCATTTTTTTTTTTTAAATTCTCATCTTATCATGTTGTATGCCATTTGATTTTATCATGTATAATATAACATTACTGTGATGTGAGTGAGAGAGTAAGTGAGAGAGAGAGAGAGAGAGCAAGAGAGCGCAAGAGAGAGAGAGAGAGAGAGAGAGAGAGAGAGAGAGAGAGAGAGAGAGAGAGAGAGAGAGAGAGAGAAAAGAGAGTTGAATTGCATCACTAATTTTTACGCTTTTTTTTTGTTTGGGTGGGTGAATGGGTGTGCAGGAGATTGTGTGGGTTGGGGGATGGGTATGTAATGAGTGTGGGGGATGAGTGTGGGGGTGTCTGTGAATTGGATATGTCTGCGTGGGTGGGAGTGTGTGGGTGTGGTTGGCGTAAATGTGAGTGGGTGGAGGATGTATGTGTGGGTGGCGAGAATGTTTGTAGGTGGAGGATGTGTGAGTTGGTGGGGAGATGTGTGGGCGAGGATGTGTATGGGGGAGGTATGTGGGGGGTGGGGGGTGGGATGTGTTTATGGGTGGAGTTTTGTGTGGGAGGGGAGATGTGTGAGAGGTGGGGAGGTGTGGGATGTGCAGGTGATTGAAATAGTGATTGCGAGTGAGAGAGAGAGAGGGAGAGAGAGAGAGAGAGAGAGAGAGAGAGAGAGAGAGAGAGAGAGAGAGGAGAGAGAGTGAGCGAACGAGGGAAGACAGTGGAAGAATGGATTTGTAAATGTGTGTATGTGTGCGGCCATTGTTTGTGAGTGTCTATGGTGTGACGAAACGCGTTTATCTGTCTTGGGTCGTAAAGATTCCGCACTATTTTGGCGCGTCATCGGGGGACTTTCCCAGCTATAAATAGACTGGGGGAAGCCGATAGAGGAATTACCATCTAGAATCTTCTCGGAGCACCTGAATTTGAGTGACCCGTGAGGCTGGGTATAGCACTAGATTCTCGTGCAGAGAGATCTAGAAATTCTAGGCGGGGGATGGATGTTTCCCGAGAAAGTGTCTTTTCTCAAGAAGCACTAGCTTCTCGTGCGCATTGAGTTGGCACGAGTGGGGAAATTGGCTAAACCATTCATTCACTTCAATTTTGCTCGTAGAGAGCAGACGCAGGCCTGTGTGAGCCATTTTGTGTTGCGTCTCACCTCAACCATGATTCGGCTGACTGTTACGGAAAGGAAGCTGAGAGGCCCTTTAACAGTTCTGAAAGCTGACTGGAGTCTGGTTTTCGACATTCAGGTACCTATTTGTTTAAATCATTTAACTTTGTAAGTGTGTACAAAACGCCATCGTTCTAACCTCATTACCTATGCGGATGTCCTTGCATACTAAGTAGCAAACCGATCGATAACGCTGCTGACGGCTAATCGTGTGTTTTGTTTACCGTGTGTTCGCGAAACAGCTGTTGGGAACGCCGGAATGCGATGTGGGCGATTGGGTTTAAATTATATTTACCATATATCGCAAATCGTTGCATCTATTAGGTTGCTGTGTTAGAATAAGACATAGTTACTTGTGCCTGAAAGAAACCTAGATTTATATCAGTCAGTTGCTGAAGCCAGGAGAACGGTTAGAAAACCAGGTAATTTGGTAGGTGGAGATTCAGACAAAACTGTGCTTAGTTAATAAGTAAAGAAAGAACTTAGTTCTGTGCCACCAGGAATGATGTAACTATTGTGTAGTAACTTAATAGTGAATTCATTGTGTGGAACACGGGATTTCTGTGGGAAGGTAAGTCTGCATTGGGGATATATATATATATATATATATATATATATATATATATATATATATATATATATATATATATATATATATATATATATATATATATATATATATATATATGATGTGACATTGTGTATATATATTAGGTAATTCTGAACGCCGAATAGGTCGACGCGTGATAACAATGCGTGCCGTCGCGATATAAATATGCGTTCTGAGTTCTTGTCTGAGCTATCCTGTTCTTACATACTGGCGCTAGTGCGAGTGAATGCAAAGGTGCTGGAAGTATGGAAGGATGCAAGGAGGCTGTATGAGACAGGGGACATATAGGATATGGGGGATGTGAAAGCAAGTTATGAAAGTATTCGTTGGTAGACCAGTGTAACAGTATGTGTAGTTTGGGTTATAATTAGGATCTAGTGGGGAATTAGAGATACAGCACGATTGAGCATTATGAGTGAAAGCGGAGAGAGATGCTCAATCGTGACGTATTGTTGTTGTGAAGGGCAGTCAACATCCGATGGTCCAGCAAGGCAGACACGGCTTGTCATCTTACGCAAATAAACAAACTTTTATTCAACCTTCGACTTTATTACTTCTTTCTACACTATGACAGAAGTAAATATGGAGCCGTATGTCCAGGATTCTGAATTGAGCCGTCCGGCTACCACGCGAAGTACTATATAACTCAGAAGATAAAAGTATCAAGAGGCTTTTCTAGAGCCGTGGCTGAATTGTAATGTCATCCCTGGTAATGGCCGTTAACTGAATCTCAGCCTTCAACGCTTTCCAGGGCCGCGATCTGAACTCTGGAGTTTCAAAAGAAAAGGCTTACTATTTCCAAGCGCCAGCCAATGAACGTTATCAAATTCAAGGGGCCTCCCATGGCCGTTGCATGAATCCTATCGTTTTTCAAGAAGAGCCATCCTGTCCTGGGACCTTGAGAAAATCAGAAATTCAAGTTGAACATTTGTCGGGCTCAACTAATCATGGAAAAAGCCTCGTAAATTCGTGATCGGGCTTCTTGAAACTAATTGTCATTGGGCTTCGGTTGACCTTGACAATTTTTTTGGGCCTTGTCAATCCTACGACCCAAATGTATGACCCATCCCAAATGACGATGAAATACCCACTCGAGAATCAAGGAAGGGACCCAACCAGGGGTCGAAAATAATCCAGGCATCCCATGAGACGGGACCCAAGCAGGAAGAGTGTCCAGCAGCCCACGAGAAGGACGAAATTATCTGAGGACGAGAGGGGATATCTGAACTCCGCCACCGGAACTCTGGAACTAATTGTCAGTTGATGCGGGCTCGTGTAAGTGAACTGGATCCGTCAGCGAGCAAAAGAAGGTAACTGTTTAGTTAAAGAGACAATTTGTATTTCCTGGATCTCCGGTGATGTGCCGTAATTTCTTAGTTAGAGCAGAGTCTAAAACATTATTGTACTCTAAGAAACAGGTATGAGGATTTATAGTGAACTTTTTGGTTTCAATATGAGTTATTG
The DNA here is from genome assembly GCA_963921405.1 of Cepaea hortensis. NCBI lineage: Eukaryota > Metazoa > Mollusca > Gastropoda > Stylommatophora > Helicidae > Cepaea > Cepaea hortensis. The sequence goes on along the minus strand of OY992880.1, from coordinate 15,186,809 downwards.
AAGACAGGGTTCTTCCTGCCTCTACGCTGACAGGATATTGATAGTGATTCGTGTAATTAATATTACAACTGGTGCTCTTTAGGGATTAACAAAGTGAAATTTTTGCGATTTTGGAACTAAATAACTAATTGAACAGTTTTATGGACTGTGGGAATTGTGTGTTGTAAATTAGTAAATTTATGTGATTCATAAATAGGGTAATTAATTAACCAGTTTTTAGAAACAAATAATTTAAAATTGTGTGCTTCTTGGTTCTTTGCTTGCTTTCTTTCAGTATTTTCAGCATGGCGGAACAGGACACCCTAGCGCATCCTCCTTAAATTAGGAGATTGAAATTGTGTGTTTTTTTTGTTCTTTGCTTGCTTTCTTTCGGTATTTTCAGCATGACGGAACCAGACAACTTGGCCCAGGTGTTGACGGGAGTGGGAACAGCGGTAGGAAAATTAAATATGATAATCAACCAACAAGGATTGACAACAGAAATTTTGAGGTTTAGTGGACAGGCCAGGGAATATAAAAAATGGATCACTTCCATAGAAAAATATGCCTATTTAATCTCAGCAACAGATGTAGAAAAAATGAGGTTGGCTTATCAGACGGCAACGGAACCGGTCTCGGATCATATAAGAAGAAAGCTAGAAGCTAGAGTAGATGAGACATGGGAACAATTCAAGGAAGACCTAGCAAGGAAATATGCAGAAATAACGGATCCACAACATGCATTTTCGGTGTTGAGGCAGGCTAAACAAAATAACGGAGAGACGGTACAATTGTTTAGCGATAGATTGATTAATCTGGCTGAAGAAGCATTCTTAGGACAGAATGTACGAGGAGAGGAGGTGGAAAGGATGTTGGTAGGGATCTTTGTGGATGGCATAAAGTCTGATGGTTTGAAACTTAAATTAATGAGGGAAAACCCTGAGAGGTTATCACAAGCGGTGGATATCGCGGTACAAGAAGAAAATTTGAGACGTAGGTTTAGATTAAGAACAGGACGAGAAGTGGGAAGTAATCGAGATGACAGAGTTGAGGAACCTATGGAAATAGGACAAACAAGATTCGGATGGAATAGGAGAGGAGGTATACAGACGTTACAAGGTAGAAATAGGTATGATAATGAGGAAAGAAGAAATATGAGATACCCTACAAGAGAAACAGTAGGTAACACAAATAGTACAAATATTGTCTGTTGGAATTGTGGTCAACGGGGACATGTTTTTCGGTTTTGTAATAACAGGCGTGTCCAGTCGAATACACAGGGTAGACATGACAATAATAGGGTGAGTAGGAATGTTGTAGATGGATACAGGAATTTTACAGGTACAAGAACACAGGAAAATCGGCGCCCTACCTATTAGGCAGGACCTATGATAGGAGGGTAAATAATAAGGTCCCAAGGGTTAGAGAATATGTTAATAACAGGTATAATAGCTCGAACAGAGAATATTTTCAACTAGATGAAGTCAAGAAATTTATAGAAGATAAAACAGATTATAGCTCTTGTATATTAGAAATAGGAAAGTATAGAGTTCGTACATTAATTGATTCGGGAGCTCAGGTTAGTGTAGTAAAAGAAAGTTTTCTATATAATATAGTAAGAAATTGTAGAGTATTTAAGAGTCATAATAATTTACACTCTGTTACGGGACAGAATTTACAAGTAGTGGGACAAACAATGATAAATTTTAAGTTAGGAGGGATCAACATAAGACACCTTTTTCATGTAGTCAAGGGGTTAAATAGAAACATGTTAATAGGAAGAGATTTTTTAATAAAAAATGGAGTAAGACTTTTATATGATTTACACAAATTAAAATTCAGGGACGTCTATATAGATATGCAAGAAGACATGCATATATCAGCACTAGTTAGAGTTAAAATGACAACGACATTAAAACCACAGTCGGTTAATTTGATACAAGTGAAGCTGAAGAAAAACCCATATTATGTAGAAGGAAACACAGTCAGAATCACTGAATTACAAGAGGAAATAATTGATGAGCCTGGTTTGGAAGTTCCGGATGGAATAATAGCGTTAGATAAACACTTAACCTTTCCAGTTATGGTGATTAACAACACAGGTAGAGAAATTAAATTATACAGAGGGTGTGTAGTAGCGAAAATAGAACAGAACGTTAGTGAAATATTGGCAACGGATAGAGTAGAAATGCCGGGAACTAATTATTCACAGTCTTCTAGTGAAAGAAGTAATAACAGACGCGGACGCGGAAGTAGAGGAAACACACGAATGAATGAATTGATCCATCCATTCAAAAGAAATACAGCACAAATACATTCACTAGATAAACAGACAAGAGAACAGGAATTGTTGGCACAGTTAAAGACTTCACCAGAAAATAAAGAAGTATTGGAACAGTTTATAAAGGAGAATCAGGATGTGTTTGCAATTAGTGATTTAGAGTTGGGGAAGACAAAAACGGTAACAATGGAGATAGATACGGGAGACCATCCGCCGATTAGCTTAAAACCATATAGAACTCCCTTAAGAAATAGAGAAATTGTAGAAAAGGCAATAGAAGAAATGTTGAAAGCAGGGATAATCAAAAGATCAAAATCAGAGTGGTCATCTCCGGTGGTAATTGTGGCCAAACCTGATGGTTCGAGTCGATTCTGTTGCGACTATCGGGCGTTGAACAAAATTACTAAAAATGTAGCATATCCATTACCAGTGATAGATGATATTTTGGGGTTGCTAAATGGCGCTACATTTTTTACGACGTTAGACGCAAGAGCAGGATTTTGGTGCATTCCGATGTCGGCAGACGCGCAGAGAAAAAGTGCTTTCTGTACTCATATGGGTTCTTATGAATTTTTACGTATGCCTTTTGGAGTCAAAACTGCGCCATCTCACTACATGCTCTTAATAAATGAAGTTTTAGAAGGTATGCAAAGGTTCGCTCTTGCTTATATTGATGATATTCTGATCTTTACTTCTGGAAATGTGGAGGATCATTTGAAACATATAAAGTTAGTGTTTGACAGGTTAAGAAAACATGATGTGAAGTTAAAGCTCAGTAAATGCCAATTTTTAAAGACAGAAACAAAATATTTAGGGTATATTATAAATAGAGAAGGTATAAAACCAGACCAGGACAAAATAAAGGTTATTAAAGAGTTACCTGCTCCAACTAACGTTAAGGAGGTACGCGCCTTTATAGGAACATGCGCGTATTATAGGCGGTTTGTCCCAGCGTTTTCAAAAATAGCTGAACCTATTACAAACTTAACAGGCAAGTACGCTAGGTTTAAGTGGGATGATGAGTGTCAAAAAGCGTTCGAGTATTTAAAAAACAGTTTAACACTGGTACCACTGTTGACGCATCCAGACTTAAACAAACAGTTGATACTGTACACAGATGCTTCAGACAATGCAGTAGGAGCGTGTTTGGTGCAACCATATGAAGGGAAAGAGTCTGGAATACCAGGGGTTAAAAATGAAAGGCCTATATACTTCTTGTCGCATAAACTTAGCAGATCACAAAGAAAGTGGACGACTATTGAGAAGGAGGCTTACGCAATACATTACGCTCTTCAAAAACTAAATTACTACTTACATAACGCAAATTTTGTTATTAGAACTGACCATATGCCTTTAAAGTCTTTTTTAGAAGCCCCAGTGCAGAACAGGAAAATACAAACCTGGGCATTGAACTTACAGGGATATAATACGAAAATTGAGTACATTCCAGGTAAGATTAACACATGCGCTGATTTACTGTCTAGGATTCCCTATCCACAGTCGTCAGGTGACACAGAAGATGAAGGAGAACCAGAGATTGACGATCGAAATTGGCAAGTAAATATTTTAGATACTGCTATAATAAATAGAGAAGAATTTGATAGTCTACCATCGGAACAAGAGTCTGAACATAGGGAAGATGATCTACACTTAGAAAAATTTAACATGAAAGAGGAGCAGGACCTAGACCCAAAAGTGTTACAAATAAAAGAAAAATTAAGAGAAACAGAAGATAACAAATATAAAAGGAATTATTTGGTTTTACAAGAGGATGGACATTTATACTACATGTCTGAAAGGAACGAACAACTGAGGAAATACATTCCAAAACATTTGGAAAATGAACTTTTAAAGGCATATCATGATGAAAATGGACATTTAGGTAGAGACAAATTGGTGAAGGCGCTTACAAGTAAATATTACTGGCCAAATTTATTTAAATCTGCATATAAATATGTGGATACCTGTGAGAAGTGCAGATTGAGGAACATGAAAACAATAAAGTGTCCCTTGCAGGATACTGACATTCCTCAGTTTCCAATGCAAAAGATTAGTTTAGATATATCGGGTCCACACCCCAGAACATTGTCAGGAAACGTGTATTTGATTCATATAGTAGATGTTTACAGTCTTTGGCCGGAGGTTTATGCAATTCCGGATAAGAGTGCAGATACAGTAGTCAATATTTTTTTACAAGAGTTTGTCCCAAGATTTAGTTGTCCACAAAGTATACTTACAGACAATGGTAAAGAATTTATAAATAAGAAATTTGAAAAGTTGTTAAATGATTTAAATATAAAACATATAAAGACATCATATTATAGACCTACTTCCAATGCTAGAAACGAGCGTCAACATCAGACGTTATATAGCATTATATCAAAGATTGTAGATGAACATGAAAGGGATTGGGATTTGTTTTTAGGACCTGCCCTTAACGCCATTCGTACTAATCAAAATGAAAGCACGGGTTTTTCACCATATTATTTAATATACGGGAGAGAACCGATACTACCTATAGACAATCTATTAAAACCTAGACGGAAATATATGGGTGAAGACTTTCAAGAGGTTATAATACAGGAAATGCATAAAGCACACGTAAGACTAAGGAATAATATAATTAAAGCTAGGGAAAGGCAGAAAAAGTACAAGAATATAAATACAAACTTGCAGGAATTTAAGGTTGGTGATAGGGTCTATTACAAGAAGCATAGGAGAAACTCTAAGTTTGATAATCGTTGGATTCCAGGGTATTATATTTTGGAAAAACTAGGTAAAGTATCGTATAAAATTAAGAACCAGGTCACGGGACATGTAGCAAGGGCACACGTGGAACACTTAAGGAGAGATGAAGAAGAGATAGAATATAATAATAATAATAATTATTATTCAGACACAAGGTTTTTAGATGAACAACTCGTTAGAGGTGCTACAGTAACCCCAGGCGTTAGAAGAGATCCAACACAAAATCGCTTATTAGCAACTCCAGGCTTTGATGATACTCAAGAACAGACGATACCGAAAACAATAGAAGAAGAAAAGTTGAATGAGACTCATTATGATAGTATGGAAGAGGAAATAAGTGCTCCGTTTAGGAACACTAGACAGGCAACGAAAAGGAGAATGGATAGACAAAGAGATAGAGAAGTGAAAAGACAGAGGAGAATTAGGGATTATTCAACGAGCGGGGAGGATATGCCGTTACTAGAAAGATCCTTGAGGAATAGTGATCGACAAATTAGATGGGATATGGAACAAAAGAGATTAGCGGCAGCTAAAGAGAGACATACAGACGAAGAAGAAGAAATGGATGAAAAGTCAGAGTCAAGTAGTAGTAGTATGGAGGAAACAAATGGATTGTACGAAGAAGAAGACATTGATGTAGAATTAGCATTGGTTCAAAGAAATTTGGAGTTATTGAAGAAGTGGAACCGTAGGAAGTAGATAAGTAGAGAATATTGCAGATAGCAATTTATAAGTGTTAGAATTCGAAAATGAAGAAGAGGACTCTTGGTATTTTTATAATCAATATGGAGGTAGTTTTGAATGAAGTATATGTATATATTTGGTTATTTCTCTATGGGGTGGAATTGATGGTTGATTTTTTTAGTAGCTTGGACAAATTGAAGGGAAATAATTGGCAGGTAGGGCCACAAGTAAATAGGTGAGTGGATGGTGAATACTACATTAGTATAGATAAGAGGACTTGTACTGTAGTTTACAGTGATTAATTAAGAGGATTTTCCGGGTAGTATGATGTGTTTGGAGTTAGGCTAGAAAAAGGAGGAATTGATGTTTGTACTATTTGTTATCATTGATATCGGCAGATATGCTTATAAGATTTGGATATTGGTCTGTAAGTAACAGATACACATATGTAGCATTGAATTGGTGGGTTTACTTGGAATGGTAAACTTAAAATTGACGAGAGGAATGAAGAAAAAAAAAAAAGAAAAGCTAGTAGTGTTGAATCAATATTTTTTTTGATAATAACAATTATTATTGACGGAAACTGAAGATAAATTCTGAAACTTTATTCATAAAGTATGTATGGAAAGAGAAGTGTGATTGCTTCTTACTTTTTCCTTTCTTTTTCTTATTTTCCTAAGTGCGCACTAACTCAATCTAACATATCTTTTCTGTGAGAATGTGAAATGGGGGATAAGGGAAATATCTTCAGTTTTGTCAATCATAATTTTAATGAACAATTTAAATTTAAAAGCGGTTCGCTTACAGAGAGTTGTAGGAAGTTTTATAGAGAATTTGGTGGGGAGTTTTTGGTATTATTGATATACTGGGAAGTATGTCTCTGGTTAGCAATTGGCTATGATGAGGTAGGAAAATGAGAATGGAGTTAGGAAATATATTTTAAATTTAAAAGCGGTTCGCTTACAGAGAGTTGTAGGAAGTTTTATAGAGAATTTGGTGGGGAGTTTTTGGTATTATTGATATACTGGGAAGTATGTCTCTGGTTAGCAATTGGCTATGATGAGGTAGGAAAATGAGAATGGAGTTAGGAAATATATTTTAAATTTAAAAGCGGTTCGCTTACAGAGAGTTGTAGGAAGTTTTATAGAGAATTTGGTGGGGAGTTTTTGGTATTATTGATATACTGGGAAGTATGTCTCTGGTTAGCAATTGGCTATGATGAGGTAGGAAAATGAGAATGGAGTTAGGAAATATATAAATGGAATGGCCTGAATAAATAGAGATCTGGTACATTATTAGTATGGTTGTTGGGGCCACTATACGTAATAGTTTTAAGAAAGTTTACTTGGAAAATCTTTGTTTATTCACTTGGGGTTTTATTTTCGTGTAACTGGGCAATGATGGTTGTTAAGTGATTATTTTATGGAGACTATGTTTCAATGCTATATGTATATGTATTATGTTTTATTTCATGCTTGGTTTGGTTTTATAAAAAGTTAGTTTAAGTAAGTTAGGATCGTTGAGTTTATAGTGCTTTGAGTAAAACACTATTGGACCGTAAAAGTGTCTAATAATGATATAATATTTGCTTTTGGGTTGATAAAATGCATGCCATATTAATTTTGAAAATGTGTTTTAATTGGATAATTGTGACGCCTTGTTTTGATTTAGTTTTGCGTAAACAGTTGGATTGATAGATTAAGTGATGTGGTTAATGAATTGGTTTTAAGTTTGGTTAGAATATTAGTTAACTTTTCAAATACAGGGGGCTTTCGTTCAGAAAGGAATTATAAAATTATTGAGGGAGGGTATGGAGACATAGGCTGTTGGGAAGGTTAGGTTGCTTGAAAAGCTTCGAATATATAAGTAGAGTATAACTAGATAGAAGTTTAAGGGAAAAACTGTGAATAGCAGCATATAGAAGAAATACATAGGGGGATAAAGGGCAGATCATGGGACATGAAGGGGGCAAGAAATAGGTGCTGTGAAAAACCAGCTTTAATTATATTAAAGGTGTTCATAAAAATTGAACAGGATCTCATGCTAAAAGGTGAGATAACGCAATTTGGACAAGATTGTGGTTGGAAATTTTAAATGTTGAAGATATAAGGCTTGAAACTTACGTAAAAAGTTCTATTTCATATAGGGTTGTATATATAAAGCTTGTAAAACATTATATCAACTTGGTTTATAGAAAACAAAGATCTATTTTTGTATGACGTATTTATAAGAAAAAATTTGATTGTACAAATTTTTTTATTGGCAAAGGAGGTAAATGTGGTTATGTGGAATATGCGTTTCTTTGTGCTTATCTTGACTATTTATTCCTTTTACTTGGTGCACCCCTTCTTTACTTCTTCTAAATACGTTGTTCTCGTTGTTCGGGTTGTCTTGTATTGAGAAATGCGAGTGATTTCCTAATGCCAGTTGTACAAATACGATTTTACGAGCCATTTTGTTTATAATATGCATATTTTATATAGGAACTTGAGGAGCCAAGGAATATATAGTGGATTGCTATATAGTTTGGGGAAATGAAAGAAGAGTAGAAATGGTAAGTTAAAAAAGGGTTACAGTACATGGTACGAGGTATAGAGGTAAAATGGAAGAAGAAGTGGGTTGATTATATAGCTGGGGAAAGAGTTAAAGAAATAGAATGTTTAATTAAATTGGAGTTGGTTTGGGGAGGATTAGAAGAACTATGGAAGATTAGAGGAAAAAGAGGGAATAGAGTAAGGGGATTAGGAGTAAAGATTTTTCCTTTATAAGGAAAATTCTTTAATAAACATGGGGAGGTGTAACAGTATGTGTAGTTTGGGTTATAATTAGGATCTAGTGGGGAATTAGAGATACAGCACGATTGAGCATTATGAGTGAAAGCGGAGAGAGATGCTCAATCGTGACGTATTGTTGTTGTGAAGGGCAGTCAACATCCGATGGTCCAGCAAGGCAGACACGGCTTGTCATCTTACGCAAATAAACAAACTTTTATTCAACCTTCGACTTTATTACTTCTTTCTACACTATGACAGAAGACCAACGATGAAGTTCGGTCCCGGCTAAGGCTAAACCACTTGGGAGGGCTGAACTGGAACATTACCCTTGGAACATGTGGGGAACATGTATTCTCAAGAAGGCTTCTTGACTCTAAGGAGGAGTCTGATAAGAAGAGTTTGCTATGGCGTGGGCAGGTGGTCCCACCAGCAAATAGGCTTGTGTACATATTGGATGTGATCATGTACTATTCCTATATCCCGAGGGATGGTATATTGATCATTATTATGTTTACTAATGAACATTGATGTAAGGAACGAGTCCAGGGACTCTTTACCTTAGTGTTTAGTTCGATTAAATTAGAAGTATGATAACAGCCTACTATCACTACTGACATTAGCAACGACTGGTAGATGATTAGGGATAGGTGAGACCTGCGATCAGACTCGTCATTCTGCTTTCCTGCTCTGTTTGACGGGCTGTTCTGTGAGGCCACAGCTGACATTAATGAACCCATGCTTTACTACTCTCCAGATAGAGATAATGCTTTAGTTATATGCATAACTAGGTAGCATGACTGAGGGTTGAGTAGTCATTGGTAGGATGCATGTGGACTAATGTTTGGGCCAGTATACTCTCACCGGTCTCTCTTCCTTTTCAGGAGTTTGCCTGTTGAGGAACCAGTCAACTATAATTGTCGTTGGCGGGAAACCACTTCGTGTGACACAGCGAAGTGTTCAATTCTTTACTTATCACGCCAGACTCAACCACACCATGTACCCAGGGTGATTCACCATGCGTGAAGGTTTGCATCAAGTAATACAGGTGCCCTGAAGGTGCACGTGTGGGACACGAGGGTTTGTGATGTTTTTCTACATTAGAAGATACTCTATTTCAGCCAGGAACATTTCAGCATTTTGTGCAATCATGCTCAAATACAGGAAACACCTGACCGTATATTATTACGGTGGTTCCGACTAAACGCGGAAAAACGAAATTTGGACACTTGAATGGTTCTTATGACAGCTATTGTGGCAGGTCTTGAGAAGAACTACACCAGCTATTAACTTGTGGCAAGTGTTACCAGGTGGAAGGGACAATAGATTATAGTCCAACCTGAATTGTTTTCCTTGAAATAGATGTCTGATTCTAATAGTGTACTGAACGAATACGAAGACTTGGAACTGTGTTCGTGTAGGACTCAGTGACATATCAGTTGCCTTATCTGATTTTTCCAGCAGTGGTACTGTGATAGGAGTATAGGACCATTGACTTGGTTATTGACATATTCTTTAAGCAGTGTTACTGTACTATGATGGCGGGACCATTAGATTGGTCAGTGACTACTTAGGTTCATCGAAGGCACGAATACTTGGAGTCAAGTCCAAGAGGATTGTCTCCCAGCCAGTGTTGAACGAGAACTGTGTATTAACAGTGACTTAGTGGGAGTAATAAAGATGCAGTTGGTCCAGTTGATTGAGGTCCAGCAGTGACTCTATTGTTGTTGATCCACGCTCTGGAGACGGAGTGGTCTCCAAGGTTCTAGTCATCTCACTGGAAGGAAGCCGGGTGAGTGGCGGACCGACTGGACGGGACATCTGCATCCAATCTACTTCTCAACTCGATGAAGACAAACATATCTCTGATTCTGTCTCTACTCTATCCTCTATTTGTGTAAATAGATTATTCTATCAGGATGTTCATTTCAGTTCTATAGTCTCAAGGGTAGAATAAACTTTATGTACGTTGACTTGCTCTTTGTATAATGATTGAGTGTGGTCTCGGACGATGCCTAAGTGTTCATTGTTCCACAGGAGTAGGGGGGCTCGTCCGAGATTATTCCAAGCTCTCTGTGTGTTGTAGAACTCTCGCATAGGGATAGGGACTTAGTCTATATCCGCTACTTCGGTCTACATAAGATTCTACTACTTCTACCTATCTCATAACTGTCTGACGGACATTTGTGTTGTGGTGTTTAGTTAATACTATTGATTATTGATTAATTGTATTGCTTCACCCACACATACGTGAGTACCCACATCTCATAGTCAACATGTCTACCCAAGAGTTAGACTTGGACAAAGTTCAGGAAACTGGGCGTAAGTCAGGTCTAGAGGGAGATGCTTTGAAATCCTATGTGCAAGAGGTGGAAAGAAATTTTCGCCAAGAGGAAAGAGAGAGGAGGAGAGCAGAAAGAGAACTGGACGCCAGTAAAGTGGCTCTTGAGGAAAAGAGGATAGCGGCTGATAGTGAAATGAAACGGCTTGAGTTGGAAGCCGAGAGAGAAAAACGTGACCATGAGTATCGAATGAAGCTACTTGAGGCACAGGTGCCTGCTACAGGTGTAACTGATGGAGCTATGGGAGGAGGTGTACCTCCTGGCTCAGAGTCAACCAGTAGACGTGACTACCAGGCTATGAAGTGGCCTTTACCGCCGTTCGAACCCGAGAAAGAACGGATAGACCAATACTTAGAGAAGTATGAAGCCATGTCTATTGCAATGGGGCTAGACAAACAGAAATGGTGTTTGAAACTCTCCCAGGGACTCAGAGGCACCGGTTATGAAGTGTACGCACGCTTGCCACCGGGTTTACAGAATGATTACCCGGCACTGAAAGCGGCTCTCTTGAAGAGATTCGAGATCACAGCGCACTCATACCGAAGGAAGTTTAGGACTTCTAAGCGAGAGCCTGGTGAACTGTTTTCAGCATACAGTGTGAGATTGAACTCATACCTTCTTAAATGGATGGCCTTGGCCGGATTTAAGGAGGAGTATGAAAGTTTGCATGAGTTGATGGTTGTAGATCAGATGCGAATGCAAATGTCGAAACTCTTGCGAAACTTCTTAGGTGAGAATGGGGCTGAGAGATTAGATATAGTCACCAAGTTAGCCGAAAGATACGTTGAAGTCTATGGCGAGACTGGGGATACCAGTCCAACAGATCCGAGATCGAAAGATACGGATCAAGGTAAGTCAAAGAAGAAGACAAAGAAGACCCATGGTTCGGGAGAACCAAGTAAACAGGTAAATTCTTTAGAGAAGGTCTCTAACGTCAACCAAGGTAAGAATAACCCACCTAGTTCTCCAAAGAGGAAGTGGAGTGAACAATGGTGCAAATTCTGCAAGTCCAGCACTCACAATACGAGTGAATGCAAGAGTAAGCCAAAGGACTTTCACTTTGCTTGTCTTGCAGAGGTTAGGGATAGACCATGCAAGAAAGGGAAGTTGGTTGATGGGAATGTAGAACCTAGACGACCTCCAGTGTTTGAGAGAGTGGAAGTGAACGGGCAACAGGTGATGTGCCTCTACGACACAGGATTGCAATTTCCTGCTGTAATTGCATCCCACCTGACAGGCCCAGAGCAACTCACCGGGGAGATAACGGAGATACAGCCAGCCAGTAGGAGTGCTGTAGCGTTACGGTGCTCGATTGCCAATGTGGAGATTCGGAGCAAGTACGCTACTGGACGCATTCAGGCGGCAATAGTAGCGGATCCTCTCTATCCCCTAATTCTTGGCTGGAAGTACGTGTTTCTGGGCGAACCAGAACACCCTAGCATCCATAAGTCTAGGCAGGTCGGATATACAGAGGAAGAGGGTCTAGAAAAGGTAAGTCTCCGGAAAACTCACCCGGATGTGATGAGTAATGCTCGGAGCAAGGATGCGAAGGAGTGTCCTTGTTCAGAATGGTTGCCCAACAATGATAACCCGTTAACTCAGGGTAAGGTCGAATCTGACAACCGGTCACCGTTAATTCAGACCGGAACAGAGAAGCGGCAGAAGGAACGTAAGTGGGTTCCTGAGAGCTTCAGAGCTAATCTGCTGCGAACGGTACATGTCAGGTCCCCAACCGGACATCTGACTGTAGGGACAACCAGTAAGTGTCTATCCCAGTACTATTGGTGGCCGGGAATGACAGGCGACGTGCGCAGGTATATTAGGTCTTGTCCGGAGTGCCGTAAATGCACACCTGAGAAACGGACGAAGACGAAGATATCCTTAGTGGTTGGAGACCGAGTTCTAGTACTCCCCCCAATCGAGGGGAACGAATTCGAAATCGGGTGGCAGGGCCCATTCCTAGTGGATAAAGTGGGGCTCCACAAGCACTATGGAATGGAGATCCTGGGAAAGTCTTCTACTTTCCATTCCAGTCTCCTCATGCGCTATGAGGGGAAGCCCGATGATAAGTCCACCAGCCCAAGGGCGCAGAGATTCGCTGAAAGTACGGTTCGGGGTTCAGGTCAGGTAGCGGAAAGCCTGTCACACCATAGGAAGTCCTATATGTATGTGCAGGTACCTTCTTCGGTTCAGCCCGGTGCTCGGGGGAACATGACCGGCCAAAAGAACACCCGCTGTGCGTAATGACTGGATGGCTTTGTTTACTTCCACTATGGTTGGCAGGTCATCAAGTGTCTCATTGGTAGGAACTTGAGGAAAGCAGTTGATGGTTTCATCATCGAAGAAGGAAGTTGCATTTAAGATGTTGCTGAAATGCTCTGCCCAGCGTTGAAGGATTTCTTTCTTATCGGTGATCAATGTTCCCCCATCTGCACTGAGGAGGGGAACTATGCCTGGTGATGTAGGACCATAGACCGCTTTCAGTGAGTCGTAGAAGTTTTTCATATCATGTCTGTCAGCAAAGCCCTGAATTTCATCAGCTTTGCTGCTCAGCCAGGAGTCCAGCATGTGCCGAAGTTTCTGCTGCACTACTCTCTGAATGTTCTTGAAGGCATCTTTTTTTATGTTGACTTTGGGTCATTCAAATGTGCCTTGAGGAGAAGATGTTTCTCGGCCAGCAATTGGTTGATGTCTTCGGAATTTTCATCAAACCAGTCTTTATGCTTTCGGGGGGCTGGTCCCAGGATTTCCATAGCAGTGTTGTAGATTATGTCCTTTAGGGTTCTCCGTTCTGTTTCTGTATCCTGTTTAGCTGCAGAATTTGGCTTGAGGCGATCTTCCAGCATATTTTCAAACGACTGCTGCATTTTCTTGCTGTTTAGGCGGGTGACATTTAGCTTCTTTTGCATTTTCACCCCTTGAGGACGCCGTGGTGGCCTGATGTGAGTATTTATTTTCGAGACAATGAGACGATGGTCTGTCCAACATTCGGCACCACACATGGATTTTGTCACTCGGACGTCTTGTCTGTCACTCCTCCTGACAATGACATAGTCAATGAGGTGCCAGTGTTTCGAACGAGGGTGCATCGACGATGTCCTATTTCTCATGGGGAGACGGAAAATTGTGTTCGTAATCAGGAGATCATGTTCGGCACATGTCTGAAGGAGGCGGAGTCCATTGCTGTTACAATTTCCGACTCCATGCTTTCCAATAATGCCACTCCAAGAGGTGGTGTCCGTGCCTACTCTGGCATTGAAATCCCCAATGAGTATAAGTTTGTCTCCTTTGGGAACAGATGTTATTACATTGTGCAGGTCCTCATAGAACTTGTTCTTGACATCATCTTAGTTGGTCATAGTTGGTGCGTAGACACTCACAATGGTTGCATGCTTCCTTCCTTTCAGCAGGGGCAACTTCATGGTCATGAGCCTGTCGTTTATAGCCTATGGAAATCCAGCTAATTTGCCGACCAGGGCTGACTTAATGGCAAATCCCACACCGGATTGGCGTCTTTCCTTGCTTTTCCTTCTCCAGAAAAATGTGTAGCCGGCACCTATTTCACAGATTTGGCCTTCTTCTGCAAGTCGTGTCTCGCTCAAGGCTGCAATGTCGATGTTGTACCTGCCCAGCTCTCTCCCAACCAGTGCTGTTCGTTTCTCTGGACCCGACGCGCCGTCTCTGTCAAGTAGGGTGCGTACATTCCAAGTTCCATTTGTTAAGGGAATATGGTTTACTCTTTTAGCTTTGCTTGTTTTATCTTTCTTTGTATGTCGACCGCAGTTAAGGGTACCCACCAACCGCGGCTAGCTGGTTAGGTAGTGATGGAGCAGACAATGTTTAGGGCACCTTTTCTAGCCCCTTCCTCATGCTATGGAGGTGAGCAGTGTGTTCCCATAGAGGGTTGCTCAGTCGCTCAGGGAGCTGCCGAATCCCACTGCTACTCCGGTCAGTAGAAGACGACCATATGGCCTGAGCCGCCTGTGTGCAGGTCTGCAACTACGGCTGCCAGCGTACCCACGCCTGCCGCTTCGCCGCTCGCCCATCGCCACAGGGCTTGAAGGTGATATATGACGCTGGATGAAGAATGACTTGCGCGATGACTTGGATTAAAGTGAGGAAGAGTTACGCAATTCGTCGACCTCACTCTCTCGCCTGAGTCCATCTGAGTCCAGTGGCAGGACAAGTCGAGACGACTGGAGACGAATACAGGTGCAGTGGATGACCAGGGCGCTCTACGTGCCTTGCCGTGCTCATTACGTTCCACAACGCTTTGCAGGTAAACGCCGTCTTGCCCGTTGAATCACACTCACATACACACACATAAACACACACATAAACACACACATACACACATATGGACACACGTACACACACTCACCCATCCACCCCCACACTTACACATACACGCTACCTCACATAATCTAACCCTCTCACTCACACTCACTCATTTACTCTCTAAACCACACTAACTCACTCTCTTACTCGCACAGACAAGTACACAGACAGACAGACAGACACACACACACACACACACACACACACTCTCTCACTCATTAACTTCTCGTGCACTCTCTCACTCACCCACTGTCTCTCTCTTGCACACTCACTCGCTCTCACACTCACTCACACACGCACATACACACATACTCACAAATTCTCCCCCACACTCACTAACTCACTCTCCCTTACTCACTCACTCATTCGGCGGCTCTCTAACTCACTCTCACTCACTCACTTTCTCACTCTCTCACACAGACAGGTATACACACAACACAACCTCTCTCTCACACTAACTCATTCTCTCACTCAATCTCTCACACATACGTGTACACAGACATTCACTTACTCTTTCACTCTCGCAGGCACACGCGCATACATACTCTCTCACTTTCTCTGTCTCATATGTGGGTGAGAGATTGTTTTTGGGTAATGGGACGTGTAGAGGATATGTGAGTGGGTTTGGGGATGTGTGTAGGTGGGTGGATGTGTGTGGGTTGGGGAATGTATGTGTGCCTGGGGTGTGGGTGGATGGCATGTGTGGTGGGTGAGAGGTGTGTGTGGGTGGGGTGATGTGTAGGTGTAGGGATGTGGTGGATGGGTGGGGGAATGTATGTGTGTGGGGATTATGTGTGTGGTTGGTTGGGGATGTTGGAGTGAATGGGGGATGTGTGGGTGTGTGGTGGATGTGTCTCATAACATAGTAATATGCATTGTTTATGTTTACAAAATTCATGTGACAATGTTTTTTCCTATGCACTGTTGATGAAAGAAAGATGAGTGATTGGAAGGGCCGAATGTAAGACGGGCCTGCGTGCCCAATTTGTTACCCTTTGAAAATAAAGTCTGTTCGTTCGTTCGTTCGTTCTCTCACTCACACTCTTTCTCATTCATTCTCTCACCCACTCTCACTCACACAGTGAAAAATGATAGTGAAAAAATGATACCAGTAGGTGACTTATGGAGGCATATAGTCGGTATGAAGTAAGTATTGAAAGAGTTTTCTATTGTATGTGTAGGGACTCATTGGCGTTTTCAGATATGGTGGAAGGCTATTCCACAAGTGAGCACCAGAATACGCGAAACATGTTTTGTATAAGTCCAATCTAGGCTTTGGAACCTGTAATAAATTTAAGCGCTTGTCCATTGCATTAGATTGAATTAACGGTAGAAGATACTCTGGGGTATTTTCAGATATAATTTTATTCACTAGTTTGGCTTTGTTAAAAAGGAATCGCTTTCGAAGTGGTAGAAGTCTTAGATGACTATATAAGTTATTGCTTTCAACGTGCTTTATGCCAGAAACTAGACGTATAGCGCGGTTTTGAAGCGAACAGAGTCGTTTCATATTAGATTTAGGGCACCCATCCCAGACTGTGGAACAATAGTAGAGAGGTGATTGGATATAGCATGCATAGAATATTTTTCGTGTGCTTTCATCCAAGAAGTGCTGAATTTTAGTAAGTTGGTAAACTTTTTGTGCTATTCTCTTGGTGAGGACGTGAACATGAGAGTTTAGATGTCTGTCAATTAAAATACGTAATGTTTTGTGTTCATTTACATTAACTATAGGTAACCTGTCCACATGGATACAAAGATGCCAGTTATCGGTCATTTTTGTTAGGGCACTATGGCAAGAATATTTAGGTCGAAACCCAGATTGACTGTCAATTATTAGATCGTTGTTAATTAAATGGTGTAATGTTATTTTATGTACGTGTTTTTCTAATGGCTTTAATTGCGACGATAGTAAGGAAATAGGTCTATAATTACCCAAGACGCTATTATAAGTTGAGCCATTTTTAAGTAGAGGTTAAACTTTAGCAATTTTAAAGGCAGATGGAAAGTAGTTTTTGGACAGGAGCTGATTATATATGAACGTCAAGGACTCACTAATAATTGGTGCAGCACAGCGAAGAATTTTATTACTGATACCATCTAGGCCTTCTGAATTTGTTGCTTTGAGCTTTGAGAGATATTTATATACTTCTGCAACAGACATCAAGGGAATCTCAGGGGGAATATTTCTAGAGCATTTCTCTTCACAGAATGATGACAGTGAGCTTAAATTACAAGCTTAGTCTTGTATTGAGGACTTTAGATTCTCTATTTCTGATTGAAAGAAGCAACTGAAATCCTCGCATGTTATACTGCTCGGTATTGCTGACTCTGAAGAGTGTTTATTGTTGGTTAGCGAGTTAATAGCCTTCCATATATTTGTGTTATTTGATTGATCTACAATCAAATTTTTGAAATGATCTTTCTTTATCCTACGAATTTCATATTTAACTTTATTTCTTAATCTGCTTAATTGATAAAATCTTTATTTGTGTGCGCTGTATCTCGTTCTCTCATGATTTCGAGAACTTCACTATTCACCCATGGAGATTTATGTTGATTCTTCACTCGAACTTCTTTAACTGGCACATGTTTATCAAATACATTCAGACTGTCTTTGTCCAGTAAGCTAGTGCATCATCCGGATCAGGAAGTTGGTAAACATGTTCAAGTGCTGCATTTTTTAAGTCGTCTAAAAATAAACTTTGGTTGAGAGCTTTTAGATTTCTAAATTTGATGCTTAAATGTTTATTTTTAGGAGTTTTGAACCCAGTTTTCGACTATGTACAACATATTGGGTAATGGTCACTAACTGCACTAACAGGAACAGAACATTCGATAATATTAACTGGACAAGTAACATATATATGATCAATTATAGTTGCGGAGGTGTCTTTAACCCTTGTGGGACGGTTTATTAGTTGTATGAAATCGTTAGATAGAATGATATCGTCCCATGTCTGGTTGGATTTAGTAATATCTATGTTAAAGTCACCCAATATCATGACTTCTCTACCTGCTATAAACACTCTATCCATCATTGTAGTGAAACAGTCACACCAACTGTACCCAGCACACGGATTCCGATATAGGTATCCAATGAGAAACGGTTCATGGCTGGCTGGCTTCACCTCTAACCAAGCACATTCTATCTCTACTGACTCGAGATCACTTCTACGGGAACAGTTGAGAGAATTGGAAATGTATACGGCAATACCTGTCTCTAATTTTTGATTTGCTTCTCTTCGAATTACTTTAAACCCCTTAATAGTGATTTCAGAGTCGGTTATTTTGTCGTTGAGACGACTTTCTGTGATTCCAAACACATGGAATTGTTTGCACAGTATTACCGAAAGCTCAGGTAATTTATTGAGCAAATGATAGATGTTGAGATGGCCTATACGTGGCCATCTTTGTGGAGCCACTGATCGTGATTGGCAAACATTGCACAATGAAAGGATGATGTCGCTTGCGGTAGAAAATTTCAGAGTTTTTGAAACTTTAGTAGTAGTTAAGACTATTAAATGGGGTAGGAAAATGTCTGTGCTGGAGTGACATCATGAAAGTGTAATACAGGGCTGCAGGATTGTATTGCATTAGCTGTTGAAGTTAACGGCTCCACTGATAGGAGTGTAGACTACCGTCCAACGAGGGACCACTGCTGTGAGAATTACTGGAAGTGCCTACTTTAGAAGCATACATCGGGGGCACAGCAACATATGTTTAACGGTGTTCCCTTTGACATAATAGCGGGAGGCTGCTTCATGGACAAGGGAGGAAACAAAACATCATAGTTAGCAACACTGGGATTGGAGCATGGGTTGCTATCCACAGCATTGTATTCCTGGGGTATAGGCAATGGTGGTGCCGGAAGAGAAGGGGCGTTTTCTGAACATTTAGAGGTGGCTGTTGCCGGGGGTGAAGTTCGGTTTACTCCTGTGACTGGTGCTGGTTGTTGTGCACGTTCGGGATATTTTATGTTCTTCGCTAGTATACTATTTCCTAGTTTGGAACAATATATTTGATCCCTGTATAGTATTTTCTTAGGAGCCCCGGACGACGACGTAAAGTACGGAGTGTTATTAATGAAACTAATGGCATTATCTTTATAAAATTTATAAAGAGTTATAGTGGCAGCATCGGCAGTTCGACGCTGGAATCCATAACAATGTGGAATGATGGATGAAATGACATAGATGAGTTAGGAAATTTATTTCGCAACAGTACCTTCAATGTAGCTAGTTGTGAGGTGCTTATGATGTTATTATTCATTATGTCATTGACACCAATATGGAATGTTGCTTTCTTAATTCTCTCATTCTCTTGGAATTTTCGCAGTGTAGCGGTCAACCTATCAATGTCAGCGCCCGGTAGAGGGAAGATTGAAGTTGACTGGCTGTCAGAAGATGACATGCGATCGCTATATATTCCCTTCAGCAGGGAGTCTCCAATGATAACATGAGTTGCACTGTCATCTATTGTTATTTCACGCTGCTGGCGTGTCCGCTTGGGCTGTTGATGCCACTGACCACTGTGGTCTTTCTTGTGTTCTTGATTATTATAGCTTGCTTGCGTTGGTTGTTGATGCCCAGTAGTGGTAACAATTGAACTTTGTGATTCCTGGTCTGCTGCTGGAGAGTCTACACTTAAGGCCTGGAACCTGTTGCTGATATGCACATCAATGGGGTAGATGGATGGTGTGCGTTCTACAGGTTTAGAAGTAGTTTTGTTGATTGTAGAAACTGTCTGTATGTCATTATGCGACGACCATACACTGGTCATACACGCATAAACAACACCAAGGATAGTTTCTGTCTATGCACTTTTATTAAATGACTGTGCACTTTGTAGTTTTAACGCAAGTATGGATGCTTTGAAAGTTTCCTTCTCTTGTCTAAGGAGGCGGATTTCTTCTTAAAGAAGAAGGTTTTCGTTTTTAAACACAGCAATAATATTAGTGGTGTTGCTGGTAATAAAATCTTTTAACCTCATCTCCAAAGCCTGAATTAGTTCATGAAAATCATTGTGGCTCTGTAGGTTAGGCCGAAGAAAGAATGTTTGAAGGTGATGTGCTGGTTTGATCAGATTGAGCTGGTGAATTATGTTTATGTCAAGCTGGAATTCAGTGTCTGATTGTTCACTAGACAACACGATTGAGGTTGCTGATGAAGATTATCGACTCATTCGCTGAGCTGGCGTGCTCGCCAACATTTGTCCCGTCTTGTTTTTGTTTATATTGTGCCGCTTGGACACAGTATAGCAATATAGGCAGCTCGATAAGGCAAGCAATACAATAATATTGCAGGCCTTTCTGTGGGTTGTGCGTGACGTTTAACTTGCTAGTCACGCATGGTTAATTCTCACTTTGTCGTGAATCGATAATTGGTAACATTCAAAAATTGGTGCTCTTGCGGCCACATAAAATAAAGAAACTCTCATTTCATTAAATAAATAATCAGATAGACTTGAACTGTTGAGTAGTATGCAAATCCAGTTTATAACGAACACAATGATATACACAGCATCGCGACTGAATTGAGTAAACTTGTGCACCAGGTGACTCCAGACCGTCAGCAGGCGACTGAGTGCAAAAGAGTAACAACATTGAAAGTAGGAACTTGGAATGTAAGAACTATGAGTGGGGATGGACAATTTGATAACATTAAGACTGAAATGAGAAGATTAAATATTAACATGTTAGGTAGGCTATATGTGAGACCAGATGGACAGGATTGGGCATTATAACATCTGAGGAATATAGAATAATCTATTCTGGTGGGGAGAAACAACAGTGAGGAGTAGCAATTATAATGGATTCAGAGAGATCAAAATCGATCAAAGGATATTGGACTGTATCAGATAGAGTGTTACTGGTAAGTTGAATGGAAGACATTTTGATGTCAACGTCATACAAGTTTATGCACCAACAGCAGACAGTAGAGATGACAGCATTGATGAATTTTATAATGATTTAGAGAAAGCCTTCAAGAAATGCTCGAATTCTGAAGTAAATATCATAATGGGTGACTTGAATGCCAAAGTTGGAAATCAACAGGACGGATGTAGGGTAGGCAAGTATGGATTAGGAGAACAGAATGAGAGAGCTTGCAGTCTTGTACAGTGGGCAAAAGAGCATGATTTGATTATTGGAAACACCTGATATAAACAGCACCCAAGAAGATTATGGACATGGAGGAGTCCTGATCATAAGATCAGAAATCAGATTCATTATATTCTCATCAACAGAAGATTTCGAAATGCCTTAAAAGTCGCAAAAACTCTACCAAGCGCAGACTGCTACAGCGACCATAGATTAATCTTAAGCAATTTACATATAAATTTAAAGAAAGTCAAATATTCACCAAAAAAACACAAAATTTAATCTACAGGCACTGAAGAGTGAGGAGATGAAAGAAAAATTCAACGTAGAGGTAAAGAACAGATTCGATGCATTTTCCGATATCGAAATATTATTTCAAGACGTAATGGGAAATATTAAAGAAATCAGTCAACCAAGCTGCAGAAACAACCATCCCAAAAATAAAGATAATAGGTCGCTAGAAATGGATGACAGAAGGCATCTTAAAAATTATGGAAATAAGAAGAAATAAAAAAAAATAACAAGGAAAAATATGAAAAGATTCACAGGAAAATTAGAAAGCTATGCAAAGTGGAAAAAGAAACATGACTTGACGAAAGTTGCAAGGAAATTGAAAACCAACACAACACCCGGAACACCAAATTAATGCACAAAAGAATTAATGACATCATCAACAAAAGAACACACACGTCAACGGGTTGCCTAAAAACGAAAGATGGCAAAATCATAATAGAAAAAGATCAGATTTTACATGCATGGTCAGATTATGTGAAAGACCTTTATGATGATACAAGAGAAGAACAATATGATCTTCGGAATAAAAATGAAGGACCATCCATTTTGAAGATGGAAGTTCAGAATGCCCTTAACCATATGAAAACTGGCAAGACTCCGGGTACAGGTAAAAGAGGTGTGAGACAGGGATGTGTAATGTCTCCAGATCTTTTTTTCCCTGTACAGTGAGAATATTTTCAGAAATATAGAAGATATAGAAGAAATCAACATTGGGGGACGATACATCAATTACATTAGATATGCAGATGATACAGTCTTGATTGCAGACAATGAACAGGACATGCACAATTTAGTAGATGCGGTTGTTGCACACAGTGAACAACTAGGGTTAGAACTGAATTTTAAGAAGACACAGATTATAGTCGTCACTTGGAAGAAGGAAATACCACAATGTAATATACAAGTAAATGGACATATTCTTAAACAAGTGAATCAATACAGTTATCTCGGAACAGTCTTAACATCTGATGGGAGATGCTTCGAAGAGATTAGAACAAGAATTGCCATTGCGAAGGTAGCCTTTTGCAAGATGGAAAACATACTGACCAATAAAAAGATGTCAATAGAAACGAGGTAAAGGGTGTTGTAGTGCTACCGGTGAGACCGACGTCCTGCAGAGAACGTTCCACAAGACTCAGTATAAAATCTATACTTTTGTATGGATGTGAAGCGTGGCCAATAAGCAGTCAAGCTGTAAAACAGCTGATGGCTATGGAAATGTGATGTCTGAGGAAAATGCAAAGAATACCACGGACAGACAGAAAAACCAATGAACAAGTCCTTCAAGAAACAAATGAAGATCGTAAACTGATTAGAGACATTAGACGTAGACAGTCACAATTTTTTGGGCATGTTATGAGAAGAAATAAATTTGAGAACTTGGTGACGACTGGAAGATCGAAGGGAACAGACCAAGGGGAAGACCGAAAAGTAAATACCTGGATGGCGTGGCCACATGGCATGGTCGAGACAGGAACACGGAGCTGATTCACGACTCTGGTGATCGAGTGAGTTGGCAAAACATGACCGCCCACGCTTATCTGCATGGATCATGATGGATGGTATATATAGATAAAGGTAATCACATTGCATATACCACTCTAAATACCTCTCCCATCGCGAGATAAAGGTATCTCCCAGGCACACACTGTTCTTGTAACTCTCCTGTCCAAAGATTAAGGAAACCCCTATCTCTGACACCACTCACTAAATCATGTGGAACGTTCTCTGCAGGACGTCGGTCTCACCGCGAAAGGCGGCTGGCGTCAGACTGACCATATCACCCACTGAGTGCCGACTGGCCTAAATAAATACTGTTGATGAAAGAAAGATGAGTGATTGGAAGGGCCGAATGTAAGACGGGCCTGCGTGCCCAATTTGTTACCCTTTGAAAATAAAGTCTGTTCGTTCGTTCGTTCGTTCGTTCGTTGGGTCTAGCACCAATGCCCCTTATGACGTGTTAACTGTTTAAATGCCATGGGATGATTAATCGTCTCAAGCGACTCCTCGTATCTGCCATGGGCTTATATCGCCGAAATGTTGTCCTTGCGTTATAACACAATGTCTGCTACTATATTAACAATTTTAAATTCAAAACTGTGACACACTCCTGCTTTCCATTTTCCGCCGTCCATTTCTGTTTGGTCTAAACTTAATTTTTGTTTAACACTGAATCTGTTAACGGATGCTTTTCTTGTACCAGGCAGCCACTACTCTCAGCATCAGGTAGCAGGGTCAGTGCACAACGTCGCCCCCATCACGAACCGCCAAGAACACGCTCGATCCTTTGCCCCTTCCCCTCCATCATACAGCTTCATGCCCAAGATGTCTTCAATGCCCTGTGCCCTTGTTGCATGCTGATCGGTCCTGTCCCTTCTCCCCGGAAACACGTTTGAATCACTGTTCTTTCCTAGACCCTGTGCCGTTTTATATTTGAGCAACTCCAGTGCTCATAAGTATTTGGACTTCACATATGTCAGAGTATTGTGAGTTGAGATAGCCAGTTCACTTTCTTTCCATCTGACATGTCAAAAGAAATCGCTAGCCATCATTTAACCGTGGCTAGATCGCATGGTACCTGGAAGAAAGGTCAAAGGTCGACCAGCATGAAGAGAGACACGGGATATTGAAGACACTTCGGAAATGGGCGTTAGTTAGTTAGTTAGTTATCAGTTGGGGTATCTTCGTTGCACTCCGGACATGTCCATAGGTGCTCAGATCCTCCCCCCAGCATATGCATCAGCGTCCGGTGGCTAATAGTGCCAGTTCTGTGTTGGTTGACGAGGCGCTTTGTTTTCCCGATGTGCGTACATGGGACAAAAGAACTCACAAGAGATCGAGACATTATCTGCGGCTCATGATGAGAGCCACGTCTTGCAAATAACTCGCGACATGATCATAAGATAGGTCTCAGGTCCATGATGGTGGACAATACAAACATTGCTGAGAGATTGACCTCTGAGGTCACGGAATTCTACGTCAGTGCAGAAACTTCAGTGCCACCAGGATTCGGCCATGTCTGAGGGAGATCTGAACTCGAAACAAGAAATATTTATTAGCGTTATCCCTGCATCATCATCATATAGCTAATAATGGGCAGAGCGCCGCACACATCATGGCCTGTCTGAAAGACTCCATTCTTCGTTAGTTCTCCCGCCGAAAGCATATCCGTGCGCATGTGAACATTATAACTCGCGGATATCTACCGCACCATGACCAGCCATTACTGGCTCAAACTCACACGTTGTGGATACATCCATTAGGATATTCCGCACCTTAATTTTCTCCAATTGTTCCCATCTTTTTTCCTATCTATCTCCCCATCTTCGTCCACCTCTCCCTCCTCGCCATTACCCTGCAGTGTTTACTGTTACGTTCCCACTCCATTCCTCTACACGACAGTTCATCCACGCACTGCCTGCTATATAATCATACTTCCTTCACCACTCCATTCCCTCACACGACAGCTCATCCACACACTGCTTGCTATATAAGCTGTGGCAAAGGGGTTACGAACTAAATTCGCAATCCCGCATACCACGCTCGAAACACAGCTGCGGACGATTTCGAAGCAGACCGCCTTGCGCTGGTTTCAGATTATAGTATGAGTGCCGATCGTTCAGAAAGCAATGGCAAACTACTGAATGTAAACTTGCCAAGAAATCACAAACAGCCAAACAATGCTGGGATTGATAGCTTCGTCCTGTAAGGGATGTGCAACTAAATTATTATGCCGTGATGTAGTCATTGTAATGTCATATTCATCATGTGTATGTTGTTGTGATTTCTTCTTGTTGTTTACTAATGAAGTCTTGTCACTGCAACGTCCCCTCATTCCCGGAATTGTATTTCGTAAAACTGCCCCACATAGTCGTGTTTTCCCATTGTTGCATGTTCACAGCACTACTGCAGTTCCCATCGATTTCATTTCTTTCGTCACATTGTGAGAAGAGAGACAAGGGGAACGTTGGAATACTTGGGCAAATGGAAAGATCAACGATAAAAGTGGAAGTGGAGAACATTGAAACATTGGGACAGCTGCTACTGAGTTGATGTGTGGAGCAACACTGTGCGCTGTGGATTTCATGTGGAGTGCCTTTACATTTGTCCGCGGTTGTTTGTGTTGTGAACTGAATGTTCGACAAAACGGCGGCCGCCGATTGCTGAACTAACTGGGTTTGCCGTATACAGGCATGTTTGGCTGGTGGTTTTCTAGTGACTGCCACTTTCATCGACGATGAACTGTATTTTTCGTGGCGACCCTGTGTATTGCATTCTGGCAGCGGCATCGTATAACTGTGCGGGCTGTTGGTTGCCGAGACTCCTTTCTGTTCCACTTTTCCCATGGAGCAGTGAGGAGCGATTTGTGTGATATTCACTGGCGCAGGAATGGAGCATTATGGGGCAACCCTTTGCCGTGAAGTTGGAACCGCGACTAAATAACTAGATCCTGAACACCAAGCTCTTGGCGATGTTTGAACACACACGCCACCTTGCAGGTCACATGATGATGATGAAGACTATGACACAAGTCTCCATTAAGAATCTCAGTATGCTTTTGTATCACTCTGTTCCATCCATCCATCATGTGCCATGCCGGTAAGCGTGGGCGGTCATGTTCTGCCATCTCACCCGATCACCAGAGTCGTGGATCAGCTCCGTGTTTCTGTCTCGACTATGCCACAAGGCCAAGCCAGCCAGGTACTTGCTTCTAGGTCTTCCCCTTGGTCTGTTCCCCTCGATCTTACCAGTTGTCACCAAATTCTCCAATCCATTTCTTCTCATAACATGTCCAAAGAATTTTGACTGTCTACGTCTAATTTCTCTAATCAATTTACGATCTTCATTTGTTTCTTGAAGGACTTGTTCATTGGTCTTTCTGGCTGTCCATGGTATTCTTTGCATTTTCCTCAGAAACCACATCTCTACAGCCATCAGATGTTTTTCAGCCTGACTGCTCATTGTCCACGCTTCACATCCATACAAAAGTACAGGCTCAATGTAGCATCTCAACACTCTCTTTCTCGTTTCAATTGACATCTTTTTATTGGTCAATATGTTTTTCATCTTGCTAAAGGCTACTTTTGCCATGGCGATTCTTGTTCTAATCTCTTCAAGGCATCTCCCATCAGATGTTATTACTGTTCCGAGATAATTGTACCTGCTCACTTGTTGAAGAATATTCCCATTTACTTGTATATTACATTGTGGTATTTCGTCCTTCATAGTGACGACCATAATCTGTGTCTTTTTACAATTTAATTCTAACCCTAGTTGTTCACTGTGTGTCACAATCGCATCTACTAAATTTTGCAGGTCCTGTTCATTGTCTGCAATCAAGACTGTATCATCTGCATATCTAATGTTATTGATGCATCGTCCCCCAATGTTGATTCCTTCCATATCTTCAATATTTCTGAAAATACTTTCACTGTACAGGGAAAACAGATCTGGAGACATTACACATCCCTGTCTCACACCCCTTTTAATAGGCTGATATTGGCTTACTTCATTATCAACTCTTATGGCAGCTTGTTGTTTCCAATATATGTTTTTTACAAGTCTAAGATCTTTTCCATCAATTTGTAGATCTTCAAGCATCCTTATCATGTTGACATGTCTCACTTTATCAAAAGCCTTTGTGTAGTCAATAAAGCAAAGGTGTAGATCTTTGTTTACTTCTATAGAACGTTCGATTATGTTTCTCAGTATATACACAGCATTTACTGTACCCTTGCCTTCCACAAACCCACATTGTTCTTCTCCTATTTCAGGTTGTATTTTCCTCCTAACTCTTTGCATGATAATTCTTAGCAAAATCTTCGTGATGTGACTCATTATACTAATTGTTCGATGTTGATCACATTCCAAGACTCCTGATTTCTTTGGGATTGCAATAAATACAGAATTACATAACTCCTGAGGTATATTTCCAGTATCATATATTGTATTAAGCAGACTGGTAACTTGATCTATTCCATATTCTTCTAAAGCATTAATCATTTCTGTTGTGACGCTGTCTGAACCGGGGGTCTTGCCAGATTTCATATGGTTAAGAGCATTCTGAACCTCCATCTTCAAAATTGCTGGTCCTTCATTATTATTTTGAACATCATACTGTTCGTCTCTGTTGTCGTCATACAGGTTTTTCACGTAATCTGACCATTCATGTAATATCTGATCTTTTTCTATTATGACTCTTCCATCTTTTGTCTTTAGGCAGCCTGCTGATGTACGTGTTCTTTGATTAGTAAGCTCCTGAATTCTTTTGTGCATTAGGTTCGCATTGTTACTGTTGTGTTGTTTTTCAATTTCTCTGCAATTTTTCTCAAGCCATGTTTCTTTTGCCTCCTTACATAAGGTTCTCACTTTTCTGTGAATTTCTTCATATTTGGCAGGATTATTTTTGTTCTGTCTTCTTGTTTCCATTAGTTGTAAAATTTCTTCAGTCATCCATGTCTTACGGCCCACTTTCTTTACTTTTGGAATAGTTTTTTCTGCTGCGCAACTGATTGAATTCTTCATCGTTTCCCATTGATCATCTACATCTTGAAACAGGATCTCTAGATCAGACAATATATCAAATTTGTTCTTTACTTCTATGTTAAAATTATCTTGTATTTCTTTGTCAGTTTTCAATTTGCACCAGTCATATTAAGGGTTTCCTGCTGTATACTTGACTTTCTTTAACTTTACCCTCAATGTGCCTGTAATTAATCTGTGATCACTGTAACAGTCTGCATTTGGAACTGTTTTTACGACTGTTAACGCATTTCGAAACCTTTTGCTAATCAGGATGTAATCTATCTGGTTTTTAATCCTGCTGTCTGGACTCCTCCATGTCCATAATCTTCTAGGATGCTGTTTAAACCAGGTGTTTCCTACAACCATTTCTTGTTCTTTTGCCCATTCTACAAGTCTGTATCCTCTTTCATTTCTCTCTCCCAAACCATGGTTGCCTACACTGCATCCATCGCCTTGCTGTCCTATTTTTGCGTTGAAATCACCCATTATGATATTTATTTCTGATTTTTTGCAGTTCTTCAAAGCAGACTCCACGTCATTATAAAATTCCTCTATGCTTTCTTCACTGCTTTCACTTGAATGACATTTATTTTAAAAGGTCTTCCGTTTAATTTTACTAATAGGACTCTGTCTGACACAGCATGATATCCTTTGACAGAATTTGACGTTTGCTTATCTATTAGGTGACAGTTTATGAGATGAGGAGACCAACCGCATTCCTCGACCTCCGTTTTTATTACATTTCCAACATATTATGATCAGAACCCGCAGCCCATTTTAGCGAGAACTAGAAGACATACTCTCTCTCTCTCTCTCTCTCTCTCTCTCTTTCTCTCTCTCTCAACCCCCCCCCCCCCCACCCCTAAGAGAAACGCTGACAGAACTAAATACAGTGGTCAGCATGGTAGATCCTGCAGTGCCGGCGTGAAGCACTGGCTCCACACGTAGTCTAGGCCACGTCATGTAGGGTTGATGTACCCAGTTACCTTCCTCGCAGAATTTTCTGCCCAACAACTCCCTGAAAATTGAGAATCATCCGTGACCCGTTTTGTGAGATTGGGTCCAACCAATGTCGTTCTGGTCGGAGAACTGAATGCTAACATTGCTGGGGATTGGACCTCTTCTGTCTTGGTAGGAAATCATAGTAACTAGTAAGCTACAGCTGTATGTAACACTGTTATAGATTGTGAGAGACAAAAACAAACAATGATTCCGCCTAGACGCACGGAAAGACACCATTTTAATAGATTCACACACACACACACACACAAACACACACACACATATACTCACACACACACACACACACATTCTTAGTGGCACAGCAGCAGTATACTATTACATGTCTCTATCTCGATGTACAATAATATACGTGGTGATTGGGTTCAATCCTGTCTGGTCCATATCTCAATTTTGTTTACAAACATATGTAGTCGCTGTACCAAAAATATACCTCGTTCTTATCTCGATATTATAAATATACCTAGCGACTGAATCAAACTATACCTGGTCGCTGTCTAGTGGCACGAGCTGCCTCGTCGTCACGGCCCGGCCTTGCCAGTGAAAAATGATCTGGGGAACTGCGCAAACAGTGTGACGTATTGTGGGGTTTGTGTTCACTGTAATCTGGGGCCACACGGAACATTGCAACAACCGCAGGGACGCTAGCAAACAGTGTCTTCCCAACAACTGACCTGGCCAGGAGACGTGTGTGGCTGTGGCATTCTTGGTTCTGTTAGTACGTGTGCTTTATTGGAGGTAAGCTGTCTGTCTATAGATACTATCTCTAATCTAACTCTGTCTGTTTATTTATACATCTATCTCTATCTGACTGTGAGCCGATAGGTTTGTCCTTTTGCCAGCCTGTTTGTTTATCACTGGAATTCGCCTCCGTGTCTGCCTGCCAGTTTGCTTGTCTATCTGTCTTGCTGCTTTCTGCCACTGTAAATGTCTACATACATATCTATCAGGTCAGTATGTGTGTGTGTGTGTGTGTGTGTGTGTGTGTGTGTGTATTTCTTCTTCTTCTTCTTCTTCTTCTTCTTCTTCTTCTTCTTCTTCTTTTTCTTCAGCGTTCCGAGCCATTGAGGTTCTTTGCTGCAGATACAATCCGTCTCCATTCGTCTCTCTTGCCAGTCGTTGATTCCAAGTGCTTGTAGGTCTGTATATATATTAACTCTCCACCGTCTTCTTGGTCTATCTCCGGGTCTACGGTCAATTATTTCCTGAGTGTAAGCCAGTTTTGTTTCACTGTTAACTTGCATTCTTTCATATATATATATATATATATATATATATATATATATATATATATATATATAGAGAGAGAGAGAGAGAGAGAGAGAGAGAGAGAGAGAGAGAGAGAGAGAGAGAGAGAGAGAGAGAGAGAGAGAGAGAGAGAGACAAAGAGACAGGCAGAGATATGGAGAGAGAGACAATGATCGAACGGACGAACAAACTTTATTTTCAAAGAATTTAGAATTGGACAAGGATTGGGAGAGAGGGATAGTGAGCGATGGAGAGAGGGACATACAGAGAAAGAGAGAGATTTTCTACAGCTTAAAGTTGAAGTGTACACGAGTCTCACATTTCGCTCTTACCTACGACAGCCTACCTGTATAAGGCTATCAGGTGTGCATAAAAAAAAAAACCTGAATGTTGGGTATTGTTAACAACCCTACCTTTTACGTTCCTGGGTCCTGTTGTGCTGGTGCGTTCAAGCTCGGTAAACGTTTTCATATGATTCAACTACGTGCTGGCACAAAGAAATAGAGAGTGTTTGGAAATCTATGTTTTGTGTCATTGATTTGATTATATAATATGTTATCTGTCAACAATTGACCAAGGCAGTAAGTCCACATTTGCCTTTAAACAACTCCGCGTGGGAGGGGGGCGGGGGTAATTTGAAGTTTGAGATGTTAAGCCAGGTGTGACTACATTGTTTACATTGTCTTGTGTATAGTGTAGCGTAATAACAGGAGCACTGCCAATACGGGTTGATGTAAATGATACACTACCCGAATATAACATTGAAGTGTAGCGTCGTCAGATAAGACAGGAATACTTCGTACTGAATACTAGTAATATTATGTAGTATCTACGTGTGACAGTAAGCAGCACTACCTGCTTTCTGTTAGCGTCGAATGTTGGGTGGCGCTCACCAAACCCGACACCCAACATTGTGCCAACGGCTTGGGGCGGGGAGCGCAATTGGGAGGGTATAAGCCTTATCCTAGTGCGAGGAAATGCAACTTAAAGACTAAATGTCATGGCAGGGCAGACCAGACCATAAGCCTTGGTCAGCAACTGGTCTAGGATCGAAGCTCCGACGAGTGGACAGTTTGAGTATTGCTTTGCTGATCCGGCAGCTTCTGCAGCTTGTCTTGTTCCAGATTTATTGGTGTTACCTTTCCTCTGGAGCAAACTACACAGGCTGAGAGAGGGATCATGCTGCATGGGCAACACATGCTTTCTACAATTCAGCCCAGGCTTTGTGCTATGGAAAGGTATATGCCCCCCCCCCCCTTTTTTTTTGGAAGCAGGATGCAACAACTATCGTATGTCAAGAGAGCCAGTCATAGAGTTTCTCTAGTTGTAAGGAAAAGACGGAGATTTGTTCAATGAAATCAGAACATTAACTGGTGGGTTCAGACTATAATTACATGCAATGAATCATACGAATAGCAACACACATTAAAGATATTCTAGAGAGATGGAAGGAATACTGTGGGAAAATGCACGAAACTACGAAAAAGAACCCAGATAGCACACCTGTTAGGGAGGAGAAAGAACCAGAAGCTTTATTGGTAAAACAATGTCTGTGGGAAAAGAAGTCAAAAGACTATAGGGATATGAAGTTAGTTGCATATCCTTTACCGGACGTCGCAGTCAATCCCAGAAATTTTTTTGGCTGTTTGTAATTTCTTGGCAAGTTTACGCTCAGTAGTGTGCCATTGTTTTCTGAACGACCGACACTCATTCCATTTTTATAAAAACCAGCATAAGGCGCTCGCAGTTGTATTTCTAACGTGTTATGTGGGGTTACGAATTGCTCCAGGCGGGAGAGAAGACAGCATTTGTATCTACCATGCACTATGTCAACATCTGGAATAGCGTTGTTTGGTACAAGCATAGAAGAAATAGATCTACATCTCTCAACCACAGAATGACAATGTAGAACTGTGCACCAATTATCACACTAATATGTCATGCTAGCAAGATCTTCCTGCAGATTAGCATGTAGAGTGTTGAAAGTCAGTTACGATATGAATTGCAAGCAGTACAAGCAGGTTTCGGACAGGGCAGAGGAACCAGGGACCATATCTTCCACATGTGAACGATCTAGGCGACACGCAAAGAAAGTATATAGAGCTTCACACATGTTCCCTAGACTACTGTAAGCCCTTCAGTTGTGTTTAGTATCAGCAATTGTTTAACATCATGAGAGCTATGGGGTTTCCAGCACATTCGATAAACCTATTTAATCATATACCATGAACAGTAAACAGCTGTCAGAGCGGTCGTTGAAACATCAAACTGATGTGATGTGCAAAAGGAGAATCAGACGGGGCTGATCTGTTCAATATGCATGCAGAAAGCGCCATGATGACGTCAGATATGATGAGACTAGTAACCGTTTTGATCCACTCATAATTGGCGGGCATCCTATTGCAAAACTGAGATATACTGATGAAACGGTCCTCCTCTCAAATAGTGCTAAGGGACTAGAACAACTTATCCTGTCTGTCAAAGCACGCAGGGAAGATCAAGATCTTATTCTAAACTTAAACAAAATAGGAATGATCACCGACAAAACTACATGTTAACCAAAAATCGCAATCAACAATGAAGACATTGAACATGTCACAAGCTTTAAATATCTGGAGAGAAGAGAGCCTAGGAAATTACGATGTATTTATTGTTTCCTCCAAATCTGATATATTTCTAGCTTTCTTAACCCCGTCGTTTCAAGCTCGTTATTACATTAATCCGTTATATCTCAACTGTTACTCTTATTGTGTTAGCCCCCTATACTTTCAAACATTTACTACTTTAGTAATAGCTGTTTGCGGTATAATTATCTAAAGTAACAACGGCTTGAAATATAAAGTGTTATAGTAACAACTGCTAGTGACAGAAAGATATAAAGTAACAGCTGACTGCGATATACAGATTTTATGTAACAACTGCTTGCGGCAGACAGATTTAAAGTAACAAATGCGTCAGATAGATTATAAGTAATAACTGCTTGAGATAGACAGATTTAAAGTAACAATTACTACCGATAGAAAGATTTAAAGTAACGACTGCTTGCGATAGATAGACTTGAAGTAACAACTACTAGCAATAGAAAAATTTAAAATAACAACTGCATGAGATATAAATATTTAAAGAAACATCTGCTAAGGGCAGAAGGTGTAATGTAACAATTAAAATTAAATTAAAATGTTTGCTTAAACCTTTACAGGACATTGCTGACAATATCAGCATCTTTCAGCTGATTGTTGATTTCTTGGCAAGATTATGCTCAGTAGTTTGCCACTGCTTTCTGAGCGGCCGGCTCACATACCCCGTAAGTTACCGACACGATTCGAACCACTGCTGATTCTCACCGCCGTCACGTTACTTAAGAGAGTATACGAGATTACAAAGAAAATTCGCTAACCTCTAGGCCAGGAAGCCGGCAATGTAACAATACACTTCAAAAATTACTTGAGATTGACAGATTAAAAGTATCATCTGCATGCAATGGACACATTTAAAGTATTATTTGCTTGCGATAGAAAGTTTTAAAATAACAACTGCTTGAGATAGACGGATTTAAAGTAACAACTGCTTAAGATAGATAGATTTAACATAACAATTGCTTGGATTAGACAGATTTAAAGTAACAACTGCTTGGGTTAGACAGATTTAAAGTAACATATGCTTGAGATAGATAGATTTAACATAACAATTGCTTGGATTAGTAGACAGATTTAAAGTACAACTATTAGAGGCAGAAAGATATTATATGACAAATGTCTGGAAAACAGTCAAGCCAGCTCATACAGTAAACCAAACTGTGTGGAAGTTTGCCTTAACTTAAACTGTGTCTGGTGAACAATTAAAATACATACCAGCTAGGTGCAGTGCCTTTTGTTTGCCCAAGCGACAAAAGGGGGAGGGAGGGTGTTACTTCCTTGAGGTCAAATACCCCAACAATGGCGCGGCATTCACTTTGACACCTAGCACATAAAACACCGACCCAACTCGTGTGCCAGTTGGTGTGCACACAATTTTAACTCTTTTTGTGTCCGGGTGTTGTTACTTTATACTTGACTTTTAGAAGGCATTTAAGTTAATATTCCCAGTTGGCTCTGGAACAGACTGTTACAGAGATATGCATAAATGAACGGGTAAACAGTTGGAAGACCTGGGCAGATATTCCGGAGACATCAGATATACATAAGTTGAGGTAGACGACTTCGTAGGTGGACTCAAGATGAGACAGGTCATTTACACCCACACCCCAGCCACAGAGGCAGAGCATCTGGCTACTGCGGGAGAGGATTACATGGGCTACTGCAGAAGAGGATGTACAGGGGCTAATCCTCGAGAGGATGTACAGGGGCTAATCCTGGAGAGTATGCACAGGGGTTACTGTGGGAGAGGATTACAGGGGCTACTGTGGGAGAGGATTACAGGGGCTACTGTGGGAGAGGATTACAGGGGCTACTGTGGGAGAGGATGTACAGGGGCTACTCCTGGAGAGGATGCACAGGGGCTAATCCTGGAGAGGATGTACAGGGGCTAATCCTGGAGAGGATGTACAGGGGCTAATCCTGGAGAGGATGTACAGGGGCTAATCCTGGAGAGGATGTACAGGGGCTAATCCTGGAGAGGATGTACAGGGGCTAATCCTGGAGAGGATGTACAGGGGCTAATCCTGGAGAGGATGTACAGGGGCTAATCCTGGAGAGGATGTACAGGGGCTACTGTGGGAGAGGATGTACAGGGGCTACTGTGGGAGAGGATGTACAGGGGCTACTGTGGGAGAGGATGTACAGGGGCTACTGTGGGAGAGGATGTACAGGGGCTACTGTGGGAGAGGATGTACAGGGGCTAATCCTGGAGAGGATGTACAGGGGCTAATCCTGGAGAGGATGTACAGGGGTTACTGTGGGAGAGGATGTACAGGGGCTACTGTGGGAGAGGATGTACAGGGGCTACTGTGGGAGAGGATGTACAGGGGCTACTGTGGGAGAGGATTACAGGGGCTACTGTGGGAGAGGATTACAGGGGCTACTGTTGGAGAGGATTACAGGGGCTATAGCAGGAGAGGATGTACAGGGGCTATTGTGGGAGAGGATGTACAGGGGCCGCTGTGGGAGAGGATGTACAGGGGCTAATCCTGGAGAGGATGTACAGGGGCTAATCCTGGAGAGGATGTACAGGGGCTAATCCTGGAGAGGATGTACAGGGGCTAATCCTGGAGAGGATGTACAGGGGCTAATCCTGGAGAGGATGTACAGGGGCTAATCCTGGAGAGGATGTACAGGGGCTAATCCTGGAGAGGATGTACAGGGGCTAATCCTGGAGAGGATGTACAGGGGCTAATCCTGGAGAGGATGTACAGGGGCTACTGTGGGAGAGGATGTACAGGGGCTAATCCTGGAGAGGATGTACGGGGGCTACTGTGGGAGAGGATGTACAGGGGCTACTGTGGGAGAGGATTACAGGGGCTATAGCAGGAGAGGATGTACAGGGGCTACTGTGGGAGAGGATGTACAGGGGCTATTGTGGGAGAGGATGTACAGGGGCTACTGTGGGAGAGGATGTACAGGGGCTACTGTAGGAGAGGATTACAGGGGCTACTGCAGGAGAGGATTACAGGGGCTACTGCAGGAGAGGATTACAGGGGCTACTGTTGGAGAGGATTACAGGGGCTACTGCAGGAGAGGATTACAGGGGCTACTGTTGGAGAGGATTACAGGGGCTACTGTAGGAGAGGATTACAGGGGCTACTGCAGGAGAGGATTACAGGGGCTACTGCAGGAGAGGATTACAGGGGCTACTGTTGGAGAGGATTACAGGGGCTACTGTGGGAGAGGATTACATGGGCTACTGTGGGAGAGGATGTACAGGGGCTATTGTGGGAGAGGATGTACAGGGGCCGCTGTGGGAGAGGATGTACAGGGGCCGCTGTGGGAGAGGATGTACAGGGGCTAATCCTGGAGAGGATGTACAGGGGCTAATCCTGGAGAGGATGTACAGGGGCTATAACAGGAGAGGATGTACAGGGGCTACTGTGGGAGAGGATTACAGGGGCTACTGCAGGAGAGGATTACAGGGGCTACTGTGGGAGAGGATTACATGGGCTACTGTGGGAGAGGATTACAGGGGCTACTGTGGGAGAGGATGTACAGGGGCTATAGCAGGAGAGGATGTACAGGGGCTATAGCAGGAGAGGATGTACAGGAGCTACTGCTGGAGAGGATGTACAGGGGCTACTGTGGGAGAGGATGTACAAGGGCTACTGCTGGAGAGGATGTACAGGGGCTACTGCTGGAGAGGATGTACAGGGGCTATAGCAGGAGAGGATGTACAGGGGCTACTGCTGGAGAGGATGTACAAGGGCTACTGCTGGAGAGGATGTACAGGGGCTACTGTGGGAGAGGATGTACAAGGGCTACTGTGGGAGAGGATGTACAAGGGCTACTGTGGGAGAGGATGTACAGGGGCTACTGTGGGAGAGGATGTACAAGGGCTACTGTGGGAGAGGATGTACAAGGGCTACTGCTGGAGAGGATGTACAGGGGCTAACACTCTGCAACGGGCAAACCACTGGATGATGATTGTGTTACTATTTTTGGAAAATAAAATGGTGGAAATGTTGAAGTTTACATTTCAGCCAGTGGCGACCTGGGTCTGAAAATGTTGGATACGAGGAGATACAACTACTGAACGGACATTGACATATTTTATATATTGTCTAATTGTTAAGGCTACCCACTTCATCAGGGACCCACTTAATTTTGGGCCTACTTCATCAGGGGCCCACTTCATCACGGACCTACTTCACCAGGGGCCTACTTCATCAGGGACCAACTTCGCCAGAGGCTCACTTCGTCAGAGGCCCACTTCATCAGAGACCCACTTTGTTAGAGGCCCATTTCGTCACAGGCCCATTTAATAAGGGATCCACTACATCAAGGGCCTATTTCATCAAATGCTCACTTTATCAAAGGCTCACTTCGTCAGGGACACAATTTATTAGAGACCCACTTCATCAGGGACCCAATTCATCATTTGTCCACTTCACCAGGGGCCCACTTCATGAGACACCCACATCATCAGAGACCCACTTCATCGGAGACCCACTTCATCAGGGGCCTACAGCATTAGACGCCCACTTCATCTGGGATCCACATCAGAAGCCCATTTCATCTGGGACCCACATCATCAGGGACGCACATCATCAGGGACCCACGCCATCTGGGGCCCACATTATCAGAGGCCCACTTCATATGGGGCCCATGTCATCAGAGGCCCACTTCATCAGAGGCCCACTTCATCAGAGGCCCACTTCATCAGAGGCCCACTTCATCAGAGGCCCACTTCATCAGAGGCCCACTTCATCAGAGCCCCATATCATCTGGGGCCCACACGGCCCACTTGCCATCAGGCAACCTGACTCCCTGGCCAGCCAGCCTTGATTTCAACTACTGCATATATGAAAAATCAATCAGACAAACACTCAAGTATTCATCATGGGAAAGTTCCCGGTCTTCTATAGATAAAGTAGTACAGAAATAAAGCCTTTAGTGCTGTATTCGTGTGAAACCTGGACAAGGTGAGGTATATCTGATCTCATCCTAAAACCTGGACAAGGTGAGGTATATCTGATCTCATCCTAAAACCTGGACAAGGTGAGGTATATCTGATCTCATCCTAAAACCTGGACAAGGTGAGGTATATCTGATCTCATCCTAAAACCTGGACAAGGTGAGGTATATCTGATCTCATCCTAAATCCTGGACAAGGTGAGGTATATCTGATCTCATCCTAAAACCTGGACAAGGTGAGGTATATCTGATCTCATCCTAAAACCTGGACAAGGTGAGGTATATCTGATCTCATCCTAAATCCTGGACAAGGTGAGGTATATCTGATCTCATCCTAAATCCTGGACAAGGTGAGGTATATCTGATCTCATCCTAAAACCTGGACAAGGTGAGGTATATCTGATCTCATCCTAAATCCTGGACAAGGTGAGGTATATCTGATCTCATCCTAAATCCTGGACAAGGTGAGGTATATCTGATCTCATCCTAAAACCTGGACAAGGTGAGGTATATCTGAGCTCATCCTAAATCTGGTTTCTGAAGAAAATGCACAGAATGCCACCGACGGACATAAAAACAAACAAGGCAGTCCTGTTTGAAGCTGATGACAACCTAGACAGATTTGCTGTCGAAAGACGAGGTTTGTGGGTCCGCTATGGGTAGATATCAACTTGCAGACAACGACAACTGAAAAAAATGATGGGGGATAGTCCCGTGATAAATTTGATGGGGAAAGTGTTGGGAAAGATTTGATGGAAGAAAGTGCCAACGGAAGACCAAGAGATAAATACCTAGATGGTGTGACTGAATTAGGTAATAGAGACAAGAAGACAGGCCTGATCCGAGACTCTGGTGATCTTGTGAGATGGCGAACCACTGACGCCCGCACTTATCTGTGTGCCACATGATGATGCTGGTAATATGAAGGATATCTTTCATTGCACACGGATAGGATAACTCGATAAATGTTGCAGTATCCTCCTATGAATCACACAGGAGAAGCATCTCACGACTGTGTACAAACTCCGTTTCACCAACGAGGACCCAAACATGTGTATTTCAGAATCACACAGGCTAATCACATTCTTGATGTCCCTACCGACCATTTAATTAACATGTGAAATACATTAACAGTTAAAGATATGCACTCATAAAAAGAAAAAAAAAGTAATGAAGTAGAGACATGTGTCTTTTCCTTCTACATGAGCAAATAAGTTAGTTGCATATACTTTACAGGACGTCGCAGTCAACCACGACATTTTTCGGCTGTTCTTGATTTTTTTTTGGGGGGCAACATTACGTTCAGTAGTTTGCCATCGCTTTCTGAACGACCGGCACTCATGCCATTTTCATAAAAAACAAAAAAACAAGCCGGTCTGCTGTCAAAACTCACCCATAGATCTTTGATTGCTTCATGGCTGGACTTTATCTCTATAAAATAATTTTCAAATCCATACATTTCTTTAACGTGGTGAAATATAATATATGAAACCGCGATTGTATGATGGTTACGGCGCTTGCATGGCAAGTTAGGGTTCTGAGTCCAAGCCCCAGCATGGGCAGGATTATGTTGATCCAATCAGTACAGCTTTGGGATCGATCCAACCCCATAGACGTTGGTACCAAGTCATGTTCACAAGTTTCTGGAAAGAACTTGAGACGTGGAAGGGAACGGGCCGCCTCAACTTAAGGGAACGGGCCGCCTCAACGTATATATGTCGTGGCCTAGGATACGTGAAGGCCTAACTCTTCATTCCCCAACTTATATATGTGGTGGCCTAGGATACGTGAAGGCCTAACTCTTCACTCCCCAACTTATCTATGTCGTGGCCTAGGATACGTGAAGGCCTAACTCTTCACTCCCCAACTTATATATGTCGTGGCCTAGGATACGTGAAGGCCTAACTCTTCACTCCCCAACTTATCTATGTCGTGGCCTAGGATACGTGAAGGCCTAACTCTTCACTCCCCAACTTATATATGTCGTGGCCTAGGATACGTGAAGGCCTAACTCTTCACTCCCCAACTTATCTATGTCATGGCCTAGGATACGTGAAGGCCTAACTCTTCACTCCCCAACTTATCTATGTCGTGGCCTAGGATACGTGAAGGCCTAACTCTTCACTCCCCAACTTATATATGTCGTGGCCTAGGATACGTGAAGGTCTAACTCTTCACTCCCCAACTTATCTATGTCGTGGCCTAGGATACGTAAAGGTCTAACTCTTCACTCCTCAGCGTATATATGTCGTGGCCTAGGATACGTGAAGGCCTAACTCTTCACTCCCCAACTTATATATGTCGTGGCCTAGGATACGTGAAGGCCTAACTCTTCACTCCCCAACTTACATATGTCGTGGCCTAGGATACGTGAAGGCCTAACTCTTCACTCCCCAGCGTATATATGTCGTGGCCTAGGATACGTGAAGGCCTAACTCTTCACCCCCCAACTTATATATGTCGTGGCCTAGGATACGTGAAGGCCTAACTCTTCACTCCCAAACTTATCTATGTCGTGGCCTAGGATACGTGAAGGTCTAACTCTTCACTCCCCAGCGTATATATGACGTGACCTAGGATACGTGAAGGCCTAACTCTTCACTCCCCAACTTATATATGTCGTGGCCTAGGATACGTGAAGGCCTAACTCTTCACTCCCCAACTTATCTATGTCGTGGCCTAGGATACGTGAAGGTCTAACTCTTCACTCCCCAACTTATCTATGTCGTGGCCTAGGATACGTAAAGGTCTAACTCTTCACTCCCCAGCGTATATATGTCGTGGC
The DNA here is from genome assembly GCA_963921405.1 of Cepaea hortensis. Taxonomy (NCBI): domain Eukaryota; kingdom Metazoa; phylum Mollusca; class Gastropoda; order Stylommatophora; family Helicidae; genus Cepaea; species Cepaea hortensis. Next base: position 15,146,135 of record OY992880.1, on the reverse strand, counting down.
CTAGGATACGTGAAGGCCTAACTCTTCATTCCCCAACTTATATATGTCGTGGCCTAGGATACGTGAAGGCCTAACTCTTCACTCGCCAATGGCGGTGTCTGCGAGGGGACTAGCTTTATATTGTGTTAATGTTACATGGTACAGTACTATTGTATTGTAGTAGAATTTTGTAGATTTTAGGCACCCTTGAGTCGAAACCCTTAGGTCAACACATCCGGCTTTTGCGTGCATTTTTGACCAGGTTAGCATTCCTGGGAGACTCTCACTTTTGTGGTACCGTCCACATGCCAGCTGGTCAAATTGGAACAGTCGAAGACTTCGATCATACCTCAAAGGAAGGCAGGGACAGTCCATAGCATTTTCCGCCATCCAGGGTGGCTTCCATAATTGCAGGGCCGACACATAGCGCCCTGGTGCTGGGCTCACCGAGGGAATCGTCACGTCGTGCTCATGGCTCTTTTAATTCCTCACTTCAATATATTGGGCATTTCGTTCGCCCCGGGCCATTCCCGCACAAACCAGACAGGTCTGCAGGCGGTATCCACTCAGCGAGTTTTTGATTCGGACATGTGCTTGTCGTTGCGCCCGTCAGAGCTGTTCCAGACACAACGGACATTTGGAAAACTGCCTAGTCAGAGCTGTTCCGAACAAGAGCGGCATTCGGAAACTAGGTAGATTTTCCTAGCACGAGGGAAGACTAGTTAGAGCTTTTCCGGTCACGAAAGACATTTCACTCGGACGTAATTGCGTAGTGCCATTTTTATTTTGCCGCCCGTAGGCTGGCACTTCCGACTTCAGCGGGCATTTTTAATGAGGTTAGCCTTCCTCGGGTTTCGAGACAAGTTATACTCTTATTTCGACTTCCACACAGCAAGCTTTTGCTTCGGGCTGCCACGTAATGGATTCGCAAGCCAAGCTTTCCATTTAGTGTCAACGAGACAATTTTTCACCGTTGACTACACTCACTCCATGAGTACGGTTACAGATTTTCATCAGTAGTGTTTTTTCACCTTGAGTACTCGCTCACGAGGTAGGCTACATGTGCTGCCGGCTCAGCACCTTACCTCCGTGGGCGAGAAACGGCCAGGCCCTCTCATCCGGGGATCCCTCATATCCCCCAGCTAAGAACCATTGAACTAGTATCTGCACCAAGCATGTAGCGTGCTCAGCACCTCACCTCAATTTTGATGTAGGTATGTATCGGCCAGGCTCTCACATCCGAGGGTTTATGGCTTAGAGACGTTCAGCCATACCCCTCGGCTGAGAGCCTTAGAGATTGTGTCCAGGCAGATTATTGGCATCGTTCGCCTGATTTAGACTGCTATCCTCAGTCTACCTGCAGAGCAGCAGGTTGTGTTTCTCTTAGTCTGGTCCCTATCCCAAGAGCTGTCCAATATGTAGTTAATATCCATCGGCATAGCGCTTGGGGTCAGTGGGGCACTCAAGCTCCCCCACCACGGCAAGGTGGAGACACATCGGGGGAGACATTATCTATTTGAGTCACAGAACTACCTTTACTCTGCATTAATGTTATATTATGAAGTATTTTTGGCCCGTGCACCCCATCACCGTATATTCAGAATGTCATTCCCCCCTCATCTTTTCGTATTTCTTCCCTATAAATTCCCCCTCCTCTATACAGCATACGTAAAAATGGAAGCTAAATTTAATAACACATACACAAGAACATGTCTAGCATAGTGTGAAGTATAAAAGTTAGGCCTTCACATATCCTACATAAAACGTGATTTGCGGGTCTGCTTACGTTATAAAATGAATTTCAGAAGAGCGAGAAGTGCAGAACCGTAAAGAATGGAAGGAAAAACAATATCAAGTAATCGGTTCTAATATTAACGCGATCTTGAAATAATCTTAATTCCTCCCCCCCCCCCCCCTCCCACCTTTTGGAAACCCTAAAATTACCTCCTGGGCGGGGGGGGGGGGGGAGAGAATTACCAACCGGTTGAGAACCACTGGTATAGTGTACAACATTTTTCTGTCACATGACGACATTAGCTATTTGAGTCACAGAACGCAACCTTGACATTATGTTAATGTTATATTTTATAGTATTGTGTATTGTAGTACCTTGTCTGTCACATTAACTATTTCAGTCACAGAAGATCACAATGACTGCCCAGTGTGTGCATGTGTGTGTGTCTGCGCGCGCGCGCGCGCGTGTAATTAACCATAACAACATCGCAAGTGTATTCAGAGATGGACTGGCCAGGTTGCCAGCTTGTCCGAGGCAAGTGGACGCTGTGAGTCCCCTGATGACACTGCAACAAAATCAAACCAGCCTTGTCGGATATTTTTAGTATACACAGACTAAACATAGCACGTACAACCACACCTGTTACTTTAATTATAATACACATTAAGATTACCCAGTCACGCATGATGCGTTGCCTGTGACAGAACGTTTTACAAACAATGCAAATGTTAAAACATTGTTGCCTTGGTTATATCCCAGCTAGCGGGCTTTCGCCAATCACGGCTCTTCTTCCCCTCCATTGTTCCGTGAAATTGAAGACATACCTGTAGTGTTAGAATGTGCATCAGTAAAACTTTCTCTAAGTCCTTGGATACAGTGGAATCACCCCGCCCCACTTGCATTCCTCCCGAGCCGCCCTTGTGTGTCACGCGCGGACATTTTTAGAACCAACTTGTCATGTCAGATTTCCCAGCCAATGTTGCGGAATTCAGCAGTGATTATACACTGTCGTGCCTTGATTGAGTACAGGTAATGTTAGACATTTCTTCATTGCTTTTGATTGCAGAGAGACTGTGTTGTGACTGTCAGCGTAATCACTTTTCGAGGTTGGTTAAGTTTGAGCTCTTGTGACTACATGCATCTAAAATTGATTGGTATGAAGAAGAATGGGATAATAAGACGAAGAACAATCAAGCTGATCTGAAGCATTCGACCGTTCCAACTTGACAAGCTGGGATGTGGACGTCACCACAAACGTGAGAGTCCCCCAGGGATGCTAACCTGCTCAAAAATGCACGCTAAAAGTCGGATGTCTTGGCCTTAGGGTCTCGACCGAAGGGTGCATAACGAGACACACCGCAATCACATCTGAAAAAACACGCAAAGAAGAAGAAGAAATCAAACTTTATTATTATTATTATTATTATTATTATTATTATTATTATTATTATTATTATTATTATTATTGAATGTGGCACGTAGGCAGCTTTACACTATATTTTTTGTTCCAACAATCACATCAGACATGCAGAATCGGATTTACCAAAGTATCTGCTACAGTACACATTACTGATTCAGTGTCAAACAAAAAGTTGGGTTGGACAACACATGGTTCACAATCAAATGAACGAGTATTATCATGTAAATGTCCGTTCACTGAGCATTGAAATTGTGGATTATTACCAAGAAACAAAACAAATAACACGATGACCCTAGTATGGGAATATATCGTCTTTCTGTCTAAATGGGAGGTCACGTGTGGCGATATATCATCCCTCGGCGTTGAATCAGTTTTAGTATATATTATAATGATCATAGAGACCTCGACGTGGCCGAAGGCATGTGAGCGCTCCAGCTGGTAAACTTCTGGTACGCTGATGTGAGGTAGCGGGATCGTTTCCTACACGCGTCAGTTTGGCCTTCAGTGTTGATTTCTTCCTCAGAAAGCAATGGCAAACTACTGATTGGGTTGGGGTTGGTCGCAACATCCTGCAGAGACTGTATTTTTTTTTAAACGATCATACATACAACATTGTCTTACTTTCAGTCGTGAGGTTGGCAGTGAATTTACATCTTCGTTTTAAATACAATGCAAATTAAAGAAATAGTAATTAATACCGTGTTGAAATCGCATAGACATTACACGAGCGGTAAAACAATGCCCGACCACGTCTACATTATAACATTCGTGTCAAGCCGCGACAATACATTTATACGTTGATGATTTACAAGCTGAAATTTGCCTGTGTCTTACCGGGACCCTTAGGAGAAGCAAAGAAAAGTCACGTGGCAACCGATCGTACATGTCGTAACATGCGATCAAGAAGGGTTTTTATTAGAGTTTGTGACCCCATCTTGTAAAATACTTCAGCTGCAACGTCCATCCAACCAACCACGTGTTAGTTAATGGCCAATGCTTCAATGAGGGTTACGGGGAAGAAAAGGGAGGATGGGCAGTAATAGTAGTAGCAGTAGTAGTAGTAGTAGCAGCAGTAGTAATAGCAGCAGCAGCAGCAGCAGCAGGAGAAGAAGGAGAAGAAGAAGAAGAAGAAGAAGAAGAAGAAGAAGAAGAAGAAGAAGAAGAAGAAGAAGAAGAAGAAGAAGAAGAAGAGCAGCAGGAGGAGGAGGGGGGGGAGAAGAAGAAGAAGAAGAAGAAGAAGAAGAAGAAGAAGAAGAAGAAGAAGAAGAAGAAGAAGAAGAAGAAGAAGAAGAAGAAGAAGAAGAAGAGCAGCAGGAGGAGGAGGAGGGGGGGGGGAGAAGAAGAAGAAGAAGAAGAAGAAGAAGAAGAAGAAGAAGAAGAAGAAGAAGAAGAAGAAGAAGAAGAAGAAGAAGAAGAAGAAGAAGAGCAGCAGGAGGAGGAGGGGGGAGAAGAAGAAGAAGAAGAAGAAGAAGAAGAAGAAGAAGAAGAAGAAGAAGAAGAAGAAGAAGAAGAAGAAGAAGAAGAAGAAGAAGAAGAAGAAGAAGAAGAAGAGCAGCAGCAGGAGGAGGAGGAGGAGGAGGAGGAGGACGACGACGACGACGAGGAGGAGGGAGGAGACAAAGGAGAAGACGAATGAGAAGAAGAAGAAACTGATGGTGATGATTTCAGTGCTGATCATAGTAGCTCCTCTTTCACTGTAACGATGTCAACAAACAGAAGATGTACATTAGGCGGAGAAATGTGGGGATAGGGGGATAAACAAAGAAGGATTCGTATAAGAATAAGCAACAGAAAGAAAGAAATAAAGAAAGGAAGAAGAAGAAGTATTAGAAAAAGCATGTAATGGCGTCCAGCATTTTAAACAAGCGTTAGTTCAAAGCTGTCTCCTGTTTGAACAACCTTTGGGGACCTGCCTGCCCGGAGACCGAGTATTTGCTCAGTTGATGAACGGTGTCCCCGCTACTTTGCTGCTGTGTTTTTTCCTTCCTCTATCTGTCAGCTGTAACAAGAAAAGATAGCCATGTTTCGCTTTCCTGGCATGCGTTTTAAAATGGCAAATGGTTGTACACATTTCGGCTTCAAACTTAACAAGCCGTAAGCTACCCAAACGTAATGTTTCTCTCTTATAGTTTCTAAACCTTTTGCGCTCTTTTCTGCCAGCGTTGTAAGTTTCTGTAACTCTTCCAAACCTAGAACAAAGGGCAGCTAATATCCAAAAGGAGACAATAACCACTATGTAAAACCGCGAATGCGTTGCTTTCAATGAGGCAAACTTATATAAAACGTGCTGTTTTGTGCTAAAATATTGGCCAGATATCGCTAGCATGTGCAGACAAAACCTCAAACGTTTACTAGCACGTCATAATGTGCTTGATATACGCGGAGAACAGATGAGGACACATAGTGCTTTGACTGGGACACAAAGAGTTAACTCACAAAGGCTAAAAGGCAATATTCGTGGCCGATATTTCCAACTGTTCGTGAAGGGCACATTTCTACTCAACGTTTCTTTATGTTGTGATTATACATTTAAACAGCTCGTTTACCACCACTTACTGTATAATATAGTTCATACAGTTTTGAAAGGCGTGGAGTTCCTTCTGTTGTTCTTTACAACCCCCCCCCCCCCATTGGAGCATAGGGCCTCAACCATCTCACCGCAAACCGCCCCCTCTCTTATCACCTCCTGCACACCCCGCCATGTCCTCTCCATAGGCCCTATCACTCATCTGTCTCTAGTTCTCTTCTACGAGTGTTTTATGTCTCCCTCTCCTTCCTTCACCTTGTAGGTTCTAGACCAGGGAGTGTCTAATTATACCATCTACCGGTCTTCTCAATAGAGTCCCAGCCAGCTTCAGCATCTTTTTCTCAACTCTTCATTAATTGAGATTTGTTTAGTTCTCTAAATTAGCTCTACATTGGTGATTCTCAATAACGAAGACACAAACAATAGATTGCACGATTAATTGCCTGGCATATTTCGCTGCATCTCGTCAGGTACATACTGCAGAATTAACACAACATAAAGTAAATTAACTAGATAAACCCTTCAAGCTGAAATACACACATGTTCGCAGAGTAATGTCAAGTGTATACCACGGTAATTTTAAGCTGACTAACTGACTAATTGGTGATTGTGTTATACCAGTTGAGTGTCATTATTCTGAACACCAATTAATGAATGTTCCTAGTGTATTAGTAATTTATTTAAGTCTCTCTCTCTGTGTTTCTGATCTATACAATAGTGCATATTTAACATTGGAGTTGAATGTTTTACGAGTTGAGCTCAGTTAAATTTCCTTTGACATGCGTATCTTGCGTGATTACCCGCGTCAGGACAAGACGGTCGTCAATTGTTAGTTCAATCTATGAGAGGACATTTGATTACCAGCGTCAGGGCAAGGCGGTAGTTATTGTTTGGTCAAATTTTGAGAGGACATTTGATTACCCACGTCAGGGCAAGACGGTCGTCATTGTTTGGTCAAATGTTGAGACGACGGGGTGTGGAGAAGGTTGTGACAACCAGAAAGGTCAAATGTTGAGACGACGGGATGTGGAGAAGGTTGTGACTACCAGAAAGATCAGATGTTGAGACGACGTGGTGTGGAGAAGGTTGTGACAACCAGAAAGGTCAAATGTTGCGACGACGGGGTGTGGAGAAGGTTGTGACAACCAGAAAGGTCAAATGTGTTAGAGATAGAGGTCTACAAAGGGACACAATGCTAGATCATGTTTCAGAGTGGCGCGGAAAACGATCTTTAAACAACTTGCGTGTCCCTTGCAGGACTTTGTGATTAACCCCAACCCCAGTTTCATTCTCTAGGCAATTTTACATTCAGTAGTTTGGCAAGGCTTTCTGAACGAGAAATCAACGTTGACGTTCAACTGACCGGTGTAAAGGTTCAACCCCATACCCTGTCATCAGTGCAATGGAAGTTTGAGCGCAAGTGCATTAACCCCTCTCGGGAAGACGATAAGTGTTCGAATTATCACAGACACAGAAAACAGACGGTTGTGGGGAAATATGGTCGCCTGCGTCGCTGGCAATGACATTTGATAATAATGATGATAGTAGTACATTAATTAGTAGTGTGACTCTTCGCTGGCTGTTGAACAAGGGGACGGAGCGCGTTTGGGAATGTCCTGACTGCAATGATGTCAGTTCTTAGCTCAACTCAACTCATCTCATCTCAACTCAACTGAACGATGTTCTACAATGCCTCTCTTCTCTAAATCTACTAAATAATTATGACTTTGATAGCCTCCGGGTTTCCTCTCTGTTTTTCATTTCTTGCGTGTAACGCCCTCTACCTGCCTTCTCTATCCCCACTACCTGATTCATTGGAGTATTGCGTCAAATCTAGCTTCGCCTACAAAGTCAACAAAGGTTTGTTCCGTTGATTCACGTACAGTTTTACATCAGGCCAAAGCTTACATAGCTGAATACATAGATAGATCGGCCACATAACCTCCCAACAGACGCCAGTGTCCGGGTTGTATCTCGTCCACATTTCGTCTACCGTTGACTGGGGACAGCCGGGAGTGTTTTTGTCTGTTGAAAACGTCAAGAAGATAAGACCACTATAGATAAAACCACTATAGATAAGACCACTATAGATAAGACCATGCTGAGAAGGGCTTCTGTTCGCCTGACATGTAAGTAGTATAATATTGCTAACAATGTGCGTAGTATTGGGCTCATATTGATCTCCTGTATGCAGGCATAGGAACCTAGGCATGGCAGTGGCTAGAAGGCTTACATGCCGGTCCTGTAGTATTGTGTTCAAATCCCACTGAGAAATGATGACTGCCGGTGCAAGTATTGACCACGTCACACACCGTGGCTGATTGGCTTGTAACTCAACGGTCTGTTGTCCTCAGTTTTATTCGAATTCCACGATTGTTGTATGCTTATTGTCACTTTACATCAACTTTGATTCGAATGCTATAATTGTTGTCTGTGCTTATTGTCAAGTACTTTGAGGATGAATTTTATTATGACGATTCGACTCCGGGATCGATCCAGTTTAAAACAGTTTCGGAAAACTTTCTGGGAGATGAAATGTCCAGTGTGATTCTGGCTGTAACAGTCATTCGGTATCGATTCTTCAGAAAAATTGGACCCAAGCATCAGAACAGCAAAGTACTATATCAAAGACAGTATAGGAAAGAGGTGCTTTATTGAATTTATATAAAACCTGTTTTGCTGTATGGCGTGAATCTTGGAATGTAAATAGACAAATTATGAAGAACTTGGAAGCAACAGAGATGTGGTTCCTGAGACAAATGTTGCGAATTCCTTGAACTGCCAAAGTAACTAACAATGAATGTCCGAAAGAGGCTAATGAAACTATAACATTATATTAATTTAAACATTATGAGACAAACAGCTTTTCTTGGTCATGTGATGAAAAGAGGGGCATTGTAGAACACCGTTGAGTTGAGTTGAGCTAAGAACTGACATCACTGCAGTCAGGACATTCCAAAACGCGCTTCGTCCCCTTGTTCAACAGCCAGCGAAGAGTCACGCTACTAATCGTTCCGACCGCTATCTGATTGAAAGTTCTCCTGGTCTTCCCTCTCAGTTGTGAGATTCTACCAGAACCCCTGCCAATTCCCCGCAATCTCATTCTTTCCACATACAGGCTCTCAGTCTGTTCCTCCAACTGGAAAGATCGAGGGGAAGAGAGACAGAAGCCGACCAAGAGAAATGATGCTGCATGACAGGGCCGTGCAGTAGATTTTCTCAGTATGATGAGTCTTCGAAATGCCGCCCCTTAATGACGCAAGTTCTTCGAAATGCCGCCACTCCTTCGCTGCTTATGCCACCCCCTTACGGTGCCACCTGATGCGACCGCCTCTCTGTATCATAGCACGGCACGTCCCTGCTGGATGGACTAAGACGATGGCATGGAGGAATATCATCAGCAGAGTTGACCCACAACACCAAAGACCAAGATCTGTGGAGAGGCATGAACGCCTACACCAGCTGAGAGGGCACTTGAAGATGATATGGAAAAATTGTGTTTTATTTAATTTATGTAGAAATGGTGCTTTATTGAATTTATATAGCAAATGGTGTTTTACTGAATTAATATAGAAAAGGGGTGCTTTGTTTTCAATGTAAAGTAATTTTACCGTACCTGTATAGACGACGCTATATCAGATATTACGGAGCCGGAAGAGTAGATGGAGAAGGAGAAGAAGCGTTATAATTATAATTTACATCATGCAAGAAGTCATATAATCATAGTCATGTGCTGATAAGCGTGGGCGATGATGGTTCTCCGTCTCAAGAGTCACCAGTCTCCGATCAGGACCGTGTCTATTACCCCACACCGCCATCACCCCTAGCCATCCAGCTATTGAACATTATATCTTCCCCTTGCTCTTTCCCCGTCAATTTTGCAAGTTGTCACTAAATCTGTAAGTTAATTTCTCTTCATAACTCCCCCCACCCCACCCCAAAAAAAAAAAAATTTGACTCTCTACATCTAATTTCGATAATAAATAATTAAATATACGGTTGTCTTCTGTCTTGTTTGTTTGTCTTATCTTCCACGGTATTCATTTGCATTTTCCACAGGAACCACATTTCTGCTGCCAATATATGTTTCTCAGCTTGGCTGTTTATTAATTAATCAGGTCTACCACACTGCTTCCAATAGATGTTTCTCAGCGTGGCTGTTTATTGATCAGGTCTAACATACCTATAACAGCATAGACTCCATACAGCACCCTAACACGCTTTGGGACACTGGTAATAGGGAAAGCTAATCCACACGCAAAAATAATGCAATACATTGGAATTAGTACCACTTATATGGACTACGCTTGAATTCAAAGCGAGCGAATGTAAAAAACAAACAAACAAACAACCTGCACGTGACAGCTTTAAAAAAAAATTATTGATGATTATCCGTGTCAACGTATAAAGGGCTACATTTGCTAAGGCAATTCTCATTATAATCTTTACAAGCTCACTCCAATAAAGAAATGATAACCGTTTTGTAAATTTGTTATCCCCAGCCAGAATGAGTGCCTGCGCTGTGGCACTGATTGTTATTGCTACAATCCTGGGACCTATAACGCTGATCTTCATGTCCGTTTCCTTTGGGACTGACCACTGGTTAGAGTTTAGGGTCAACTATGCCCAGATTCCCGAGGCAAGCAAGGCCAGAATCAAGACAGACCCAGCTTTCGCGCGCTATCACGTGTCCAGGGATAGGGGCATGTTTCGCGAGTGTTACCCAGACAACAACACAGAATGTGAGTAAACTGTCATCTCTCGTCTTGTGTTTTGTTCCTCCTTTTCTTTGTGCTGCGTGGGTTCGTTGATTGTTAATCCACTGGCTATTGTGAGTTTTATCTTTTAAGTCTGATGTCTTGGTGTTTATCGTCAAAGCCTTGATAAGGTCTGCATCTATTAGAGTTAAATAGGTGTAGAGTGTTCTCTCGACCGGGTACCAAAGTTTCAGTAAATGGTGCCTGCGCAGAATAGAATGACTAAGATTGTGTGACTGAATCATTAATGTGGAGCTCGAGGAGAGAACTAGACAAATAGTAATGTGGAGCTCTTGGAGAGAACTAGACAGATAACAATGTGGAGCTTGTGGAGAGAACTAGACAGATAACAATGTGGAGCTTGTGGAGAGAACTAGACACATACCAATGTGGAGCTTGTGGAGAGACCTAGACAAATAGCAACGTGGAGCTCTTGGAGAGAACTAGACAGATAACAATGTGGAGCTTGTGGAGAGAACTAGACAGATAACAATGCGGAGCTTGTGGAGAGAACTAGACACATACCTATGTGGAGCTTGTGGAGAGAACTAGACAAATAGCAATGTGGAGCTCTTGGAGAGAACTAGACAGATGACAATGTGGAGCTTGTGGAGAGAACTAGACAGATAACAATGTGGAGCTTGTGGAGAGAACTAGACACATACCAATGTGGAGCTTGTGGAGAGAACTAGACAAATAGCAATGTGGAGCTCTTGGAGAGAACTAGACAGATAACAATGTGGAGCTTGTGGAGAGAACTAGACAGATAACAATGCGGAGCTTGTGGAGAGAACTAGACACATACCAATGTGGAGCTTGTGGAGAGAACTAGACACATACCAATGTGGAGCTCTTGGAGAGAACTAGACATATAGCAATGTGGAGCTCTTGGGGAGAACTAGACAGATAACAAAGTGGAGCTTGTGGAGAGAACTATACACATAGCAATGTGGAGCTTGTGGAGAGAACTAGACACATACCAATGTGGAGCTTGTGGAGAGAACTAGACAAATAGCAATGTGGAGCTCTTGGAGAGAACTAGACAGATAACAATGTGGAGCTTGTGGAGAGAACTAGACAGATAACAATGCGGAGCTTGTGGAGAGAACTAGACACATACCAATGTGGAGCTTGTGGAGAGAACTAGACACATACCAATGTGGAGCTCTTGGAGAGAACTAGACATATAGCAATGTGGAGCTCTTGGGGAGAACTAGACAGATAACAATGTGGAGCTTGTGGAGAGAACTAGACACATAGCAATGTGGAGCTTGTGGAGATAACTAGACACATAGCAATGTGGAGCTCTTGGAGATAACTAGATACATACCAATGTGGAGCTCTTGGAGATAACTAGACAAATACCAAAGTGGAGAGCTCTTGGGGAGAAGTAGACACATACCAATGTGGAGCTCTTGGAGATAACTAGACAAATACCAATGTGGAGCTCTTGGAGAGAATTAGACAAATACCGATGAATTAAAAGATAAAGAAACACCCCAGGTGTTGGATACGACATACATAAGATTATCTGAGAATAGTATGCTTGCTTGCTTGCTTGCTTGCTTGCTTGCTTGTGTTCGTTAGCTTGAGCTCCAACGCGAAGTCCTGTATGTCGGATGAAGACATCCTGTTGCCCAACATCAGAGTGATGTCATACCGGACCTGAGGTTTGCGTGAGTATCCGTTGTCCCATGTCTGGCTTATTGGTGTGCAGACTGGTGGTTCCTCGCCGTACAGGCAGACACTCTCCGACTTCGGAGGAATCGGCGATCCTACTGACTTTAGCCTGGACCCCGAAGGGACCTATTGCCCAGGACGCTCGACGAGGACGCGTCAATAGGTCTTGGCCAGTATATAACCCGGCCCTGGTGACTTGGAAACACCTCTGCGTCCCAGAGAATAGTATAACAATAAAGTACTTTGTCTGGAACGTACACAAGAAAAGAAATAGAGGAAACATAACAACACTGGGAGAATATATTATAAATCGAAATGAATGAAACGGGGAAGACACGGACGGAGCAGCATGGGATAGCAACAAACAGAACTGCTTGGGCTGAGTTCATTGAGGGCTTATGCACAAAGGGGGGGGGGGGGGGTGCTTAAGGGCGAAATAAGAAAGAAGGTACTAAATTTCCACGGGGGCTTGCGGTACAGCTCTCTCTTCTTCTACAAGCCCATGGATCAGCGGTGTGCACGACGGGTACTAGAACTTCACATCTGCGGAGAAGCATAATGCTATGGTTGGTCAGAAAGTAATGCACCACAATTATTATCTCAGCTAATAATAAAGACAGAAGCATTACATTTGCACCAATTTTTAGTTTATAATCTCCTGAAGGTGTATACCAAATTGCACTCGTGTAAACGAATTATCTTGGAACAGTCATAACATCTGATGGGAGATGCCTTGAAGAGATTAGAACAAGAATCGCCATGGCGAAAGTAGCCTTTAGCAAGATGAAAAACATTCTGACCAATAAAAAGATGTCAATTGAAACGAGGAAAAGAGTGTTGAGGGGATACATAGAGCCTGTTCTATTGTATGGATGTGAAACTTGGACAATGAGCAGTCAAGCTGAAAAGCATCTGATGGCTGCAGAAATGTGGTTTCTGAGGAAAATGTAAAGAATACCATGGACAGACAGAAAAACCAATGACCAAGTACTACAGGAGACAAATGAATATCGTAAACTGATTAGAGAAATTAGACGTAGACAGTCAAATTTTTTGGACATGTTATGAGAAGAAATGGATTGGAGAACTTAGTGACAACTGGCAAGATCGAGGGGAACAGACCAACAGGAAGACCGAGAGGAAAATACCTGGATGGCTTGGCCACATGGCATGGGCGAGACAGGAACACTGAGCTGATCCACGACACTGGTGATCGAGTGAAATGGCGAGTCATGACCGCCCACGCTTTCCGGCATGGCACATGATTGATTGATTGAAACCAATTTTAATCGCGACACAAAACCGTTGAATTGGCAGATGTTAATGGTTTATGTTACAAGCAAAAGATTGTTATGGAACTTTTGATCGCAGAGAAAGAAATTGTTGTTAACATTCACAACCGTTTGTGTGCTGTTTATGGGACTTTTGCAGTCGACAGAAGCACAGTTAGTCGCTGGAAGCAGAGAGTTTTGGTTTCTGCAAGAGATAATTGTGTTGCATAACTTTCTGACCTACCCTCAAGGTTGCAACTAGGTCCTGATTCAGCCCAACACACACGGACTGACCACCATTATGTTTAGACTGGTCATGTTTCCCCCACAGGTGTCAGGTGGTTCAGTGCCAGGTGTCCAATATTGGCCATGGACTTGTTCAGTTAAGAACCTTGACCAATTTATACCCAGAGGGAGAAATATACTGACACCGTGCCGTCTTGACAGACAGTAGTTTGTTACATCGAGCTTCAAAACAAAAAAAAAGATAACTACAACCCATGGCGGTAAAAATGTGTCTTGCATACGGTAGCTCAGTCATATCTGACAAAGACATGAGAAAGATCACATATGTATTACTTTCAAAATAGATAATTGAATACACCTTATATAAAACATAAACCGAAGTGGTCAACAGAGGAAGCCAGATTTCTCTACTTTGTCCTGACAAACTTAAACCGTAAAACAGTGTATTCTGCGATGTTTGGGATTTATATGATAGACTGAATCACATGTCACACGTCTCCGTCTTTCTGTCAGATATGATAGGGTGAGAGTACAAGTGGTTCATGTGACTCACTGATTGCATGTACCTCTGAGTATTCCTCTAAACAAAATAAAGTTCGTTCGTTCGTTCGTTCGTTCGTTCTAATGCGCCATCTCCTGCTAGAGCCCGGCTGAACTGACAGTGCAACAACAGCCTGGGAAAGGTCTGATTGTATTACACCGCCAGCGTGTAACTGTTTGTGGTAGATCATCGTTATTATTATTATCATTATCAGCATGTGCCAAGCCGATAAATCATGGTTCGCTACCTCACACGATCACCGGAGTCAAATATGTGTTCCTGTCTGGATTGTGCCATGTGGTCAAGCAATCGGGTATTATCTCTGTGTATCCCATTGCTATTTTCATATCAAGAATCCAGTGGTGCCCACTCTATGACCACGAGCAGCATGACGATGGAGGTGATGACAGTTACACAGGCTTTCATATGGCTGGAATCACAGCATTATACCAACGTGTGTGTACTAAGTGATTCAATGAGCATGATTCAGAAGGTCGAAGCTGGATCTGTACGTAGACAGTGGACTGAGTCGCTGCGGAAGTCTGTTGTCCGCAAAGTCACCTTCATCTTCGTCCCGGGACATGCGGGAGTCGAGGGAAATGAACGAACTGATAAATTGGCTGGCTCTGCATCCCCTGTAGATGGCCAGCCCATGGATCGTGCCGATGTTATTAACGCCCTTAAAGATATGGCGAGAACAGAGGATTTTGACGCCAGTGATTCCTCATCGCTTTCCAGGATGAAAGACCTGGGAGTAAGAATCGGCACAGCCAGACGCGAGAGGTACATCGGGAAAACAAAGCGCCTCGTCAACCAACACAGAACTGGCACTATTAGCCACCGGACGCTGATGCATATGCTGGGGGGAGGATCTGAGCACCTATGGACATGTCCGGAGTGCAACAAAGATACCCCAACTGATAACTAACTAACTAACTAACTAATATCAAGTGTACCAGTTTTCAGTTTGGTTTCTCGTCATATTGTATCAAACCAAATCTTGACTGTCTCTGTCTTACGTCTCTAATCAATTTACAGTTTTTATTTAGTTCTTGGATGACTGTCGGATTCGTTTGCCTGCCCGCCTGTGGTATCCTTTGCATTTACCTCAGTGTCCTCGAAGATACGCCTTCGAATTTTCTCCTCCTCCTCCTCCTCCTCCTTCTTCTTCTTCTTCTTCTTCTTCTTTATTTCTGTTTTGCTTTTCAGCGTCGGACGTAGAAGCGATGTTTTGTGGGAAATCTGGTTTTTTTTCTGTACATATAGGTGTATATATAGACTCAGATACATCTATAAAAACTGTCATTTACTGCCAATATAGTACCTTGCGGTGCATGGTAGTTTTGAGTCCGATACATCAATACTTCATAATTTGCTCGGCAACTTCTTGACATCTTTCTGTCGTGTCTGTGTGCTAAATTCTTTGTGGGCCACTGTCTTCTGGTACCCATGTTTTATGACCAAATCCCTTAATTTTGTTGTGTTGGTATCGTCTAACACTATTGTCCATAACAGTATTGTCCATACTATCCGATCGAGTGTCCACTAATCTATAAAACATAGAGCTAAAAACATAAGACGCGGAAAGCGTTTCTTTGCTTTAACCGCCTATTACCAGTGCTGTGCTAGTATCTTTATCACTGGCCTTGTCTCTTCTCCTCACATTTATAAATCGTCTAGGCTCTAGACATTTCGTGTTTTCTGACTTAATTTTCCTGTTCTCGGTTGTTGTTCATGTTTACCTCGTAGAATAATGTTAATAGTTAAACTGTGACAACCATAAACAAAATCATGGCAGAACTAAACTTCCCATGCTCCACCTAATCTCCTTTCCTAAAGCAAATTGCGACAGTTTGCAAATCCGTCTCCATCTTAAGCCTGTCCTTTGAGTCTCATCAGTTTAATCTCTCTTCTCTTTCCCCAGTCCTTCCTCGGCAACTTTGCCAGTCTAACCTTCCCCTTTGTTACCGACATTGCCATTTCTGTTTTTTAAGCATGTGTTTTTTTTTTCCAGTCCAGTGCGGAACGTAAACATCCATGCCGGATGTTCAGTTAATCTGTTTTTACACATCTTGCGTTGCACAGTTGCCAGTGTTGTGTTTCTGATTGACTTGTTAAGAACCCCTTATACCAGTGGTTCTTAACCGGTGGGGAATCCCACTCCCAGGGGTTGGGAGGGGGGATTTTAGAGTTTCCTGGGGGGGGGGGGGATTAAGATTATTTCAAGATCGCATTAATACAAGAACCAGTTACTTGATATTGTTTCTCCCTCTACATTTTACGGTTCTGTACTTCTCGCCCTAAAGAAATTCGTTTTATAACGTAAGTAGACCCGCATGTCACATTTTATGTAGATGTCTAGACTTGTTCTAGTATGTGCTATTAAATTTAGCTTCCATTTTTATGTATACTGTGTAAGGGTGGGGGGGGGGGATTTATAGGGAGGAAATTCGAAAGGGGGGGATGACGTTCTGAACATATGGTAAAGGGGGACGTGGGCCAAAAAAGGTTGAGAACCACTGCCTTATACTGTACACTGGGACTCCCCGTTAAGTGCCCCAGTCTACTCCTGTCATCATCTTGTGCCGTGCCGGTAATCGTGGCAGGTCATTTTTCACCATTTCACATTATCAACAGTTGTGGGTTAGCTATGTACTCTTGTCTTGACCATGCCACGTGATCACCAATCCATACAAATATTTACCTCTCTACCTTCTCCCTGTTCTTTTTATTCTCTAATTTACTTCTTCTCATAACATGCCCAAAATGTTTTGACTGTCTACGTCTAATTTCTCTAATCAGTTTACGGTTTTCATTTGTTTCTTGTAGTACTTGCTCATTGGTTGCTCTGTACGTCCATGGTATTATTTGCATTTTAATTAGAAACCACATTTCCACTGCCATTAGATGTTATTTTTTCAGCTTATCTGTTGTCCATGCTTCACATCCATACACAAGTACAGGTTCTATGTAGAGCACTTAAGCACTTTTTTTCTCATTTCAATTTACATTTTTTAAATTGGTCAGTATGTTTTCCATCTTGCAAAAGGCTGCCTTCGCCTAGTGATTCTTGTTCTAACCTCTACAGTGCACTTCCCATCATATGGTATGACTGTTCCGAGATAATTGTACCGATTCACTTGAATAAGAATATTCCCATTTACCCATATATTACATATTCTTCCCAGCGACGACCATAATCTCTACTCTTGTAGACCGCACAAAGAGACTCAAAATAGTTCAAGAACTCAGTAACGTCAGCCAGGTCCCAAATGTGTAAATATCTGAACCAGTTATGCTAGAAATATTAGAAAGAGTTATTTATTACACTGAATAAATTAGAAATAGTGAAATAGTATACTGAACAAATTAGAAAGATTGAAATGTTGTACTGAACAAATTAGAAAGAGGTTGGAGGCTGCAGAAATATGGTTCCTGAGACGAATGGTGTGAATACATTGGACGGCCAGGGTAACGAACAATGATTGCCCGAAAGATGTTAATGAAACTAGAACATTATATACAACTATAAGAAAGAGATAGTGTTCTATGATCATGTAATAAAAAGACAAGATCTCTCTCTCTCTCTCTCTCTCTCTCTCTCTCTCTCTCTCTCTCTCTCTCTCTCTCTCTCTCTCTCTGTGTGTGTGTGTGTGTGCGCGCGCGTGCGTGTGTCCCCTTTAAAAATAAAGCTATTTCATTCCTTCGTTCGTTCTGCCTTGTACCTCCCATTGGAGCATAGGTTCTGGGACAGTTCAGTTCCTCCTGGCCTTGGTTGTCCCCTGTAGCTCAGCCCATGTCTTCCCCATGTTATTCATCTGTCTCTAACTCTCGTCTCTGTGTGTTGTTAGATCTTCCTCTTTTTCGTTTGCCCACTGTGTTCCAGAGGAAGAATTGTCAGGTTATGTTAAAAACATGTTTCCTCAGTGCTTGTCCCATCCAGAGTCAGCGACGTTTCCTCACCTCTTCATTGGCTGGTATTTGAGCTCCACACTGGTGATTCTGCCATACCATTTTAGTTCTCCTCTACCGTGCAGGCACCAGATTATTAATATTTGTAGTTTATTAGTAAATCTTTCAGACTTTCTCCATGTTTCTGCTGTAGCGGTATTGATCTCATGTTCGGGTTACAATTCTAAGTTTAATACTAGATGTCATTTCTTCCAACTTCCACACATTTCCTAGTGGCACGAAAGCTACTCTTTGCTCTTGTATTCTTATTTTAATATCTTTATAAGTCTACCCGTGTTTGTCTACATTGTTGCCTAAATGTGTGTATGATTCCACGTTTGGAGTGAGGTTTCCCTAAGGGAAACTGGGTGAACTTTGATTTTTATTTATTCTCAGTGCATTTGTTTGTTTTTTTAGTTTTTCCCCCAAATGAATTTCTAAACATAATTGTTGTAGATTCTCATCGATTAAGTTTAATTTACCTTGCTTCTGATTTCGTGTGTGGAACAGGCGGACAATGTCTGTTCTGTCCACTAATTTTGTTTCTGGTGTTAGTTATTATTATTTTCATAATCCATAACAAATGAGACAAAAAGGCATAGTTACCGCAATCCTGCTCTTATTTGGTACATATCCATTAGCTTACCACCCTTGGAGAACTCAACCTCCATATGTTGCCTCTGTTTAGCTAATGATCTTCTGAGGGATCCCAGGATGCCTCATCAATTCCCAAAAGAGATCCTCTATAAATGCTTACAAGACATTTTCCTAGTCCACACAGCCCATGCAAATTGAGGAATTCATTTCAATGGTTTGCTCGATACGTAATATGTGATCTGGTCGTTGCAGCATCTGTTCGATCAGAAGCCTTAGCTTATCCGTAAACTGTTTGTCGTGGGCATCTCGTAAACTCTAACAAAGATCCTGCTTAATTTGTTCCCATATATTGACCATAACATTATTCCTCTATAATGTTCACACTCCTGCAGGTTCCCTTTCTATTTCTGCTGCACTGAATTTCCTTCGCTCAAGTCTGTAGTTATTATTTTGTGTTGAGACTGTGTTAATTAATTTTTGCCGCAATTCAGCTAACGTGTTTATATTGGCTTTACTCGGTTGTGTTGGGATATCGCTGGACCAGAAGCTTTCCCATCCATCTGAAGTTGATAGCTTTTCTGGTTTTTGTTTTCCTTGTAAATTTGTTTCCAATAGTTGACATCCAGCTCCAATTCTATTGGCTGTATATCTGGGGAGTTTCGGGGATTGGTTTATCCAGAAATCCCTCCAAGTTTCAGAGAATGAAGTCCTCTTGACCAGTGTCAGTGGAGCGATAAGCAGCTACACCTTGCTATGTGCTGCTGGGGACGGGGCTTGAGGGTTGCCCAGAATGTGATGATATCGATTCCTGAAACAATCATTCAGTCTGGGAGTCTTCGTGACCAAGTGGTCACGCCGCCTGAAACAATCATTTAGTCTAGGAGTCTCCGTGACCAAGTGGTCACGCCACCTGCCTTGCGCTCCGGGGGTTGTGGGTTCGACTCTGCACTACAACATTCGGTTCATGCGTGCGGTTTTCTCGGAGACTCCTGGGTTCGTCGCTGTGGCTACGGAGTTCGTGCTCTGTGTCATGTTTTCGAGATTTCTCCCTGCGGAAAGAGACCGAGCCATATGGGATAAACATGGTGCAATGAAGTCGATCCTCTCGACTTTTAAGCCTTTATTTCAGTCAGTCAAAGCATTCGCTCCATCTGTTCATGTGAGCTGTAATATTGTTCATGTGAGCTGTAATGTTGTTTATGTGATCTGTCATATTATTCATGTGATCTGTAATATTGTTCATGTGATCTGTAATATTGTTCATGTTATCTGTAATATTATTCATGTGATCTGTAATATTGTTCATGTGAACTGTATTATTGTTCATGTGATCTGTAATAGTGGTCATGTGATCTGTAATATTGTTCATGTGAGCTGTAATATTGTTCATGTGATCTGTCATATTATTTATGTGATCTGTCATATTATTTATGTGATCTGTCATATTGTTCATGTGATCTGTAATATGTTCATGTGAGCTGTAATATTGTTCATGTGAGCTGTAATATTGTTCATGTGATCTGTAATATTGTTCATGATGGTATCATGTACACTGATATCAGATATCATCATCATCATCATTAAGTATGACATCCCTTGGACTGGCGATATATCAGATATCATCATCATCATCAAGTATGACATCTCTTGTACTGGCGATGAAGTTTCTTGATCATTCCATCCTCCAGCTGTCTCTCTTGTGGCACTCTTTGTAATGTCTTGCACTGATAGATCTGCACATAATTTGTTAATGTTGTTTTTGTTCTACCCCTTTCTCTTGCTCCCAGCATTGTGCACTCCAGTAATCTCTCTGGTGTCTTCGGCTGTGACTAACCCATAGAAGTCTTCACTTGTTGAATACTTTAAGAAGTCGTCTTGTTTACGCCATATTTTTCTGAACATGTCTTTTTGTCGATTGTCGATTCAGTGGGTTCTTGACAATGTTCAATAAACCACCCATTGAATATCTCTATACGTTGTTTATCGCATTTTCCACATTGCAGAGCCATGTATTGCCAGGGTCAGGTTTACACACGAAGCAATCCTTTCCCTAGATCAAGTTCTATATTCGATGCTGTTGGGATTGTGTTTTCTCTTAATGTCCTCTTTGCCACAACAACAAGAACAACAACAACAACAACAACAACAACAACAACAATAACGACAACGACAATACTAATGATAATAATAATAATAATAATAATAATAATAATAATAATAATAATAATAATAATAATAATAATAATAATAATAATGTCTCGAAGCAGGCACCCGCAATTCACGTGTGAAGTGCTAGGACGACCACATTGTGTTTGCCTAGATGCACGGGGGAAAAATTGTTAATTATTCCTTCATTTAGCAAGCGACGAACGCAGGCGTAGAACTATTACCTCGATCATGACATTATCCGAGCGGTTAGACTACCGCGATGCTGTCCTCCTTGCCATGGCAATCCTACTTTCTATCTCAGATCGGACGATTTCAGTTTCAGTTTGTGAAATGTGATTCTTAATTGTGAATCTGTGGTTGTGTAGGAAGCCCACCTATGGCATCCTAAGAGAACACTCCTGTAGAGTAGGAGGCTGAATGCTAAACTGAACCTGCAAACATTTGCCAAACGAAACTGGTGAAGGTCTTAGCTTTGGTGTGGTATTTGCATGCTAAACATGGGCATGCTGAACTTCGCCTGCAAAGTAGCCACACGTTTGCCCTGGTGATTCAGCGACCAGTAATTCTGTTAATCTCGTCTTCCTTCTGTTTGATACTCCACGAGTATTTAGATTTAACTTAGGTAGAAGGTATTATATTCTTTCTTCCCTCGTTGTCGTTTCTTCTTCTTCTTCCTCTACTACTACTACTACTACTACTACTACTACTACTACTACTACTACTACTACTACTACTACTACTACTACTGCTACTACTACTACTACTACGACTGCTGCTGCTGCTCCTACCACTACTACTACTTCGTCTTCTTCTTCTTCCTCATCTTCTTAGTCTCTTCCTCCTCCTCCTCTCCACTAAACACATTCTCTGGTACTTACTGGCACTCGTGGAAGACATAAGAAGGAATTTGAAATCAGAGGACAAACTAGACAGAAACACTTAAAATCATAGGCACCCCTAAATTCAAACGTATCTCCCCCAAATAGCACCGCGATGACTGTACAAGTATACTTCCACACACGACCAGTTAGTGTTTTTTCTTTACCAGAAATTTAAACATTTAGGACAGCCTTCAAATTCGAATTTAAATCATGGCATATAAGCCATCTTCATGTTTGTTCTACAGCTGCAGTCTACTAGGGTCGGGGTGGCAATGTGTAATCTGCAGGCAATCATACTGTTTGAACAGAGGCACAGGGACAGGGTTTTGCGCCTTCGCTGTTCACTCAGTCATTGGCAAACGATTTCATGGCCTATTCCTGTGTGAACAGGGAAATTAACGCATACATACAGTTTGAACTGGTAAGCCAGCAGTGGCAATGTAAAATAAATCTACCCAGAGAGGAAACTGGTTTTATTCTCTGTTCTGTATAAATTTAAATTAAATACTGAGGGTGGTGTGTTTTAATCTCCCATTACATAGATCAGTACGGCGTTTGGGTGCTGTTCTAACGCTCATCATCATATGTTAGTTGGTTGGTTGGTTGGTTGGTTAGTTAATTAATCGTCAGATTATCCCCAATGGAAATCAAACCATTCAGTCTCTAAGTACTCAGATTCCCTCCTCCGTGTATCCCTCAACGTGCAGAGACTGATGCCACCAGCTCTGTGTTGGCTGAATATTCATCTTTGGCTCCCTATATAGCTCTCTTGTCTGATGATGTCACGTCTTCATACTAATGTCACGTCTTCATACAAATGTCACGTCTTCATATGTTTGTCGCGTCTTCATATCTCCCCCCCCCCTTTCCCCAGGGGCGTCACTAGAGGGGTGCGGGGGGTGCGGGGCGCACCGGGTGACACCATCAAGGGGTGACACCAAAATAAAAAAATTGCAAATTTGACAAAGCAGACATAGCTCTGTCTAGTCGGGTTTCATAACCGTTCATTGTTAATTTTAGAAATTTTAATGTTAAATAACAAAAATTTAACTTTGTCCGAGTTTGTCGAAGTTCTTTATTTATGTTTTACCTGAAGTATTGAAGTTATATTGTTCAATTTGTTTTCTTTCTTATGTCCTTATTAACTTTTTGACTTATTTTACAAACATTACTATATGCGATTATATATGGTACAGGAACACTCGGAAGAAGACCATGGTGAAAGTCTAGAGGGGTGACACCAAGAGTTTACCGTACTGGGTGACACCAACCCCAGTGACGCCACTGCCTTTCCCCCATAGTAGCACAGTTTTCCTAAAAAGTCAAGTCTCTCCTAATTTGGTCACA
Organism: Cepaea hortensis; assembly: GCA_963921405.1. Classification (NCBI taxonomy): domain Eukaryota; kingdom Metazoa; phylum Mollusca; class Gastropoda; order Stylommatophora; family Helicidae; genus Cepaea; species Cepaea hortensis. The sequence goes on along the minus strand of OY992880.1, from coordinate 15,123,034 downwards.
TGATAACAGGGTATGGCAGAAGTGAAATTAAAATCAATAAAATAATCGGATTGCCTACTTTGTACTTCGCAACAAAATATTCTAACACACAATTGTCTTATACGTTAACAGTAAAATCTGAACCATGAAAAGCCATGTATATCGTACATCGTTATATGATAACAAGACGCTAGAAGCAAAATGAGAGGAGATGAGGTTTGGGAAATGGTGGCTGAGAGCTTAAGATGCCAGCTGTAGACCCAGAAGACGCCAAGTTTGATTAGAGGACAGGGGTGGAAATGTTTCCAAGAACCATCGATGTCTAATCATATCACACGCCGCCCTGTTCTTTTGGATAGTCATACTGGGTAACTCGGTAGGGGGGGGGGGGGGCGCTATAGCTGTCAAGTTTTGTAAGCTAAAATTCCCGCGACATATGAACATTGCAAAAAGGTAGGCTGTAATGTAACTGCCACGGCAAAATTGTTACGAAATGAAACCTAATCACAGGTAGAAAGAGCCCATTACCTTGAAAGGGGCCAAACTTGAATAACGTGCATGTTCGTGTCTATAGTGTTAACGTCTGAATGCGAGAGCAGAACAAATGGAAACGTCGCCATATGTTCTGGTTATGGTGTGATTTCATGGGTCGGCGTCGGCTGTACATGTGCAGGCAACACTGTGTTATCAGATCCGGTGTCTAAGAGCGGGTACAATACAACAAGGATGAACATACAATACAAGGATGAACATACAATACAACAACGATGAACATACAATACAACAACGATGAACATACAATACATCAAGGATGAACATACAATACATCAAGGATGAACATACAATATAACAAGGATGAACATACAATACAACAACGATGAACATACAATACATCAAGGATGAACATACAATACATCAAGGATGAACATACAATATAACAAGGATGAACATACAATACAACAACGATGAACATACAATACATCAAGGATGAACATACAATACATCAAGGATGAACATACAATATAACAAGGATGAACATACAATACAACAACGATGAACATACAATACAACAACGATGAACATACAATACATCAAGGATGAACATACAATACATCAAGGATGAACATACAATACATCAAGGATGAACATACAATATAACAAGGATGAACATACAATACATCAAGGATGAACATACAATACATCAAGGATGAACATACAATATAACAAGGATGAACATACAATACATCAAGGATGAACATACAATACATCAAGGATGAACATACAATACATCAAGGATGAACATACAATACATCAAGGATGAACATACAATACATCAAGGATGAACATACAATATAACAAGGATGAACATACAATACAACAACGATGAACATACAATACATCAAGGATGAACATACAATACATCAAGGATGAACATACAATATAACAAGGATGAACATACAATACAACAACGATGAACATACAATACAACAACGATGAACATACAATACAACAACGATGAACATACAATACAACAAGGATGAACATACAATACAACAAGGATGAACATACAATACAACAAGGATGAACATACAATACAACAACGATGAACATACAATACAACAACGATGAACATACAATACAACAAGGATGAACATACAATACAACAACGATGAACATACAATACAACAACGATGAACATACAATACAACAACGATGAACATACAATACAACAACGATGAACATACAATACAACAACGATGAACATACAATACAACAACGATGAACATACAATACAACAACGATGAACATACAATACAACAACGATGAACATACAATACAACAACGATGAACATACAATACAACAACGATGAACATACAATACAACAACGATGAACATACAGGTCTTGTCAGGGCAACAAATAAACGAGTTAACCAAGAGCACACAGTCAGGACCGGTCCAATCAAATACCAAGCTTCGATAGAATCCCTTTTTTATGTTGCATATCCCTTACAGGACGTTGCAGTCAACACCAGCATTTTTCAGCTGCTGTTAATGTACTAGGAAAGTTATACGTTAAGTAGTTTGCCATTGCTTTCTGAACGACCGGCTCACATACCCCCGTAAGTTACCAGTGCAGCGCGAACCGCTGCCGATTCTCGCAGCTGTTTTCCCCACGTGGATATACGGGATTACGAACAATGTCATTAACCCCTTGGCCAGGGAGAAGAGAGTCCGAACTGCATCTTAAAATGGGACCAGGAAATGTCTTGGAAAGTAAAGACGGTCGGTGTGATTCCGACCACATCACCAACAGTGTCGTTTGGTCTAAAATAATAATAGGGCCTTCGTTCATTTGCCAATTGCGCCTTAAGCGTGTAAAAAAAAAAAACGTTTAGTTTTGTTTACTACACGTCATTGTCACCAAGAGATATTACGAGTAGATTTGTGTTCAATATATTGTCGGACGCCGCGGAAGTGATAACGTGTTTAAACCAAAAACAAAAAAAAAATAATAATCCAGACCACCATAAGTAATAGTAGAAACAAGATGTGGAGAGGGGCGACGATCTTAAGAAGAACACGAATACAAGTGGTTGCAAACCTTCATTAGCAAACAAAAGAAACAGACATGGACACATAGAACTGACCACTTTGAAGCATAACAATGTTTAAATACCAGTAAGTACACAAACAAACGATGGGGTGGGGGAGGATGCACGAATAAATTTCATATACTCATCTTGGTGTTGCCAGATCCAGAGAAGTGGATTTACCAAGATTCAGGCAAGTTCATATATGCAGACAAGGCAGGGAGTTTATGAAAACCTAGAAAATAAAAAAAAGGCGGAGAAATACACTGTGGTCACATAAAAGAGGGGTCGGTTAAGCAGAAAGAGGTGAGGGGTAGGACAGACTTGGGCAAGAGGGTGGGAGAATGCGATAGTATAGAAAGGGAGGAAGAAAAGTAATTGGTAGACTGAACATATATTGAAATTCACTGCAAATGCATAACCCAGGTATATCTCCAAATGGCCACGATGCAGGCAAGAATGCAAGGGTAATATTTGTACTGTGTGTGTGTGCACCAAGATCTGATCATAATTACCTATGGAACATTCATAACTGATCGATTTGTTTGTTTTGGGTCATCACCTTGAGACATCGATGTTTTATTAATATCTTTATTTTAAATTATCACCAGTTCTGCAGAGAGCCTCGGGAGTTGTGGATGGCTACTGTTTCAACCTCAACTATGATCAGCCGTCGGACAAAATCAAACGAACGGAGAGCTACATGTCCCGATTACGTATGTTAACATACGTTAGTTTAATTTACTGTTTACTAATCAGCTTAAGACAAGTTGAACACTGTTGTTGTTTTTTTTTTTTTTAACAAATGTAACATCGGGCAACTCACCACATATTCATTCACCAGATCATGCGATCATCATCATGCCATGCTGAAGGAGAGGATCGTATTCCTCCATCTGTCTTTGGTGTTCTTGATAGGTTCAAACACGGACTGCCTTTCCTGCTGCTCTGTCAACTTACCCGGCATTGTCTCAATCTGCTGAGCTCTGATGCTCCATTTCTATCGTTGCAGTTCCCACGACTCTCTCCAGACACCATCATCTAACAATGTGATCAAACAATTAGGATTGCCTTCAATATTGCATTCACTACTCGCCCATGTTCCCTCATTATTCCACGTTACTTTCCAATTTGAATCACTATTCCATTCACTACTAGTCCATGTTCAGTCGTTATTCCACACATTACTTCCCTATATCCACTCATTATTCCACACATTACTTCCCTATATCCACTCATTATTCCACACATTACTTCCCTATATCCACTCATTATTCCACACATTACTTCCCTATATCCACTCATTATTCCACACATTACTTCCCTATATCCACTCACTATTTCATACATTACTTCCCTATATCCACTCATTATTTCATACATTACTTCCCTATATCCACTCATTATTTCATACATTATTTCCCAATATCCACTCATTATTTCATACATTACTTCCCTATATCCACTCATTATTTCATACATTAATTCCCTATATCCACTCATTATTTCATACATTACTTCCCTATATCCACTCTTTATTCCACACATTACTTCCCTAAATCTACTCATTATTTCATGCATTACTTCCCTATATCCACTCATTATTTCATACATTACTCGCCTACATTCACTCATTATTTCAACCAATACTTCCCTATATTTACTCATTATTTCATACAATACTTCCCTATATCCACTAATTATTTCATGCATTACTTCCCTATATCCACTCATTATTTCATACATTACTCGCCTACATTCACTCATTATTTCAACCAATACTTCCCTATATCTACTCATTATTTCATACAATACTTCCCTATATCCACTAATTATTTCATACAATACTTCCCTATATCCACTAATTATTTCATACATTATTTCCCTATACTCTTTCATTATTTCATATACTACTTGCCTATATCCACTTATTATTTCATATATTACTTGCCTACATTCATTCATTATTTCAAACAATACTTCCCTATATCTACTCATTATTTCAAACAATACTTGCCTACATTCACTCATTATTTCAACCAATACTTCCCTATATCCACTCATTATTTCATACAATACTTCCTCCTATGTCCATTCATTATTTCAAACATTACTTGCCTAAATTCAGTTATTATTACATACGGTTCTTGCCTACATTCACTTATTATTTCATATAGTACTTGCTACTCGCCTATTTCCCTCATTATTCTATATTACTTTCCCATTTGAATCATTAGTCCATTCACTACTAGTCCATGTTCCAATATGGTTCCAATTCCATGGTCCAATAGTATAGTATTCACTCATTTTTTCATAAAGTACTTGAGTACTTGCCTCTATATTCAATCGTTATTTCATACATTGCTTGCCTTCATTCACTTTTTAGTTCATACAGTACTCGACTGTGTTCACTTATTATTTCATACAGTACTTGCTTACATTCAATCATTATTTAATACAGTATTTGCCTATATTCACACATTATTCCATATATTGCTTGCCAATCTACAGACAAGGGCGAGTATGTTAGTCATGGATTGATCAACACGAGGTGTTTTGTTTGATTTACAATATAATTTATTAAAAAGTGTGAATGCATGAATGGCATAGCACTTAAGGAAACAAAAATAAAGCGTTGAAAACCTTTAAATATGGAAAATGTGGTGAAGGCACAATTAAGTGGAAATTGTAATAGAACAGTTGGAGCAGAGTTATTAATTCAAGAAACAATATGATACAGGCAATGGATGACAGCAAGCCAGCCAACGTAAGACATCCAACAGACAAATTGATGGGTGGAAAGAATAATAGATGTGTGTACAAATATGGACCTGAGGCAGACAAACATTAGTTATAGTAACAGGAGTTGTAAATGTGCAGAGAGAAGATTGGAATGCAGAGGCCTGAGATTATGTCTGAATTTATGCTTCTTAATTCATTCCGTTCACAATTTTGTGTTTATTGATAATTTAATTAAAATGTAACACTGTATACTATTTGCATTTTATTTTAGATCTCAACCGATGCTTCCTGGCATTTTTCATAATTGCCATTGTTGTCTTCCTGCTGGCCTATGTGTTTGGGCTCATCCTATGTTGTATGAGAGTGTCCAGGTGGGCCTACATAGCTGGCCTGTGCGCTTACACATCCGGTAAGAAAACTATCTACTCAATCGCTTTGAACACAAGCGTAGTCCATACACGCTAAGTAATGCTGAACCGAATTCTGCGTGTGGATTAGCTTTCCCTATTAACAGTTTCCTTCGCCAACAGGCGAACCCACTCCGACTTCAGAGGTACTTATAATTTACGTCCCCAAGTCAAGGACGATAAGTCAACATTTTAGTCCAACTGTCCGGTGTAGATGTTGAACCCCTTACCTCGGCATCAGCACACCAGATTTTAAGAATACGCGTTGTCATCCATTCAGCCATGCTGTCCTACAAACAAAGACTGCAGCCAGAGACCGAAATTCGTGGCGTGCATCATTACGCAAGGGTGCAGTCATATGTGAGGCAACCAGGACTGCAAGAGCTGTGAAGAAAAGGCAGGACAGAAAAACCACTGCAGGAAACCCTCCTCCAGAAACATCAAGCATTCTTTGTCCACATTGTCAAAGAACATTTCGAGCCAAAATAGGCCTTATCATCTTAGAACCCACGGCTACATACTTTCAACCCCACTGGATGAAATGAATGGTCATCATCATTCTTGATGGACAAACAACATAACATACAAACAGACTAATGATTTTCATTGATTAACTGATTCAGTAGTGCCTAACAAAAAGATTTGGACCAAACATGATGCGCAATCAAATGAAGAAGTATTATAATGTGAATCTCTGTTCACTGAGCATTGAAATTGAATAGGATATCACGAAACAAGACAATTAACTTGATGACCCTTTTTTCGTATCCTATTTACATGACATCGCTGTCAACACCAGCATTTTACCGCTGTTGTTGATGTCTTGGCAAGTTTACGTTGAGTAGTTTCCCATTGCTTTCTGAACGACCGGCTCCCTTACCAACACGTTAAACCCCAGCGCAGCTGCCAAATCGGTTGCAGCTGTATTTCGAACGCGGGTAAACGGGCTTATGAATTGCGTTCGCAAGCCCTTAGCCACGGAGACGGCTTTGATGACCCTACTATGGCGATATATCGCCCTTCTTTCCAAATAGGAGGTTATATTTGGCATTGTATTATCCGTCGGGACTAAATAACAATAATCGTAATAATACAAGTCTTATTATTCATTATTTAATCTTACCATCCATTTGTGCTACTTTGTCATTCACATATCCTCTATTGTCTGAGCTATATGCATTCTGTTTTCTAGTGTTACTAATTTTAATTATATGTTTTATTTTATTTTTATAAATACATTATATTTTATAAGTAGTTTGAGAGAATGTTTTTATTTCATTTCTGTGTGACCACAACATATGTTCTGTGACTTGTGTTTATTTTGTTTCTTAATTGGGCACTGTGTGACACAACCTATGTTCTGTGACTTGTGTTTATTTTGTTTCTTAATTGGGCACTGTGTGACACAACCTATGTTCTGTGACTTGTGATCATGTCCCTGTGAAGCTATCTTCTATTTTTGTTGTTGTTTTTTTTCTCTTGAATTCATCATTGTATAACGAAAGAAGACAACAGCAGAAACAACATTTAGAAAATAATAAATCATAATAATTCATTGTTATAAGTTTTAATTAAATGCCCATCATATTCTGTTTTCATTTACGCTTATAATTGGGGCATTCAACATGCTCTCTCTCTCTCTGTCTCTCTGTCTCTCTCTCTCTCTCTCACACACACACACACACACACACACACACAAGCAATTATAAAGGCATGGGAATGTACAAAAATAAATACTACGTATTTCAAATACTCGTAAATTAACTAATTTATGTGGCAATTGTTTTAGCTATGGGGGAACATACTATACTACCTACCAATAGGGGACTGACTATTATACTAGGGTTATTATTATTATTATTATTATTATTATTATTATTATTATTATTATTATTATTATTATTATTATTATTATTATTATTATTAACTGATTCAGTGCCAAACAAAAAGTAAGTTTGGACCAAACCTGGTACACAATCAAATGAACAAGTATTATAATGTAAATTTCTGTTCACTGAAAATTGAAATTGCGGAAGATGCCACGAAACGAAACAAATAACATAATGACTAGTATGGCGATATATCGTCCTTCTGTCCAAATGGGGAGGGTGGGGGTCACATTTGACGACATATCGTCTCTGAATCAGTTAAGGGGGAAGTTATTCTGTACGGACATATTGTTAGAATAGTTTGCGACTGTATGTATAGGGATTGGTGATTGGTGCGAGAGAGAGAGAGAGAGAGAGAGAGAGAGAGAGAGAGAGAGAGAGAGAGTGAGAGAGAGGGAGGGAGAGAGAGAGGGAGAGAGAGAGGGAGAGAGAGGAAGAGAGAGGGAGAGAGGAAGAGAGAGAGAGAGAGGGAGAGAGGAAGAGAGAGGGAGAGAGGAAGGGAGAGGGAGAGAGAGGGGGAGAGAGAGGGAGAGGGGGAGAGAGGGAGAGAGAGAGAGTGAGAGAGAGGGAGAGAGAGAGGGAGAGAGAGAGGGAGAGAGAGAGGAAGAGAGAGGGAGAGAGGAAGAGAGAGAGAGAGGGAGAGAGAGAGAGAGGGAGAGAGAGGGAGAGAGGAAGAGAGAGGGAGAGAGGGGGAGAGAGGGAGAGAGAGAGAGAGGGGGGAGAGGGTGAGAGAGAGAGAGAGAGAGAGAGAGAGAGAGAGAGAGAGAGAGAGAGAGAGAGAGAGAATGTTTTCCAGCAACTAACTGTGTTACTGGGTTGATGTATTCTTCTATTGTATCTTGATCAACTATGTAAGCCTCTTGTGTTTTCAGCTTTCTGCTTGGCTGCAGCAATAGCATTTTTCCATGGAGCCGAGTACATAGAAAGGAATAAGCTCAATGGAGGTGAGAGGGCTGGTGAGCAGGAGTTCTACCCGAGCTGGCCTTCGGTGAGGACATTTATATTTGATTCCAAGTATTGTTGATTTCTTCCTCTTCTTCTGCGATCAGCGTTTGCTATGCATGGTGCGTAGCATCCTTTGTTGTGTGTTGATATCCGCTTTCTAGTCCCGTGCCTCTTGAGCCAACATCTTCTGACTTTGACTGTTGAGCTTTCTTTTCTGGAATCCTCCTCCCATATAGGTAGATTGCCTTATCAGGCTTGTGGGCCCTGCCTGCTCACATTTTTTGTCGGACTTTGTTCCCCTAGCTGTTGTTCTTACAAGAACTTCCACAAGGCAGTAGTGGTTTGGCATTTGGTATGTCCTTTACGTAGATGGATATTCGTCCAGGGTTTACGAGCTCCATCGGCCCATTTCGTTCGCTCCCATATTGTGTTCTATCAAGCGGTGACGTCTAACAGGGAGGACAGATGTAAATCCCAATGTTTGTAATACTGTCGCGATAAAGAAATTACCACCGGGTGTTAAACAACATTTCCTAGCGTCACAAACAGGGCAGTTCGCTTGAGATCTTCACCGGTCCCCAGAGTTTGTCTCGCAGGGTCGTTCCAATTGGCCAGATTTCCTGCCTTAGTTCAGCGAAGTCAGGGCAGGCTTGAAGGACATGCTTCGGGGTTTGCTTGAGTGCTTCACATCAACCAGAGACAGTCAGTGAGACCCTTTCTGTAGAGGTGTGACCTGACTTGAGTGCTTCCCATCAACCAGAGACAGGGTCAGTGAGACCCTTTCTGTAGAGGTGTGACCTGACTTGAGTGCTTCACATCAACCAGAGACAGTCAGTGAGACCCTTTCTATAGAGGTGTGACCTGACTTGAGTGCTTCACATCAACCAGAGACAGTCAGTGAGACCCTTTCTGTAGAGGTGTGACCTGACTTGAGTGCTTCACATCAACCAGAGACAGGGTCAGTGAGACCCTTTCTGTAGAGGTGTGACCTGACTTGAGTGCTTCACATCAACCAGAGACAGAGTCAGTGAGACCCTTTCTGTAGAGGTGTGACCTGACTTGAGTGCTTCACATCAACCAGAGACAGGGTCAGTGAGACCCTTTCTGTAGAGGTGTGACCTGACTTGAGTGCTTCACATCAACCAGAGACAGGGTCAGTGAGACCCTTTCTGTAGAGGTGTGACCTGACTTGAGTGCTTCACATCAACCAGAGACAGGGTCAGTGAGACCCTTTCTGTAGAGGTGTGATCTGAGTCCACAATGCCCAGTTCCAAATCTGAAGATGCCGGTCTGTGTTGTTTGTTGAGTATCCATGAATAGGCAAAATGTATAAGTGTCCGATGGCAGATGTTGATTGATAAACAAAAATTTAATGTTTCTCTGTCCATAAAATAAATTTGCTAGATAACATATATTATCATGATCATGTGCCGTGTTGATAAGTGTAGGTGGTCATAATTAGCCATCTGATACCACCACCAGTCGTGGATCAGCTCTGTGTCATTGTCCAGACTATGCTGTGTGGTCAAGCCCTCCAGATATTTATCTCTCTGTCTTCCGCTTGCTCTTTTCCCATCAATATTGTCAGTTGTCACTGAATGTTCTAGTTTATTCCTCCTCATAACATATACAAAATATGTTGACTATTCTAATTTCTATAATCAATCTACAGTTTTGATTTGTTTATTGTAAGAGTTCATCAATGGCTCGGAACGCTGAAGAAGAAGAAGAAGAAGATTGTAAGAGTTCATCACTGGTTTTTCTGTCCATTATGGTATTCTTTGCATTTTCTTCAGAAACCACATTTCCATTGCCATTACATATTTCTCAGCTTGTCTACTTATTGTCCACACAAATGTGAAGATAGAAATCAATCGAGACAGTTAGACACTTACCTTTGATTGTCTAGAGTTTGACATCTAACAGGCATCTGTAGTTTCAGAAACCTCTTGTGACTGTTTCAGTCCTGAGAAAGCACGTGATGTGTAACTTACTCTTCCCTGCTCATGTGTCCCCAACATTGGGTCATGCATCTTCTTACTTTGTACACTTGGTCAAAGCATGCTAAAGAAATCTGGCTACTGCAGAGACAACTACCATCCTTGAAATATTGTCACAACAGTTGTCATACAACGTCCATTCATGTTATATTGCCACGACAGATGTCAGCTCCAAGTGGAGCATAGGTCTTCGGTCAGCAAGCCCTTTGTAGACTCGTTCACGACTTTTTGGATGTTGCAGCTAAGGTTTACGTCGGGATGAGGCAGCAAGTGCTGCATCAACCCTTCTTAGCCAGCACTGACAACATGCCAGGTAGGCTACAGTAGTCAGCACTAACAACATACCTGGTAGGCTACAGTAGTTACCACTGACAACACGCCTGGTAGGCTACAGTAGTCATCGCTGACAACATGCCTGGTAGGCTACAGTAGTCAGCACTGACAACATGCCTGGTAGGCTACAGTAGTTACCACTGACAACACGCCTGGTAGGCTACAGTAGTCATCACTGACAACATGCCTGGTAGGCTACAGTAGTTACCACTGACAACATGCCTGGTAGACTACAGTAGTCAGCACTGACAACATGCCAGGTAGGCTACAGTAGTCAGCACTGACAACATGCCAGGTAGACTACAGTAGTCACCACTGACAACATACCTGGTAGGCTACAGTAGTTATCACTGACAACATGCCTGGTAGGCTACAGTAGTCATCACTGACAACATGCCTGGTAGGCTACAGTAGTCAGCACTGACAACATGCCAGGTAGGCTACAGTAGTCAGCACTGACAACATGCCAGGTAGGCTACAGTAGTCAGCACTGACAACATGCCAGGTAGACTACAGTAGTCACCACTGACAACATACCTGGTAGGCTACAGTAGTCATCACTGACAACATGCCTGGTAGGCTACAGTAGTCATCACTGACAACATGCCTGGTAGGCTACAGTAGTTATCACTGACAACATGCCTGGTAGGCTACAGTAGTCATCACTGACAACATGCCTGGTAGGCTACAGTAGTCATCACTGACAACATGCCTGGTAGGCTACAGTAGTCATCACTGACAACATGCCTGGTAGGCTACAGTAGTCATCACTGACAACATGCCTGGTAGGCTACAGTAGTCATCACTGACAACATGCCTGGTAGGCTACAGTAGTCATCACTGACAACATGCCTGGTAGGCTACAGTAGTCATCACTGACAGCATACCTGGTAGGCTACAGTAGTCAGCACTGACAACATGCCTGGTAGGCTACAGTAGTCAGCACTGACAGCATGCCTGGTAGGCTACAGTAGTCATCACTGACAACATACCTGGTAGGCTACAGTAGTCATCACTGACAACATGCCTGGTAGGCTACAGTAGTCACCACTGACAACATACCTGGTAGGCTACAGTAGTCACCACTGACAACATACCTGGTAGGCTACAGTAGTCACCACTGACAACATACCTGGTAGGCTACAGTAGTCATCACTGACAACATGCCTGGTAGGCTACAGTAGTCATCACTGACAACATACCTGGTAGGCTACAGTAGTCACCACTGACAACATACCTGGTAGGCTACAGTAGTCATCACTGACAACATGCCTGGTAGGCTACAGTAGTCATCATTGACAACATGCCTGGTAGGCTACAGTAGTCATCACTGACAACATGCCTGGTAGGCTACAGTAGTCATCACTGACAACATGCCTGGTAGGCTACAGTAGTCATCACTGACAACATGCCTGGTAGGCTACAGTAGTCATCACTGACAACATGCCTGGTAGGCTACAGTAGTCATCACTGACAACATGCCTGGTAGGCTACAGTAGTCATCACTGACAACATGCCTGGTAGGCTACAGTAGTCATCACTGACAACATGCCTGGTAGGCTACAGTAGTCATCACTGACAACATGCCTGGTAGGCTACAGTAGTCATCACTGACAACATACCTGGTAGGCTACAGTAGTCAGCACTGACAACATGCCTGGTAGGCTACAGTAGTCAGCACTGACAGCATACCTGGTAGGCTACAGTTGTTACCACTGACAACACGCCTGGTAGGCTACAGTAGTCATCACTGACAACATGCCTGGTAGGCTACAGTAGTTACCACTGACAACACGCCTGGTAGGCTACAGTAGTCAGCACTGACAACATACCTGGTAGGCTACAGTAGTTACCACTTACAACACGCCTGGTAGGCTACAGTAGTCAACACTTACAACACGCCTGGTAGGCTACAGTAGTCAACACTTACAACACGCCTGGTAGGCTACAGTAGTCAACACTTACAACACGCCTGGTAGGCTACAGTAGTCATCACTGACAACATGCCAGGTAGACTACAGTAGTCACCACTGACAACATACCTGGTAGGCTACAGTAGTCATCACTGACAACATGCCTGGTAGGCTACAGTAGTCATCACTGACAACATGCCTGGTAGGCTACAGTAGTCATCACTGACAACATGCCTGGTAGGCTACAGTAGTCATCACTGACAACATGCCTGGTAGGCTACAGTAGTCATCACTGACAACATGCCTGGTAGGCTACAGTAGTCACCACTGACAACATACCTGGTAGGCTACAGTAGTCATCACTGACAACATGCCTGGTAGGCTACAGTAGTCATCACTGACAACATACCTGGTAGGCTACAGTTGTCACCACTGACAACTTACCTGGTAGGCTACAGTAGTCATCACTGACAACATGCCTGGTAGGCTACAGTAGTCATCACTGACAACATGCCTGGTAGGCTACACTAGTCATCACTGACAACATGCCTGGTAGGCTACAGTAGTCATCACTGACAACATGCCTGGTAGGCTACAGTAGTCATAACTGACAACATGCCTGGTAGGCTACAGTAGTCATCACTGACAACATGCCTGGTAGGCTACAGTAGTCATCACTGACAACATGCCTGGTAGGCTACAGTAGTCATCACTGACAACATACCTGGTAGGCTACAGTAGTCAGCACTGACAACATGCCTGGTAGGCTACAGTAGTCAGCACTGACAGCATACCTGGTAGGCTACAGTTGTTACCACTGACAACACGCCTGGTAGGCTACAGTAGTCATCACTGACAACATGCCTGGTAGGCTACAGTAGTTACCACTGACAACACGCCTGGTAGGCTACAGTAGTCAGCACTGACAACATACCTGGTAGGCTACAGTAGTTACCACTTACAACACGCCTGGTAGGCTACAGTAGTCAACACTTACAACACGCCTGGTAGGCTACAGTAGTCAACACTTACAACACGCCTGGTAGGCTACAGTAGTCAACACTTACAACACGACTGGTAGGCTACAGTAGTCATCACTGACAACATGCCTGGTAGGCTACAGTAGTCATCACTGACAACATGCCTGGTAGGCTACAGTAGTCATCACTGACAACATGCCTGGTAGGCTACAGTAGTCAACATTGACAACATGCATGGTAGGCTACAGTAGTCAACACTGACAACATGCCTGGTAGGCTACAGTAGTCAACACTTACAACACGCCTGGTAGGCTACAGTAGTCATCACTGACAACATGCCTGGTAGGCTACAGTAGACAACACTGACAAAATGCCTGGTAGGCTACAGTAGTCAACACTGACAACATAACTGGTAGGCTACAGTAGTCAGCACTGACAACATACCTGGTAGGCTACAGTAGTTACCACTTACAACACGCCTGGTAGGCTACAGTAGTCATCACTGACAACATGCCTGGTAGGCTACAGTAGTCAACACTTACAACACGCCTGGTAGGCTACAGTAGTCATCACTGACAACATGCCTGGTAGGCTACAGTAGTCATCACTGACAACATGCCTGGTAGGCTACAGTAGTCAACATTGACAACATGCATGGTAGGCTACAGTAGTCAACACTGACAACATGCCTGGTAGGCTACAGTAGTCAACACTTACAACACGCCTGGTAGGCTACAGTAGTCATCACTGACAACATGCCTGGTAGGCTACAGTAGACAACACTGACAAAATGCCTGGTAGGCTACAGTAGTCAACACTGACAACATAACTGGTAGGCTACAGTAGTCAGCACTGACAACATACCTGGTAGGCTACAGTAGTTACCACTTACAACACGCCTGGTAGGCTACAGTAGTCATCACTGACAACATGCCTGGTAGGCTACAGTAGTCATCACTGACAACATGCCTGGTAGGCTACAGTAGTTACCACTGACAACATGCCTGGTAGGCTACAGTAGACAACACTGACAAAATGCCTGGTAGGCTACAGTAGTCAACATTGACAACATGCCTGGTAGGCTACAGTAGTCAACACTGACAACATGCCTGGTAGGCTACATTAGTCAACACTGAATACATGCATGGTAGGCTACAGTGTTACTACTCTTTGCTTCTCTTAAGGGTCCAGGAACGCATGGGCTTTCATTTTGTGTAATTATTTAATAGTCAAAATTAATATTTTTACGTAAAACCTTTCGGAATTAAGAGAGTTAATACTTTCTGCTGTAAAATAATATATACCTAAGGACCAGGTGGCTGAAGTGTTAGCATGTCTGCCTCACAGACTGTGAGAAATATATTCAAACCTTGGTAAGGTGGGAGAGATTTGATAAAAATGCTAGCCTGCACACTTTAGTGACTGCTTGGGCAAGCAGCTTTTATTCCTCTCCGCACGCACATCAGAAATCACATACAAGCTGTAATGAAAATAAATAAATATTATCTGCTATCCAGTAGTCTTTGCTGTCCCTGAGATCACGACATATGTTGTTCTGGAGTCTCCTCTGCCCACTTGTCTATGATGTCCATGGTATCCTCTGTCCATTTGTCTCTTCTGTCCAAGAGAATCTGTTGTACTACAGTTCCACAGTTCCAGCTGTCCATGAGCCTCTGTTGTACTACAGTTGCACAGTTCTGCTGTACATGGTATCATCTGTCCTACGGTTTCTACTGTCCGTGGTATCTTGTGTCCTACAATTCCACAGTTTCTGCTGTCCGTGGTATCTTGTGTCCTACAGTTCCACAGTTTCTACTGTCCGTGGTATCTTGTGTCCTACAATTCCACAGTTTCTGCTGTCCGTGGTATCTTGTGTCCTACAGTTCCACAGTTTCTGCTGACCATGGTATCTTGTGTGCTATAGTTCCACAGTTTCTGTTGTCCATTGCATCCTCAGCTTTCATTGTCCAACAATCTCTAGTGTTCATACTCACTGTGTACCTATTTTTGTAAAATAACCTCCTTCGAAAAGGAGGAAAGGTACACTGAAAGGTACTATAGGCTGTAAATGACAGACAGTTTTGACAGACCTTCATTGCCTGCTCATCACTTTTTACAATTCCCATTTGGATCGTCACTTTTTACAATTCCCATTTAGGCTCACATTTGGATCGTCACTTTTTATAATTCCCATTTAGACTCACATTTGGATCGTCACTTTTTATAATTCCCATTTAGACTCACATTTGGATCCTCACTTTTTATAATTCCCATTTAGACTCACATTTGGATCGTCACTTTTTATAATTCCCATTTAGACTCACATTTGGATCCTCACTTTTATAATTCCCATTTAGACTCACATTTAGATCGTCACTTTTTATAATTCCCATTTAGACTCACATTTAGATCGTCACTTTTTATAATTCCCATTTAGACTCACATTTGGATCGTCACTTTTTATAATTCCCATTTAGACTCACATTTAGATCGTCACTTTTTATAATTCCCATTTAGACTCACATTTGGATCGTCACTTTTTATAATTCCCATTTAGACTCACATTTGGATCGTCACTTTTTATAATTCCCATTTAGACTCACATTTGAAGAACACCCGGTGTTGGTTCTCTTCAGGCAATCAGTTGCAAGATACTTGCAGTATTGCTGATAATTTCTGTAAAAACTCACTTTATGAGTTTCTGACAGAATGACTTTACTACAGAAAAACTCATATATTACCACAGACAAATACAGTGGCCAATCACAACACACATCATATTTACTTGATTCATCTGATGCTTTTGCAGTACCTCAAGGCAGCCACGGATCGCTCCTATGGATGGTCTTATGCCTTGGCTTGGGTGGGCATGATACTAGCATCCCTAGCTGCAACATTCTACTCTCTGGCTGGTTGTTACATTACAAGCGACCGTTACGAAGATCGTGAAGTCCTGGAAAAGCATAAAGTTCGGGATTATCCTATTGCGATGGAACCAGTCTATGCCGTGGGAGGTGATCCATACTATACTAAACACTATGGCTACCCACGTGCTTATCTGGGACCTCTAGCACCAGAATACTACGCTAGAACCTACCCAACTATTTCTTATGGAGAACCCCACAAGGACACCTGGCAGTGGAGAGAGATTGAAAGCTAAAGACCACACTCCGTAAAATGACCTTTTTACTCTTTTAAGTCTGCAGAAAAGAACGTTTGATATATTCAAAACTGATATTCATTATTGCAAGCTGTAATAAAGTTGTATTTTTTGTTGTAGGATTTCACAATTACGAATCAAAGAAGGTGTCATTTCTTATTACAATGAAACATTAAATAATCCTATAACAATGAAATATTAAAAATGGTTAATGTGTCAACAGCAAAACAATTATTTTACAATAATAAAAATAAATAGTGAGCAAATATTTTTTAAATAAACTATATCTTTTGGGCACACTAACAAATCTGCAGCTTTCAAATAAACATCACTTTAATATTACATTTTAATATATAATTTGCTCCCTTTAGCATCTAAATAAGGTTTTAAAGTTCAAGTAAAAGTTTACTGATGTGCTGATATTTAAATTGTTTTTTTTCTTGTGTCATCTTATTTATTGATGGTATAAAAATGTTTTTACTTCAATGTGAAAACCAGAAGACATTCTAGTAACAAAAGCTGGTTTAAAATGTTCTTTTATTCTGATGAGATTGTTTATTTCCTACATGAGCTTACTTTACAAAGTTGATTGCATGTTACAAATAACCAACATACCTATGGTTTCTTTAACTGGCCATCCTTTAAGGCATGATTTCAATAAATTAGCAAACCGTCAATTTTTAAAAAGAATTAGAGCACAAATTTGTACATACCTAACATTACACCAATTTACTCCGTGGTGGAGAGGTTACGGGCGCAGTTCGTAATCCCGCATACCCACGTTCGAAACACAGCTGTGGGCGATTTGGCAGCAGACCGCCTTACATTTGTTTTTTATGAAATGGTATTGGTGCCGGTTGTTTAGAAAGCAATGGCAAACTACTAAATGTAAACCTGCCCATGAATAACGAACAGCCAAAAAATGCTGTGGTTGACTGCTACGTCCGTAGAGGATATGCAACAACTAACAACATGACACTAACAAAAGCTGGTAATTTCGTTTTGTTTTTTAAATGTTTTGATTACGCTTTTTAAAAAAAAAACTGAATACAAAGAATGCATCTAAATATATTTTGTAAACATTTTTTGTAATCGTTTTCATAATTCCTAACAAAGATAAGTAATATACGTGTGAAATATTTCTGTTACCATGATGTAAATATATGGCACCATATAAAAATGGCCAATTGTACATGCTTGTTTTTGTGAAATTTGTTACAACTCTATATAACAACAGTCAGAACATCATGGTTGCGGATGTGTAGTACAATAAATAATATTTACTCACCATGACTGTGCTTCTTTAAATGACAGCTGTATTTAATTTTTAATAAAACATACTACTGTTGCATGATTTTAAGCAAATGAAATACACTACCAGATTTTATGCAGTCAAAGAAAAGTAACTCATGTGGCATGTTGTGTGACATCTGCAGTAAGTACCTGACGAGATGCAGCGAAATGTGCCTGTCATATACCTTATATGGTTTGAATCTTCGTTATTCAAAAGTAACTCTGCTAGTAAATGTCTTTATCATTGTGATGAAATGCAGTTAATTAATTAACCCAAAATAAAACTGCCTGACTCAATTACAAGAATACATTTTGTGTGCACTTGAAAGACACCGTTATTTACATGCACACGTTGAAAACATTCCATTCAAGTCTTGCAATATTACCTTTTTGACAAATCTAGTTAATTGTAAAGTCATTCCAATCTAAACTTTTGATACAGCATACATAAATAATGTTTTATATGCAAACTTTTACAATTGATTTATGAATCTATTGTCAGCCTTAATTTGACCTATTTGTGGTGGTGTATATATAAATTCAATCAAGTATCAATTTATCATTGCATTTCATTATATAAAATATTACTATCATCATCATTATCATATTATATATTATGATATGCCGTGCTATATAGTGTCAGCATGTTTGTCTCTCCATAGATTGCAGTCCTTCGTGTTCTGGGTCAAATCTATTGATGATTTTCCTTCGTACACCGCTTTTGGCCCTTCTATAGATCACAGTCCTTAATGTTCTGGGTTAAATCTATTGATGATTTTCCTTCGTACACAATTCTAGACACAATGTTCTCCAATACCTCTCCTCTAATCATATGACCGAAGAACACTGTTGTATCTTTCTTATAGATACGTATAATGTCCTACTTAATTAGCCTCGGGGCTGAGTGGTCTCGATGTATGGTGTCAGCCTCGAGTGCTGGAGGTCCAGGGTTCAAGCCCCGGTGAGGGCCGGGCCAGTATTGCTGATAATGTCTGTAATAACTCACTTTATGAGTTTCTGACAGAAAGACTTTACTACAGAAAAACTCATATATTACCACAGACAAATATAGTGGCCAATCACAACACACATCATATTACACACATCACATTTCCCCTCATTCTCTGGGTAGTAAGATGGGACGCCCGTATGTATTGTTGGGCACGTACAATATCCCTTGGCAGTTGGAAATCCAAAAAAAAAAAAAAAAAAAAAAAAAAGAGTAGCCTAGCGACGCTGCCCGAACAAAATTATGAGTTAAAAAGCTACCCAAAGTATTTCAGGATCCTCGTCGGTGCTACGGAGTTCATGCACTGAGCTGAGATTCTCCGGACTCAGGCTTGAGTTATGAGTAGAACGGAGCACTTATGGGTTACACCGTTGTGCCGTGATGTTGATCCGTCGACTAAACTAAACTAAACTAAATTATCCTTTTCCAGCATTCACTTCTAGTGACTCTGGGAGTCCAGGATATTCACAATGTTCATTTCAGAAACCATACTTCATTGTCTTCAATCTCTTCCTAATTTATTGCTTCACATTTCAAGAGTCAACGCTTTACATCAGAACAGGTTTGATATAATATTTCAGCACTCTCTTTCATTCAATGAAAGGAACTTATTCTATACGATATTTTTCTTCTTCTGAAATGTAACTGTTGCTGGGCCTGTTCTGCTTGTAATCTCCGTCACACATCTTCCATCTAATGTTACACAAAGTCAGCCAAGTGAATGGTCCCTCCGTCACACATCTTCCATCTAATGTTGCAAACAGTAAGCACAGTGAATGGTCTCTCCGTCACACATCTTCCATCTAATGTTGCAAAAAGAAAGCACAGTGAATGGTCCCTCCGTCATACATCTTCCATCTAATGTTGCAAAAAGTAAGCACAGTGAATGGTCCCTCCGTCATACATCTTCCATCTAATGTTGCAAAAAGTAAGCACAGTGAATGGTCCCTCCGTCACACATCTTCCATCTAATGTTGCAAAAAGTAAGCACAGTGAATGGTCCCTCCGTCACACATCTTCCATCTAATGTTGCAAAAAGTAAGCACAGTGAATGGTCCCTTTTTATATTTTGTAGCATACTGGGTACATGGTGTTAGACCCATGTTTGTCGAGCAACTGGCACTTGATAGATTAGTCATTATTTATTAGTCATTAGTCGCGGTTCCAACACGGGCCGTCCCCATTATGCTCCGATACTATGCAAGTGAATATCACACAAAATGCTCCTCACTGCCCCATGTGAAAAGTTAAACAGACAGAAGTCTCGACAAACCAACAGCCCGCACAAGTACACTGTGCATAATGCCGCCGCCAGAATGTCAACACAAAAGTCCTTAACGAAAAATACAGTTCATCGTTGATGGAAGTGGCAGTCACTAGAAAACCAGTAGCCACACATTTCTGCATAAAAGCAAACCAGTCAGTTCTGCAACATAGCCGGCCGTCACTATTCCGTACATGAAGTTCACGTTACAAACAACTGCGGACAGATGTAAAAGCATTTAACGCGAAATTCACAGCTCACAGTGTCGCGCCACGCACTCAACTCAGTAGCAGGCCGACGGAACCATACACTTCCAGTCCAACATGAGGAAAATGCGAATGCAAACGGTAGCCACAAGCATAAACACTCCAGAGGCCTTAACCGTTTAAATGCCTATCCACCATGTTGGAGACCGGAAGTCACTTGATAGATAATGTGATCAATATCATGCGGGTTGACTTTACTTCCCATAAAATTGCCTGGTACCTATTTTAGGCTGGTTCAATCTGAGAATCCAATTATTTGAATTTTTTGCTTTCCAAAACATGTTTTCCTTCTATTGTAATAAGAAGGCCATAAACAGGCACTCTTTGCTGCTTATGCTTCATCTCGACACCGCAAGGTTCAAGAGGAACAAAATGAGATGAGATGAGATTGTAATATCAGATTTTGATATTATCTTCTTCTTTGAAATAACCATTGTTTCTGTTATCTTGATATTCAAGTAAAGTCCTTTTTAGCTCTATATATTTCTACAATATCCAATAGTTGTTGCAGATCTTTTTCATTTTCAACAATCAACACCGTGTCATCTGCATAATGCAGATTGTTTTATTATAATTTCCAACGCGTATTCTTGGTCTGTCTTGTATCTCTCTCGGTAAAGATAGACCAGGAATGAATATTTTGATTTTATACATGAACTTTTTGAAGAGAGTCTATCTTGTGTCTCTCTCAGTAAAGATAGACCATGAATGAAACTTTTTATTTCAAACACATGTACTTGTTGAAGATGGAGTTGATGAAAGAAATAAAAAAGAGGCAAGTGAAATATTTCGGCCACGTTAAAAGACATAACATGCTGATAAAAACCATACTAGAGGGTAAGGAGTTGTAGGCAAGCGAGCAAGAGGTAGACATCTATACAAGTGGGAAAATAACATCAAGAGATGAACGAACAGCAATCTGATAGAATGTACAGTTAGGGCGAGATACAGACAGTGTTGGAGATCGATTACAGCCGAACTTCATTGTGGAGGCGGCACCTGATTGATTGACTGACTTGTTGAAGAGGGAGCTGCAATAGCTAGCACATGTGCCTGCCCGCCCAGTGATCATGTGTTCGAATCTCTATTCCAGCAGTGATTTCTTTAAGTGTACCTGCGCTCCCAGGTCGACCCAGCCTAAACCTAGTACCAAGACACGTTATGGGAGGTAAAGGCGGTTGGCTTAATACTGACCTCCATCCCCATCTACTGCTGACTAGTCCGTGAAAATATAGGGTAAGCACTATATACCAATGCCGGCTTCGTGGCTTAGAGTTCATGACTTTTCTCCGTAATCTCGTATACTCTCGTCGGTAACGTGATGACGGTGAGAATCAGCAGTGGTTCGAATCGCATCGGTAACTTACGGGGTATGTGAGCCGGCCACTCAGAAAGCAATGGCAAACTACTGAGCGTAATCTTGCCAAGAAATCAACATACAGCTGAACGATGCTGGTGTTGACAGCGATGTCCTGTAAAGGATATGCAAATTCAAAAAAAAAAAAACTATATACCAAGTACAGGTGAAGAAAAGGGTCCTTGACCTACTCGTTGAAGATATTTCATTTATTTTCAGTCTGCGAAGCAATGAACAGTCACAATCAGAGCATTGTGTCTTACTGTTTAAGCAAACCTATATCTATAGACAAGATACATCTACGGATAAATCATTTAAGGCCAAAATTGTATAAAAAGTTGCATGCTAGACAATAAAAAAACATGACATTTTGGACATACCTATAACACTTGTTGTCGACATTTTTTTTTTACCATAGTGGAGAGTGGAAAAGAAGAAGCAACAAAGACATTTATGATCTGTTTAAGTCCCCGCTAATCACTGGTATCATGAAGGCTAATAGACTACAATGGCTGGGGCATATAGAAAGAATGGGAGATAATAGGGAAACAAAACTCGCTTACACTCAGGAAATAAATGACCGTAGACCCCGAGGTAGACCAAGAAGACGGTGGAGAGATAATATACATACAGACCTACAAGCACTTCGAATCAACGACTGGCAAGAGAAGGTCAACCAGAGAGACGAATGGAGACGGATTGTATCTGCAGCAAAGAACCTCAATGGCTCAGAAAGCTGAAGAAGAAGAAGAAGAATAGTATATATACTTGTATATACATACAGTCATTACTGCCTACAGTATCTTGCGGTGTCGGACAGGGAGGTTTTGAGCCCGAGGCTTTAAGGCCGCCTGGCTAGTGCAGTCGCCACGAACTGTGCAGTTTAGGGTTTTCTTCTCTTCCTCCCCACGCCTTTCTGTTAATTTTCCCTCATGACCTCTGCACTTCATATCTTCATATGTTTCCCTCATTGAGACTAAGATTTTTTTGTGGGTACCATAGTGCCTTATCAGCCTCCAAGGAGATTCCCTGTGAATGCTGTCAAAAGCCTTTTCATAATCCACAAATCCAATAAAAAGTGGCGAATGCAGTTCAATATTTTGCTCTATTATTATGCGTAATGTGATTATCTGGTCCATGCAAGATGTGTTTTCCCTTTCTTAGGTACTTCACCATATGTTCTTCTCCCCTATCCGCTGGTATTTCTTCCGCCTCCAATTCTGTACCAAATAATTTGTGCAGCGGTTCAGTTGAAGTGTCTGCAGCATATTGGATTTAAGAGCTCCTGCTGGGATATCATCTGGGCCAGAAGCTTTCCCGTCTTTCGATAGTTTGATAGTGTTTATAATTTCTCCTTTAGATGGATTTTCACAGTTGATACACAGTTTGATTTCTGCCGGCTAGATATCAGGAAGGTTGTTTGGAACTGATCTGTTCAGAAAATCCTTAAAGTATTCAACACATCTGTTTGTTTGATCTTTAATGTTGGTAAGAACTTTCCATTGACACGTCCACTTCGTTGATTAAATTGTTCTACCAGTCTTATCATGGTGCTATAAAAGTCTCTGAGGTTTCCTGTTGCATCCTTTACCTCTCTTGCTGTGGCATCTAAATATTGTCTTTTCTCCGCTAACATATGCTTCTTAACTTCTTTCTTAGCTTCTGTATATTTTCCTTTGGCTCTGACTTTAGCATCTCCGGTTTTGATATTAATTAAGTCTGCCATTTTATTTTTCCTTTCTTCATTTTTAAAAAAAGTGTTTCTGGCATTATCCATGCTGTATGTTTATATTCCCTTCTTCCAAGGACTTTAATACAAATGTCCCTCCAAATGCTTTTAACCTGTTGCCAACTCTCTCATTGCTCTCCTCGTCTACTAAGAGTAGTAAGACCTGGTACTTATTAGAAACATTGACCATAAACTGTGCCCTAATTTCTTGGTTTCTCAGATATCCTAAATTATATTAAATGCCATATTTATAAGATGTTATATATCTTGTGAGTTTTAACTTAATTTTACTTATCAGCAGGTGGTTGTCTGTATTTACATCTGCACCTCTGAAGACTTTTGCATCATGTAGCGATGATCTAAATTTCTTAGTAATACACCATCAACATGTGCCATACCAATAAGCGTGGGTGGTCATGATTCGCCATCTTACACGATCACCAGTCGTGGGTCAGCTCTGTGTTCCTGTCTCGACCATGCCATGGTATCAAGCCATCCAGGTATTTACTTCTCTGTCTTCCCCTTGTTCTTTTCCTCTCAAACTTGCCAGTTATTGCCAAATTGACTAGTTTATTTCTTCTCATAACATGCCTAAAAATGTTAATTGTCTGCATCTAATTTCTCCTATCAGTTTAAGGTTTTCATTTGCTTCTTGTAGGACTTGCTCTTTGATTTTTCTGTCTGCCCATGATATTATTTGCATTTTTTCTGAGAAACCACATTTCAACTGCCATTAGATGTTTTTCAGCTTGTCTACTTTTGTCCATGTTTCACATCCATACAAAAGTACAGGTTCTATGTGGCACTTCAACACTTTCTTTTCTCGTTGCAAAAGACATTTTGTTATTGGTCAGTATGTTTTCCATCTTGCAAAAGGGTACCTTTGCCATAGCGATTCTTGTTCTAATGTCTTCAAGATATCTCCCATCAGATGTTATGACTGTTTCGAAATAATTGTAGAATACAAATCTGATCAATTTTGTTTTTGTTTTGTAGTCAGCTGATGCTGTTGTGGCATGTATTCTTTATGAGGAAAAACACTCCTGCCTATGACGTATTGATACAAACCGCAAATATTGGCAAATAATTATCTACTTTAATTCATTACCCATAGTCCACGTATTCTCATGACCTAATAATAAAGTGCCTGGTCTTAAATGTCACTTTACACTGTGTGTTGAATTATCTTTCATGCCATGTTTAATTATGTGCCTGTTTAATTTTTATCTTTTACTTCAGTCAAATGATGTGCCAAAACTGGCCAAATTTTAACACTCTCTTTGGTGTGTTCGGCATGCAGTTGTTATTGATAAAAAAAAAAAATAACTGGTCTAAGTTACATTTTAATTGTTACCCTGTATTTACAAATTTATGTTTGACATGACCATACAAAACCAGAAATACTATACATTATTTGTGAATACATTAATCATTAAATAACCAGCGGAATGAGGATATTTAAAAACTAAGATCTTGAAGTGAAACAATTTTTTGAAATAAAAAACAGCAACATTCTAAGGCTTTTGGTTGAAAAAGAATCTATAAAAGGAGAAAAAAAAACAGAAGAGAAATAATAACAATTATTTTTAAGCTTCTCAGCATTTAAAATTGTTTTACTGTGAATCAATGCTTGTATTTATGTTTTGCATATATATGTAATATTGTAGTCTCTAATATTTGATATTATTGATAGTTATGTTTTCATAATCAAATAAAAGATAATGGTCATGCAATTGCACATGGCCAGATATTTCTGTATCGGGTTTTTAACTGAATGGTTGGATTCAATGTACATTTCCAATAAACTTTAAATTATCTTTTAGTGCTTGCTCGAATTCTCATTTACAAGTACAACCATGGAGTTTCAGTTCAGTGCACTAACCCCATACATAGCATTCGCAAGACCTCTTGTGTCTGGCTACAAGGATTACATCACCAATAAATGTTCTGTTGTCGGTTGGTTGTTTATAATTTTGAAATGTAGCCAGAACATCCGCCTATGAAGATTTACACTTGAAGATTTCCAACCACGGAGAGATTCTGAACATGTGCAGTGTGCACATAGAGTCTTCTGTTTTTATAAGAAGGCTAGGCATCTCATCTAAACCAGGGATCAGCTATGAGCACTACATTAAGTTTCTCAACTTTCAAAGTCATTATCTTAGAAGATTAAAAACTAATGGATTAAAGGCGAGACTTCAGTTACATCAGGTTTTACTCCGTCCGGCTCAGTGTCTCTCCAAAGTCTGGCAAACCTGCTGCTGAGGGCATCACACCAGACATGGACTTCCAGCGATGACCTTCCATGGGTCTCCCAAAAATTGGCTCAAGGTCTGAAGGAAGCGGTCTGAAGATGTTCAAAGCCAGCATTTAGACTAATAAATAATTTCTTACAACTTTACGGAGAAAAACAACACAACCATAGAGTAAAGTGAGGCTTGTGGAATACAATGCTTTCCGTGTGTCTTCTAAGCCAATTTCCATGTGTCTTCTATCCCAGTTTCCGTGTGTATTCTATCCCAGTTTCCATGTGTCTTCTATCCCAGTTTCCGTGTGTCTTCTATCCCAGTTTCCGTGTGTCTTCTATCCCAGTTTCCGTGTGTCTTCTATCCCAGTTTCCATGTGTCTTCTATCCCAGTTTCCACAACTTCAGCACCTCTTCGGTGGGAAAGTGGACTCACACCTGTCCCATCTGGCTGAGGAAACAGGAGTTCACCTGAACCTCACCTTTATACCCATCCAGTTACTGTTGGGATTTGAAAACCTCACCTTTACCTGGATGACTTGAGGGAACATGGTCCATGTGTGGAAGTCAAGTCAAACTTGGGAATGAGAGGCTGTGAGTCATTATGAGTCTTGAACTTCATATCATGGCCAGTTAGGATTCAAATTTGGTGATTAAATTTAAAATACAATTGCCATTGTTCGCTCTTCTCGTGAGAAGGCGTCTAGACAGCATTGTAACAACTGGGAAGATTGAGAATGTCAGAGGTCAAGCTTGAGAAAGGCAAGTTGGCAGAATGGCACAGAAGATGTCCAGCAGTTGAATTTATCAAGAACACAGAAAACAGCTGGTTGTGGAGGAACATGATTATCTACGCCACCTGGCATGGCACAAATGATAATCATAATGGACCACCATACAGAGGTCAGTTACCCCGTACATAATTTGAACTTTTCTTAAGGAGAGTATATGATGTAAGAAGTGACCAATGGATGTATGTTTGTTGTGGTATACATTACACCACAAAACAAATTATTCTATTAAAACAATTGTTAACATGTTTGTGTGCTTGTAATGGCACTGTACTGTACTCTCTGTGGTAATGATGTTATCATTTTTATAGATTTTGTGGATGTAGAGTTGTGTGACCTTAATTATGTAGAGAAGGTGGTGGATTTGTGGCTTTCTATTTTTGACTCCACTATCAAAGATGTCAACATTGTACAATTCATAATTTCCGTTATTTCTTCTGTATGTATTTGGATAACATTAATCAATTCTGCATGTCAGTGGTGATTTAATAGTGTACTTACTTACAAGTAAGTAAGCCAGAACTGTGGCGAATGTGAAACGAATGCAATTCGCAATCCTGCATTCGAAACACAGCTCTGGGCGATTTGGAAGCAGTCCGCCTTGCGTTGCTTTTCATACAATAGTATGAGTTCCGGTCGTTTAGAAAGCAATGGCAAAATACTGAACGTAAAAACTTACCAAGAAATCACAAACCGTATAAAAAATGCTGAGGTGGACTGTGACATCCCGTAAAGATTATGCAAGGTTACTAATAACATAGAAATTACCCTTATTGGGAAATTGTCATACGGGCAACAGTCACACACAATATGAGAACATTACCATGTTCTTAAAAGGCTTTTATAATCAAA
Organism: Cepaea hortensis; assembly: GCA_963921405.1. Lineage (NCBI taxonomy): Eukaryota > Metazoa > Mollusca > Gastropoda > Stylommatophora > Helicidae > Cepaea > Cepaea hortensis. The sequence continues at coordinate 15,095,288 of OY992880.1, read as the reverse complement.
ACAATGTTAATATGCATTAGAATGTTTATATATTTATGTATATATATTATATAGAATGGTTTCTTATTATAAATGAAATCTTGATATAGAGCGCAGTTTAACTTGGCATAAAAAACGGTTGAAGTACAGAAAATGACATTTATGGTTAGTAATGTTTTCCATTTCAAGTGATTTTACCTTAGTGGTAACTTAGTGGTCAACTATGAACTCCTCACCACTATAAATATACATATATTTACACTGATATGTCACTGATCTCTCTCTCTCTCTCTCTCTCTCTCTCTCTCTCTCTCTCTCTGAGCATGTGTGTACGTGCATATGTGCGTGTGCGTGCATGTGGTGCATGTGTGTCTGTGCGTGCGTGCGTGCGTGTGTGTGTGTGTGTGTGTGTGTGTGTGGGAGGGGGGGGGGAGAGTTTCTTATTTCCTTTCTGAGTAATTCTCACTCGCTGTCTATAATAAACATTTTCTGCTATTATTTCTGTAACATTTATTCCTCATATCCATGAAATTTACAATACTGAACATTACCAAAGCATTACAAATTACAATACAGCCGTTTTAAAGGTATATATTACCATTTTGAGTTACATGTTAAAAAATAACCCTTCAGTGGTTAAAATAATTCATCATTATCATGTTGCCACATCAATAAGCATAGATGGTCAGAGAAAGCCATCACACAAGACCACCAAAGACTTGAATCAGGTCCTTGATCTTGTTCTAATTATGTCGTGCAGCTAAACCATCCAGATCTGTATCACTTTGTCTTGCCCATGCTCTTTTTCCAATAAGTTTGTCACGTGTCACTAAGTTTTTTTTAAAGTTGTTTTTCCTTTTGATGTGGTCACAAATCGTGATTTCTGTGCCTAATTTTGCTTATCAATTTACAGATTTTATCTGTTTCTTGAAGGTCTGCTTCATTCACTCTTTAGCCCGTCCGTTGTATTCTTTGCTTTTTCCTCAAAAACCACATGTTGGCTGCCATTACATGTTTCTCAGCTTGCATGATTATTGTCCATGTCTCACATACATACAGCACTATATTTTCTATATGGCACTTCTCTTGTTCTCCCTCCAGTCAACAGTTTTTTATTGGTATGTTTGCATTTTGTAAAGTGCTATTTTTTCATGGTGATTCTTACTCTAATCTCTACAAGGCGACTTTTATCAGGACTTATAACTGTTCTAAGATAGTTATACCAGTTCATCTATTTAAGAATATTCCTATTTACTTGGATGTTACATTGTGGTATTTCTTTCTTCTTGAAGTTAACCATAATTTCTGTTTCTTAGATTTTATTTCTAACTCTAGTATTAACCTGTTTTACATATACTTCTTCGATTTCTTATCTTGGGGAAAAATTAAGTTAAAGATTACTTGTTGTTGCTACTGAAACTGTGTAAATTCAAGTTTTTTCTATTGTGTACAACTTAAAGAATTAGGAACTACCGTGATTTGGTTGCATCCCAGCAGAAGAGCAACACACTCATTCTGAAGAAATTGTTAAGCTGTGAATATAGGTGATGATCATTTACCATCTTCCAAGAGCATTGCTGTGACTCTTGCCATCTCGCAGCTGCGAGAGTTTGTAGTTCAAAGTTTGTAGTTCTAAGCAGGCTTCAGCACAGCGGAAAACATGGTCATACTCCATTTGTTAGCAAAACTAATGTCTTTTTCCCCAAGAATGCAGTACAGGAAGTTGAAGACAGGTTGTGATTAGTTTGTTACTTTATCCTGGCCTGCCATCTCTGTGTTTCACATACAAATTACATATCCTGTACAGGCTGCACATTTTCATGTTTAAAAAAAAAAAAATATCTTACAGTTTAAATATTGAGCACAACCCACTACTGGCAACGCCGATCGCATTCTGGTATGAACCTAAGGCCTATCCACGTCAATGTGGAAGCACTATACTCGAGTTTCGCCCTAGTTTGAGCTCGTCAGTAGTGGATATCCCTGACCGGATCCGGAAACAGTCCCGGATCACGCGTGTGAAGCGGGTGTGTAACCACGCGGCACACACTGGACACACCAAATTATCACAACAGAACATCACAACGCTACCCATCGTAGGCTATACATAATCAATTGATTATTGCTCACTGGATTTAGGAGGCCTGGTGTTCCTTGCCAGTGAGAAGTCCTGATCGTTCGGGTCCCATCGATTGACGGACGTCGGTCGCGGCGATTGGGCAATCTTGAGCATAGCCTACGATGGGTAGCGTTGTGATGTTCTGTTGTGATAATTTGGTGTGTCCAGTGTGTGCCGCGTGGTTACACACCCGCGATCCGGGACTGTTTCCGGATTCGGTCAGGGATATGCACTACTGACGAGCTCAAACTAGGGCGAAACTCGAGTATAGTGCTTCCACATTGACGTGGATAGGCCTTAGGTTCATACCAGAATGCGATCGGCGTTGCCAGTAGTGGGTTGTGCTCAATATTTAAATTTCAAATCCCGAAACAACCACATAATAAATCTTACAGTTTGTCATATTTAACGAAAGATGCATTGTGGGCTGTATATTTTAATATTACTTACATAAATTATTACTTACATAAATTATTACTTATATATAATCATTAACCCCCTATTTTGAAACATTACTCCCATATTTCATATGTACCCATATTTCAAAACAAACAAAGAAACGAGTCTGGTCTACAGTATGTTTTTGTTATTTCCTCTTATATATTCGATGTTGTGATAAAAGTAAAGAGATTTCTACTTCAAAATTTGCATTTTGTATATAATTTTGGGGGGGGGAAGGGGGGGGGGGAGGGGGTATAATTATCAGTGCATATAATCATATATTAAGCAAATGTGTTATGTTTTATCCATTAGCATATACAGTATACACACATCTGTGTGTTTCCCCGTCTTATAGTCTGTTTACTTCGTTGTCGGAGAATCTGCTTACATAGCTCTGTATGTATGTGTGAGAGAAAAAAAGAAAACCAAAACAAAAGAAGGTTGTAGTGAATTAGAAAGATATGGGGGGGGGGGTGTCATCTCCTTCCACTTCTTCTTCAACTCTTCCTTCTCCTCTGCCTCCTTCTCATTGTTTCTTCCACTTAAATCTGTTTCCACCTCCAGACATCACCCTGAGCATACTTAAAGAAGCAGTTGTAAGATTGAAATAGTTTTCTGAATTTAAACAAAACTAAATCAATGTCCCTGAACAAAATTACGCGCCAACCGAAGATCATTGTCACCAATAAAGAAATTTAAAATGTCATAAACTTCGAGTATCTCGATTCAACAATTAACAATAGTTAAGTTTACTCAACCGAAGACAAACACAGGCTGGCCATAACAATGCAGACATGAAACAGTATAAGATACCAACATTTCTTGTGAGCTGTGGACCATTTCGCAATCACTAATAACAAGAAAATTGGGGTCTTTGAGCTCAAATGTTACACAAAAGTTCTTGGAATATCTTGGACCAAGAAGAAGAATACTACTGACATTCTTCAAGTTCTGAACATCGAAAATTATTGGCTCATAAACAATATCGTGTGTTTGGAAGATGAAATACTTTGGTCCAATTGAACATCTCGGTAGTTTGGAAAGAACAGTGATTTGTTGTTGTTGTTGTTGTTGTTGTTATTATTGTTGTTGTTGTTGTTGTTGTTAGCTCACTTTGAGCTCAAGTGAAATATATACACGTGCTACAACTACTACTTCTAGTGCACTGAACTGATTTTTACGTGTGAATTTTTGTTGTTGTTGTTATGTTGCATATCCCTTGCAGGACGTTGCAGTCACCATCAGCATTTTCCAGCTGCTGTTGATGTGCTAGGCAAATTTTACGTTCAGTAGTTTGCCATTGCTTTATGAACGACCGGCTCCCATACCAACACGTTATAACACAACGCGACACGGTCAGCTGCACAAATCGCTCGCGGCTGTGTTTCGAACGCCTGGTAACCGTGCGAACCGTGTTCGCAAGACTTTGGTTTAGCTTTCCCTTTTACCAGTGTCCCTCGTCATCAGGCGAACCCACCCCGACTTCTGTGGTACTTGTAATTTACGTCCCAAAGTCAAGGGCGAGAAGTTGGCATTTTAGTCCAATTGATATGTGTAGGGGTTGAAGCCGCTACCTCAGCATCAGCGCACCGGATGTTAAAGAACGAGCGCTCTTATCGCTTCGGTCATGCTGGCCTCCAAGAACAGTGATGGAAGGCGGGGTTTCTGGGGGAAGGGGCAAAGGTTGACCAGCTGAAGGTGAACACAGAACATCCTAGACAATTTTAGATATGACGTTTCCGAAAATCAAAACAATGTTTTCCTGTAGTGAATCTGAATAACGAAGACACAAACAATAGAATTGCACGATTTATTGCCTGGCATATTTAGCTGCACCTCAGGTACATACTGCAAACTGCACAGTTCGCGGCGACTGCACAAGCCAGGCGGCCTTAATTCCTCAGGATCAAGACCCCCCCCCCCCCCCTGCCGTAAAACGCAAGATACTATATTGTTTTGTGCAAACAGAAAGATATGATAGTCCGTTTTAAATTACCATGGTAGATAATTGACATTATTGTACGAACATGTGTATATTTCAGCTTGAAGGGTTTGTCTAGTTATTTTACTTTATGTGGTGTGAATTCTGCAGTATGTACCTGACGAGATACAGCGAAATATGACAGGCAATAAATCGTGCAATATTTTGTTAGTGTTTTCGTTATTCAAATTTTAGATATCTTTGGCAAGTGGGTGCATGAGGCAGGATCAATGGCAAAGTATTGTCACACATTTTGACAGGCCGTAATGAGGGTGACATTTTGTGAAGGACCTGCCACGTGCTGATGAGCAGTAAGGTTGGGTTTGTTGAGATCTCCATAGTTTGTCCTGGAATGGAGTCCGCGCATCCGAAAGCATTTTCTCTGTTCTGTATATGTGGACGCTTTGCAGCAAATGTTTAGCTGCTATTTTATCTATTTTAGTTACATTCGTCAGTTGTTCCTACTCTTGAATTGTTGAGCTGGTGGTATCTTCGTTTTGTATGTCCTGCGCGGAATTTGAAGTTCGCTACATGTTTGCTTCTGTGCTGTTGGTAATATTCACGATCTTTCTAAAGTCACTGGTGCTCTGATTCCTACTTGGTTCTGTGGTTTCTTTTTATAAACCTCTTGACCTATCATACGTGATTTGTATTCCTGTACCGCTGAGATCCTCACCATCCTTAGCCAGTCTTTCATCCTCCACATTGCTATGTATGTTGCAACAAGATGATATCCACTGTTGTACATCCCTTTGGGATGTAGTAGTCCATGGACCGCTGCTCTTAAGTCTGTTAGGTCCTGCACTGTTTTTGTTCCTGTGTTCAGATTAACTAAATGTAATTGATTAAGATATTGTGTTTCTCTGTATTCCCTCACCCCCCCCCCCCCCCTCTTTTTTTCTGTCTACATTTTCACTGCAGCTTTCAAGGTCTCTGCAGTTACTTGAGATTATTCCATTTTCCACTGACTGTTTTTTTTTCTTTCTCCTCCATTGTTTTAGATGACCACTTTACATTTAGATACGCTGTATATGCCTTTGTCCATGTTCCATTTGTAAAATGGTCTTCGGTGTAGCTTATGATAATATGTCTTCTTTTTCCTTGTTTTCTTTTCTTCCATCACCAGATATGTTTTCTATCACCTCATAACAGTGTTGTTGTCTCCAAGATGGAAATCTGAGTGCATGGTTTGGCTGATAGTTTGGCTATATTAAGCATAGGGACTGTCCAGATATTTCCAATTTCTGATTCTTCAAAGTGATTCATTTTTACTCCTCTTTCGTGACCTGGACGTTATTCCTCTGGAAGACAGGTTTGACTCTTAATTCCCAAGCATTGGCTGTACGGTTGTCCAGATCATGAGAAATGCTGCCTCTGTCGGAGTGAGGCGAGTGTAGAGTTGTGTCTGTCTCTCCACTCGGTACCTACGTACCACTGCCGGAGTGAGGCTGGTGTAGAGATGTGTCTCTCCACTCCGTACCTACGTACCACTGCCGGCGTGAGGCTGGTGTAGAGATGTGTCTCCCCACTCGGTACCTACGTACCTCTGTCGGAGTGAGGCTGGTGTAGAGATGTGTCTCCCCACTCGGTACCTACGTACCTCTGTCGGAGAGAGGCTAGTGTAGAGATGTGTCTCTCCACTCGGTACCTACGTACCACTGCCGGAGTGAGGCTGGTGTAGAGATGTGTCTCTCCACTCCGTACCTACGTACCACTGCCGGCGTGAGGCTGGTGTAGAGATGTGTCTCCCCACTCGGTACCTACGTACCATCTCCAGGGAATGTGTTGTAGGAGGGAAATTCTTTCCCTGTGCATGTCTAGAAACCCGGGGGGGGGGGGGGGGAGGGGGGTGCATGACGACATCGTCACATCTGCTGATAGGCGTGTTAGGATTCCAAGCAAGCGCGAGTTGCAGGGGGACAAAGAATAGCCAACAGAACAGAACTGGTGTCGTCGACCGCTGCACGTTAGCGAGACACTGAGGAGGAGATTCAAGCACTTATGGAGTGAATGGTTCTATGTGCAGTGAGGATAATCTGACCACTATTAGAAGTCGTGACTCAGCACAGCACAACGCAGCACATACGAACAGGCAGAGCCCAGGCCTAGGTTGCTAATGTTTCCACTAGAGAAATTCCATCCACTTGATCTACCCATGGACAGTTTGGAAAGCAAGATAGAGGAAGACAGTGAGAGAAATTTCTTGGCTGTCTTGTGTCATGGTACCGAAGGAGAGAATAGACCCTTGCCGTCGGTATACATGCGTGTGTACCCACACGCGCACATACACGTATATGTGTGAACAGACAGCGTCCTACTGGTCTCTAAATTCGCAGCCTTTGATGAACGAGTCAGTATACGGAATTGAGGCTAAGAAGTCACATGCGAAACATGACGATTCCGTAGTTGAGTCCGGTATCAGAGCATCGCGTGTCAACCCTGAGTCTGTGGCCACCTCTGTCGTAACCAACTCTGGCGTGAGGTGCCCTATGGACAGAAAGACTTGATCCCTATACCCGACGTTCCTTTCGGAGGGTTCTTTTCTCATCTTATTGAAGAGTTAGCCTTTTCCCCACCGCGTTCAGGATCCTTACAGTGTATCTCGACAAGCTACGAACGAGGCTGGTGTCATAAATCGCTAACACGTCCATGTCTCGCTTATGCTCATCTTTGAATGGAATTAACTTTCTCTAGATTAACCAGCGTGGGAACTCATCGATGACTTTTGGAGAGGAGAACGGGGCATCTGTTGGAATGTCCCGAATGCAATTGTGTCGGTTTTGAAAAATGCCCCTTATCCTGCAATATACATGACCAAACGACCCAGTCTAAAAGAGACACCAGGAAATGTTCTGGGTCGATCATATCACAAACCGAGTGCCGTTTGGTTTTTTATATAAATGTGGGACTAACACCATATGCCTGATGCGAATATATGTTGTATGTCCTGTTAGTGGTTGTTGCAATCGACCCTAACATTTATTAGCTGTTTATGTTTTGCTGGGCACATTTTACATTTAGTAGTTTCTTTTGAATATTTTCGTCACTTGAAACGTCGCGAAAGATTGGAGAAAACAATAATGGAGGAGTATATGCCTGGGAAGAGAGGAAGAGGAAGGCAAAGAGAAGATGGGTGCAGGATGTGGCGGATGATCTCCAGATGGGTGTATCGGATGCGGGACATCTTGCTGATGATCGAGAGGTTTTCCGGAAGGTTGTTATGGGAGCGAGGTTCTGCAAAGGACATGCTACTGAATGAATGAGTTTCCGTTGCTTTCTGAAAGGTCGGCGCCTCATATAATCCTAAACAACACAATACGATCTGCTTCCATATCGCCTGATGCTGATATCTAACCCTCTGGTCAATCTGTTGGGGAATTGTGAAACTGTTTCACTAACCCCTTAGCCTCAGGTGCCGCACAAGGCCGGTAAAATGGTCCTTCACTTTAACTTATGTAGTTCATTAGTTAGTTAGTTAGTTAGTCGCAGTTCCAACTTCACAGCAACGGGTCGTCCCCATTACGCTCTGCTCCTGTGCCAGTGAATATCACATAACACGCTCCCCACTGCCCAATGTGAAAAGTAGTTCATAAGAACAGGTAAATCATCACGACCTGGGGAGAATAGCGCGGCAGGGAGTAGTGACCACAGGACTTGGCCGACATTCAGGACTTCAGATGGGCATATAATCACTATTAGTATGGGACTCTTCGCTGGCTGTTGTAGATGAGGATTGAGCACGTATGGGAATGTCCCGAGTGCTGTGATGTATGTTCTTGACTCAGATGAAATAAACTCTTACTTTTACCTAAACACAGAACGGTTATGATAACCAGACCATCGGATTCTACGCTGCCTGACAAGTACGTACATGCTCGTTTGATCAATGTATGAGACGACTTCAGCTTTCACCTACTCTTGTCTTTCCTAAAGATGTCTTTATCTTCACAGCCAGTGAAGAGTTCCCAATACTAATGGTGCTAGTAGCAGTCTGATTATGTGGTCGTCTGGCCTTTCCTCGGAATATATGCCGAGAATCTTGTTGTTTCCTGGTGCAGTAATTTTGATCCGTAGTTCCGGTGCGTAGCCTATTTTTCGTGTACGAGGAAAACAGATAGTGAAGATACAGCACCTAATTGATTAGTTGGAAACGGGGGGAGGGGGTGCAAAGCTAGCAGTAAGCGGTAGCTGTCCTTTGAGATCTGAGATCTCCCGCTGTAGGAAAAAAAAAGGCGTTTAAAAGTCGACTTCATTGCACCGGGTTTTATCCCATATGGCTCGGTCTCTTTCCGCAGCGCGGAAAGCATCGCGCAAAGCACGAACTCCGTAGCTCTAGCGACGACCCACAGGAGTCTCCGAAAAATTTCACTCGTGAACAGAAGGACGCGGCCCGGAATAGAACCCACAACCTTTGGAGCCCGAGTCAACGGCTTGACTACTTCGCCACGGAGACGCCAGTAGTATACAATGTGGTATTTGATTATTATTTATGGATCCAGATTCGCCTGGTGACGTAGTATTTTACAATATAAAAAGTCATGATCCATCGTGATGACGTCAAAAAGCGGATCCATCGGCGACCTCATTTTCAAGGGATGCGACCCATGAATAAATAATCGAACATATTTTTGCACTGTTACTTCCCTTTGTGTATGATACATTTTATATCTTTAAAAATGTTGTGTGTGCTGGTATTATTGATTGTAGCTGGGTGGGGCTTAAAAAACTATCATCACACTAGTGATGGTGTTAAGGTACAGTGCTCTTCCTCCTCTGTTTCTTTTTTTTTCCTTTCTTTTGTCTCCTTTCTTTATCTGTACTGGGTCGGGCATATAAACTATCATCCTTCCATTGGCGCTGTGTAAAACGTAGGGTTACAGTGTATTTCTTCGAGGTGGTCTAGGGGGCGGCTGGCTTGGGGATGGGGCTCAGGGGTGGAGCGTGGGGTGTCGGCATGTGGGGTAGGGCTAGGTGGTTCGAACATCGAGCCATGACAGGTGTCATATGAAAACCCTAATAAGTAAGAATGTAAATATGGCGGCTCTATGATCTGTAGAGGGTCGTAGTGGTGTGAACCCTATCATCATACGGGTTGCAAATGAAAACCTTCAAAAGTAAAAATGACTGATATTATTGATTTTAGTGGGTATAACTTAGTGAAACTCGATGGTAAGGGGTGGGTAGCGGATATTAGTGATCCGTAGAGGTCGTAGTATTGTACACACTATCATCATACTGGTTACAAATGAAAACCTTAAAAAGTGAAGATGGTCGGTGTTATTGATTGTAGGTGGTATAACTTATTGAAATCCGATGGTAAGGGGTGGATAGCAGCTATTAGTGCTCTATAGTGTGTCGTAGTGGCCTATTGTCACGAATTGGCAGCCTTTACTTCCCAGAACAATTTTCGGTTCACTTTTGATAGGCCATGTAGAGAATCAACAGACGAACAAAACTGTTTTCTCTATATTCAAGGCTATACCGTCTTGACGTAAGCTTGCAAAACCTGCAAGTAAACAAACCACCAGGAATGGCTTTCTATTTGGGAAGTTAATTTGACACCAGTACCAGTCACCCCCATTTGTTATCAATCCAGCCAGACGGGAGGGCAGACTCAAGGGACTGAATAGTAATTAAAACCAACTAGCCATGACGTAAGCTTGCAGATGGCAAGTAAAATGGCAACTAGATAATTAGTATACACCTTGGGAAACGGCTGACCCAGACATGCTGAATCAACAATGAACTGGGCCATGGACTGTGTAATTAAAACCTGGTTTACCCACAGAGTTGTAAACTGGCTGTTGACCATGAGAACCTAATTGTTCCCTTGACATGACACCTGATAAGAATAGCTAGGAAATCGCCCAACCGCGATGGATGACCCCATCTGGTAGAGACCACAGGCGCAAGGTGTGAAATTACTGATAAGACTTAGTGGGCTAATAATTGTCAGACCCACAGGTGTGATGGCCAATTGCAGTGATAAGTGCAATTACTGTCCGGTGGACATAAGAAGAATTTATGAGGGGAATGCCAAGGAGATACTATGGTCTGCTTGACTCAGCTTAAATAAGGGTCCCTAGCCTGTTTTATGTTAGATTAAGTTTGACTTCAGAACAGGTAGGAACTATCTCAATGTCTGTAGTCATATGCATGCATATTATGTTGGCTGCTAGGAATTATTTCTTAGTAACTAGTCCCTTAGTAAGTCTCTTAGTTTCTTGGATGGATGGACCGATTTTCAGTCTAGGTTATTGCAAGAACTATCATTGTCATAGGTTACTTGAGTGTTCTTTCTGAGTTCTTTGTTCAATATAATTGTGCTTTAAGTGTTACTCTTCTGAGAAGTAGAAACTTATGGAAGGCAGGTCTTGTCTAGATATACTTGAGGTGTCGTAGCAGATGCTTGCCATCTCTTTCTAAACTAGACTAGTCTCTTTTTGGTGTGTGCATTTGTTGTACAGAATATAGTCAACTGACTATTTATTTAATTCTTACAACAGCAGGTGATTAAACCGGGCAGCTCAGCAAATATAGCTGGTCTGTGTGGTAACTTCAATTAGACTTGTTGTGTATCTCATTTTGTAGCTATACAATATTAGTACTCATTAATAATGACTGATGCTATTATATTGAGTATCATTATATGTCCATCTTGAAGTAATATAATGTTTACGGATGTTGGATGTATGTGGGTGTAATTTCATAAACTAACTAGTGCATTATGCTATGATGTTAAAGTATCATATGTCTAGTTTAATCAATAGGTTTATGTGTATTGGATGTTTGGTATATTGATTTGTCATATGCAAGCCTACCAATATGAAGTGTTATATTATGGTGTGCGCATTGGCACACTAACCATCGATTGCATTTGTAGCAGAGGTGTAATGGTACAGACATTACCCACAAGTGTTAGGGGGTATATGGTGCTAAACCTTTTTCATCGTATGGTGGAGGGTAGTTCACGGAACCCTGGCACAGCTACTGGTCACGGCTTGTAAGCCCGGATGACCCGGCATTATTATAATACCATTACCGACCCTGTGAGCTGCTAAACTAATTTTGGACGGAGCGGCTGTACGACACAGAATTTCTGTATTAGCGACATGGACATGGGGCGGCAGAAATGTAATCATTACAGGCGTGTGAGACAATTGAAAAGCCCGTCCCAGACTAAAGACAGTAGGGAGAAGGGGGATGGTGAACACAGTAGAGCTGGAAGATAAACTTGGCCAGACTGGTCATTGTATATGTTTGTGTTATGATATGTTTTAATTAGGATTGCGCTGATGTAGAACTGATATAACACATTCTTGACTTTCTTTCAAGCTCTCACAAGGAGCACCTATGTTATAGATCTCAGGACTAGAGACTACTGACTAGGTAGAGCCAGGACTGGCAGGATCGTCAGAATACCGGCAAGCTGTTTTCTTTTGTGTGTGTCTACTGGAGAGTGGGGATCTGGACCACAGTTCCAGATAGATGAAGTAACAAGTAAAGTTATGTAATGTTTCTCATCACAATATGTTATATGATTTTATCATCCTCATATTGACAATCATCCAATGTCTATGATTAGTAAATAAATGTTGTAGTCTTGTAACTCATAGTTCTGTCATTATATTTTTTCCAATTGTGCATATGTGTTGTTGTGTACATTGGTGGGGGTTCACTTACACACCAAGGAAAGGAGCAGTCAGGGAGAAAACCTGTACTGAGATAGTCGTCTATACTAATATATTTAGACTTAAAACATCTATCTTAAGCTAACCTTCTCTTTCCTATACCTTGGCGAATATTCAGCACAGTTCATTTCATTTTGTAACGAGCCACTTGGAGCTGTTCGTTGGATATTCATGGGCTTAATCTGTACTTCAGCCATATAGATTTTGTCCCTAGTCAGTTTCTGACAATTTAGGGTTGCTCGCCAGTGAATAATATTTTCATCTAGCCGGTGGGGCACCCCGACTTCTGACAGATTGGGCTTCTCGTACGGTATTTGAATTCGGACTTCTCGCTTTCAATAGACTCTGGTACTAGACCCTAGACATACGATTTTAAAAGTTAACTCTTGTAATCTTCAGTCATCAAAATAGACTATCATCAAATGTAGCTACTTTTAGTTGAGGAAGTTTCAGAGTACATATATAACTTTTCAAAAGTATAACAGATAAGAACTTATGAGAAAAATACCATCATCTATCATTTAGTGTTACCATTAATCATTTATTGATAATTGAACACTTTAATCATATTTACATTGATGTGTTTGATGATTTAACTGCTTGACTGATTTGCAATTTTATGCTAATATATTCCATGTTCATTTTGACATGTATGCAGTGCATTTTAATGTTTATTTAGATAAATATTACTGTTGATTACTGTGTAGTATATCTCTCACACTTACTTCACTGCTGTCGCCAGGTACTACTTGAATATTATTTTCAGTTGTCTTTCACTGCTGAGCCTAAACTATACACATTGGATAGCGTAGACTGTCAGTAGTTAACTCTTGTCTTTCTAGTAGATCTGATTTTTGATATATACATAGAAGCTAACCTGAATATAGTCATTAGCAATTATGTTCTTGCTTTACCGGAATCTTGAAGAGGATCTGAAGGCGCGCACAGATTTCTCAGAGACCGCGAGAGGGTGGGGCATAAGAGAAGGCTTAGAGGGAGAGCAACTAAAAACATATATCATAGCAGAGTTAGAATGGTGGGACCAAGAAGAAGACATTATGTTTAAAGAAAATGATGAGTTCTTTGAAGCACAAGAGCGTAGCAAAACTGAAGGAGTAAAGATGGAGAAAATGCATATGGAAGCAGTCAATGCGGAGAAGCTAACCTTTCTAGCGGAACATAAGGTAGGAGATATGGATGCTCACCCAACCAGGAAGGAAGGGACATCTTTGCCACCCACCGCAGAATCAGAGGTAGTGGACCGGGAACTACAGGTTCTCATTCGACCCAGTCCTAAACGGAAAAGAGGGAAGAAAAAACGTGCCAAGGGCATTTCAAACAGTCACAAACGTGATAACTGTTTGCACCACGGCAATAGTCGTTTGACAGTAGAGGACCTTCAGGAAAACCACTTGACTGCTACGAGAAATGAATCTCGAGAGAAAGAGGAACTGAAGACAACCTTTAATGAGGTCGCAGGCGGAGACCTAGCCGATTCTCACATTCCCTTCTGGTCACAGAATCACGAAGTGGAATTACATCTGACTGAAATAGGGAGGAAGGAAGGAACAGAATCCCAGGTGAATTTCACTGCTGCAACGCGGAAAGAGTCACTAATTATCAGTTCAGATAATTTACCTAGTAACAGTTACCCAGAGGACAACTGTTTGCACTACGGTTTGCCAGTACAAGACTCCCAGGAATCTCATTTTACTTCAACGAGAGGTGAAACTCAAGAGGAAGATGACCTGAGGACATCTTTTAAGGAGGTCGGAGATCGAAAGGTAACCGACTTTATTATTCCCTTCAGCCCAGACGAGGAAGAAGTGGGATTAAATTTGACTGACAGTGGGATGAAGGAAGACCCGGAACCCCTTGTGATCTTTGAGGCTGCAGCTCAGGACAAGACAGTAGATCTCAGTTCAAATCATTTACCTATTGTGATGGATTGCTTAGACAGCCCACCACAGGATTTACCTCAACTGGACTTAGCCCATGAAAGCACGACCAGAGAGGAACATCCAGACCAGGAAACATTTCCAGTTGTTATCTTACAGTATACCAGTTCGGAGACTCAGGAAACACAGGGAATTGTTAGGAGCCAGAATATGGACTCTGATATTGTGCAGACAACATTGTCTGTAGTTGCTAAAGAAGACAATTCTTTGCACAAGATGGAGGAAGAAACGCCTATCATCTCATTAGCTGAAGTTATCAGGGAATTCCAGCAACAGGGACCTGAAGAAACAGAAGTCAAGAGTGGTTTGGAATCAACACTCTTAGGACTCAATCTACCCTTCAGTCAGGTCGATTTGATAGGAGTAGATCAGCTATTTGTGGATACTTCATTTAAAAGTAACTCCACTTTATCGCCCTGGAGTAACTATGTTAGTTCTCAAGGCTGGACAACTTGGCACACTAAATTTCCAATTTCTAGCACGGTTTTCACACGAAACTCTAATGCAGAGAAACTCAGCCCGTTAACTGATTATCAGGGGAAGAAACCGCGACACCGAAGAGGGAAGATTGTTACGCCCAACTTTGAAGGAGGAAAGCGCCAGTTGAATTTATATCATGGGACCATGATGGGTAACATTATTCCTTTCAAAAGGAAGTTATTGATGGATCAGTTGGGGATCTATAATGGATGGAGGAAAATCACGGAGACAAGCTTTGCTGTGGCCAGCTTATGCAAGACCTCACTACGGGTACATCCTCGGCTGAAAGGAGTAAATCACGTGAGTGAATGGTGTACAACAATTGCTGCCCAGAGGCGTAGAAGAATCCCGTTGATTGTGATCTTTCCCAGAGGGATAAAATTACAACCTCCTGACAATTACCGGATTTTACCAAGCTATTGCATGGAATCCCGGCCGAAAACCAGGTACAAGGACCTATCCAAAGTATCATGGGAGTATGGAAATGGAACGTCTTTATGCAGATGCAGGACAACCCATTGCCACAAGGAATATTGGAAACCTTTAGGCAGATACAGAACGGAGAGTGCTTAGGCATTATTCTGGGAGGTACGGCGTGCTTTGACAAAAGATTTCTGGCAGAAACTTTTTTTTAAGGGGAAAGCTCTGTCACGAATTGGCAGCCTTTACTTCCCAGAACAATTTTCGGTTCACTTTTGATAGGCCATGTGGAGAATCAACAGACGAACAAAACTGTTTTCTCTATATTCAAGGCTATACCGTCTTGGCGTAAGCTTGCAAAACCTGCAAGTAAACAAACCACCAGGAATGGCTTTCTATTTGGGAAGTTAATTTGACACCAGTACCAGTCACCCCCATTTGTTATCAATCCAGCCAGACGGGAGGGCAGACTCAAGGGACTGAATAGTAATTAAAACCAACTAGCCATGACGTAAGCTTGCAGATGGCAAGTAAAATGGCAACTAGATAATTAGTATACACCTTGGGAAACGGCTGACCCAGACATGCTGAATCAACAATGAACTGGGCCATGGACTGTGTAATTAAAACCTGGTTTACCCACAGAGTTGTAAACTGGCTGTTGACCATGAGAACCTAATTGTTCCCTTGACATGACACCTGATAAGAATAGCTAGGAAATCGCCCAACCGCGATGGATGACCCCATCTGGTAGAGACTAGAGGCGCAAGGTGTGAAATTACTGATAAGACTTAGTGGGCTAATAATTGTCAGACCCACAGGTGTGATGGCCAATTGCAGTGATAAGTGCAATTACCGTCCGGTGGAGATGAGAAGAATTTATGAGGGGAATGCCAAGGAGATACTATGGTCTGCTTGACTCAGCTTAAATAAGGGTCCCTAGCCTGTTTTATGTTAGATTAAGTTTGACTTCAGAACAGGTAGGAACTATCTCAATGTCTGTAGTCATATGCATGAATATTATGTTGGCTGCTAGGAATTATTTCTTAGTAACTAGTCCCTTAGTAAGTCTCTTAGTTTCTTGGATGGATGGACCGATTTTCAGTCTAGGTTATTGCAAGAACTATCATTGTCATAGGTTACTTGAGTGTTCTTTCTGAGTTCTTTGTTCAATATAATTGTGCTTTAAGTGTTACTCTTCTGAGAAGTAGAAACTTATGGAAGGTAGGTCTTGTCTAGATATACTTGAGGTGTCGTAGCAGATGCTTGCCATCTCTTTCTAAACTAGACTAGTCTCTTTTTGGTGTGTGCATTTGTTGTACAGAATATAGTCAACTGACTATTTATTTAATTCTTACAACAGCAGGTGATTAAACCGGGCAGCTCAGCAAATATAGCTGGTCTGTGTGGTAACTTCAATTAGACTTGTTGTGTATCTCATTTTGTAGCTATACAATATTAGTACTCATTAATAATGACTGATGCTATTATATTGAGTATCATTATATGTCCATCTTGAAGTAATATAATGTTTACGGATGTTGGATGTATGTGGGTGTAATTTCATAAACTAACTAGTGCATTATGCTATGATGTTAAAGTATCATATGTCTAGTTTAATCAATAGGTTTATGTGTATTGGATGTTTGGTATATTGATTTGTCATATGCAAGCCTACCAATATGAAGTGTTATATTATGGTGTGCGCATTGGCACACTAACCATCGATTGCATTTGTAGCAGAGGTGTAATGGTACAGACATTACCCACAAGTGTTAGGGGGTATATGGTGCTAAACCTTTTTCATCGTATGGTGGAGGGTAGTTCACGGAACCCTGGCACAGCTACTGGTCACGGCTTGTAAGCCCGGATGGCCCGGCATTATTATAATACCATTACCGACCCTGTGAGCTGCTAAACTAATTTTGGACGGAGCGGCTGTACGACACAGAATTTCTGTATTAGCGACATGGACATGGGGCGGCAGAAATGTAATCATTACAGGCGTGTGAGACAATTGAAAAGCCCGTCCCAGACTAAAGACAGTAGGGAGAAGGGGGATGGTGAACACAGTAGAGCTGGAAGATAAACTTGGCCAGACTGGTCATTGTATATGTTTGTGTTATGATATGTTTTAATTAGGATTGCGCTGATGTAGAACTGATATAACACATTCTTGACTTTCTTTCAAGCTCTCACAAGGAGCACCTATGTTATAGATCTCAGGACTAGAGACTACTGACTAGGTAGAGCCAGGACTGGCAGGATCGTCAGAATACCGGCAAGCTGTTTTCTTTTGTGTGTGTCTACTGGAGAGTGGGGATCTGGACCACAGTTCCAGATAGATGAAGTAACAAGTAAAGTTATGTAATGTTTCTCATCACAATATGTTATATGATTTTATCATCCTCATATTGACAATCATCCAATGTCTATGATTAGTAAATAAATGTTGTAGTCTTGTAACTCATAGTTCTGTCATTATATTTTTTCCAATTGTGCATATGTGTTGTTGTGTACATTGGTGGGGGTTCACTTACACACCAAGGAAAGGAGCAGTCAGGGAGAAAACCTGTACTGAGATAGTCGTCTATACTAATATATTTAGACTTAAAACATCTATCTTAAGCTAACCTTCTCTTTCCTATACCTTGGCGAATATTCAGCACAGTTCATTTCATTTTGTAACGAGCCACTTGGAGCTGTTCGTTGGATATTCATGGGCTTAATCTGTACTTCAGCCATATAGATTTTGTCCCTAGTCAGTTTCTGACAATTTAGGGTTGCTCGCCAGTGAATAATATTTTCATCTAGCCGGTGGGGCACCCCGACTTCTGACACCTATACACTATCATCACACAGGCTTCAAATGAAAACCTTAAAAAGTGAAGATGATCGGTGGTATTGCTTGTAGGTGGTATAACTTAGTGAAATGCAATGGTAAGGGGTGGGTAGCAGGTATTAGTGGTCCGTAGAGTGTCATAGTGGTGCAAACACTATCATCACAAGGTTACAAATGAAAACCTTAAAAAGTAAAAATGACCGATAATATTGATTGCAGTGGGTATAGCTTTGTGAAATTCGATGGTAAAGGGTGGGTAGTGGATATTAGTGATCAGTAGAGTGTCGTAGTGACCTATACACTATCATCACACAGGTTACAAATGAAAACCTTAAAACATAAAAATTACCGATAATATTGATGTTAGTAGGTATAGCTTAGTGAAATTCATTGGTAAGGGGTGGATAGTGGTTATTAGTGGTATGTAGAGTGTCGTAGTGTCCTATACACTATCATCACACAAGCTTCAAATGAAAACATTAAAAAGGTAAAGATGGCCGGTATTATCGGATGTAGCGAGTATGGCTTAGTGAATTTCATTGGTAAGGGGTTTGTGAGTGGAGGAAAGGCTAGATAGGTGCTTCTGATCTTTGATAATGGGTGGTCAAGAGGCGGGGTGGCTAGATAAATACGTCCGGTCCTGATAATAGCCAGAGGTTAAGACTCATATTAAGTCAAAAGACTGAACTCGTAGATGACTGGTCTGAGGGTGGCCGCCTGGGTGACTCATCACGGGGCTATGTCGGTGGAGTGAACGTACGTGAACGTGTTCAGACATGTCTTTGTGGGAAAACTGGAGGATGACTCAGAGCATAACGATACAGCCGAGACACTTGGGTAATGGTCACAATCGATTAAATATGGCAATGCTTCTGGTCATATGGCTAAGGTATACAATCGAAACACATGACTACAACCAGCTAAAGATGGCGTCACATGCGCTGACATGTGTAAGGGTACAGCTGAGACACGAAGGTACTGACTACGACCGGAAGTATTCATGGAACCCAAACACACAATGGATGAGATTACAGCCCAGTCGACCTTACAAAACATTTTAAATCTGCCATCAGTGTTGTCAACACCTATAAAATGATCAAGAGAAGACACCCCTTTTCCAAAAAACAAAAGAAACGTCAAAGAGAAACACGAAATCATGGAGTACAACCCTTGCAAACGAAAAACATTCCTGACTCCACTTAAACTGCATGTGACACAGAGCAAAAGCTTCATTCCCAAAGACTAGTATTGGTGCACGCTCAAGGAAATAAAGACACTGGTTTCCAAAATAATGTCTGTCAAAGTTCACCAGAGCATGCCAGTTCTGACAAAAGTAGCACAACGTCTACGTTACTTGGTTTGAAGACTGGTGATTCTTGTTTCTTCATTCCAGCTCTGTCATTAGACATGTTGTTCTGCAAGAAACCTACTTCTTGTAGTCAGACAGTTGTAGACCCGCCTGAGAGAACATTTGATCTGCTTCATGATTCTTCTTCAGATGAAAATATTGACCTTCTGTCTACCAGTCATGGACCAGACTCGGAGTTTCTCAAGAAAATCAATGCTTTGTGGAATGAAAACTATCCTACCGCTGGTTTCCGAAGTTGCTCCTCTGTCGCAGCAGATGAAATACAACACCCATCGAGTAAGGTATGTATAAATAGTAACGGCCATGATCATAGTTTCCAAGAACATGTGTGTTAGTTCCGGTGTCTAATGATACATTCTATTATCTGGTACTCTTTATGTCACTATGAACTACTAGGTGCTGAAGTCTTATAAGTTTCAATGTGATTTTTTCTCCTCTACAGGTTAATTTTGCAACAGAACCTCACTTTTTAACAGTTCATATCGTTGGCACGGAAGATCGCAATGGTAACTGGCACCATGTAAGCAGAGAACGTGCGAATTTTGAACGGCGTATACTAGTGTTGGACCAAATTCTGACCCCAGTCCTGGGGGCCAGTCACAGAGTCAAAGTGATGGAGTACATAAAAAGTCAAGAACAACAGTGAAAGAGGATGATGTAGTCTAATGCCCCTGTGGTAACTGGTAATTAAAATTAAAAATATCAATCCACACTACCAGACGAGTATTAAAACATCTACATAAAACAAAATGGTTGTAATATACTTACAGTCCTGTTTTTAATAGCTGATCAGGCCTCAATACGAAGAAAACCACAAGGGGTGTGAGGAGACAGTATATGTATATCACTGGTATTCTGACTTCGCAGATTATAGCCACAGTGACTACAACGCAAGTAACACGGTGCCCTCTACGCTATCTATTTCATCATGGCTAGAGGTTACGTGGCGAGCATGACCCACATTCCCCAACCCAGCTCAAACATACAACAGGTCAACGAGCGGGTAGTAGAACGCTTAGTCGCGCCATACAGACAGCCACGTCAGCGTAATCTGAACCACTTGACCTAAGAAACTGGCTGAAACCGGTTTTACGTGTGGCTCAAAAACTAGTATATAAACCCGAGGCTGGTAACTCTCAACCATTGTGATCAGAAGATGACTACAGACCTCAAGACTGTGCCTACTAACTGGGTCTAAGGGATGACCATTGAGCCTTTCCATCTTATACATGCGAAAGTCATAACTACTGAAACCAAACTTGCACAACACAACACAGGATGGTTTTTTTCACAGTCTACTTTACTACGACTCTACACTTGACATGTCGATAACACAACCAGTTGCTCCACAGAAAAGTCACAAATATACCTAACAATATCTACACATTCTATTCTACAAGAGCGGCGTAATTTTAGCCGTGCTCTGGTCACAAGAACTATGTCCGACGTTGACGCTAGCTCGAGTCTAACTGATCTACGGTGACGTTTTGTGCTTGCACCAAAACATCTTGCACACTTTTCATGCTTTTGTAACCAAGGCCATGCAAAGTGTGTCTTACAATCCTCTCGCTGTTCACGTCTTGTCACGGGACTGTGCAAGACTCTAAGCTACCCGTACTCGATAATCTATAGCCTGACCCAGGTCTATGGCACATGCAAATAACTAACTTTTCCTGAACATTCATCCATTGGTATCTGTGCAGAATAAAAGGACAAAAAGATTTGGATGTCATCAACAATGAAGACCACGGAACATGTGGCCCTTGATTTCTCAGTTTTAAATTCTCCAACACTGAAAAGTACATGCAGAATTTGGAAACCTAACCATGTGATTTCTAGCACAATGATTATATTTCTTCCTGTGCAATCATGATTTCACCTGCAATCATCACATCTCCTGCAATCATCATTTATTCTAAAATCATTACTTGACCTGCAATCATCACTTCTCTCACAATCATCACACCTCCTGCAATAATCACATGGCCTGCAATCATCACTCCTTCTATAATCATCACATCCCCAGCAATCATCACTTGAACTGCGATCACCACTTCTACAATCATCATCCCCTGCAATCATCACTTCACTGGCACAGGAATGAAGCATAATGGGGACGACCTGATGCCGTGAAGTTGGAACCTCGACTAACTAACTAACCAACTATTCATCACTTCAACTGCAATCACTACTTCTACAATAATCACATTCCCTGCAATCATCACTTGAACTGCAATCACCACTTCTACAATCATCATATCCCCTGCAATTACCACTTCTACAATCATCACATCCCCTGCAATCATCACTTCAACTGCAATCACCACTTCTACAATCATCATATCCCCTGCAATCATCACTTGAACTGCAATTACTTCTACAATCATCATCCCCTGCAATCATCACTTCTCCTGCAATCACTATTTCTCCTGCAATCATCACTTGAGTAACAATCATGAGCTCTCATGCAATCACCACTAGCATCTTTTAAAGTTTCTCTTCAAAATAAATGCGCATAATTAAATAAGGAACTCTAATGATAGATTACATTTGTTCCTGTTATCTCAAAAACACATCCCTGGCATAAACTGAGTGATGTTTGTATACATAAACTGAGTGATGTTTGTATACAAATAAAGCTGAATCACTCACCTGCATATTTACAGGCGGATGCCAAGATACTGTCCTTTCCACACGCTGAGGTACAAAGTTACACCTGGCTCCGGTATCTGCACATGCTTTCAAAATGAGGTCCCTCTGTTTGTCCAAAGGTGCAACAGCTGGGTCCACAAACACTGTCAGCATCTGTTCAAATGTTAATAAAATGTCTTTAACTAAATATTTAAAAAGAAAGAAATAACGACCTAATCTATTTATCATTGTTTGGAGATGTGTACATACCACTATATGGTACTGGAAAAAAGTCACAGCTTAAGCATACCAAACTGAATCTTCTTCTTCCTTGTTTGCACTCTGACCTCTTATGTTAATGTCTCTAATAAAAGCAATTAAATTTATGACTTCTTTTTCTTTCAAGCGCTTGAAATTTGTCTATATCTGTAACGGTGCCTCTTGTATGAACGTCACTGCCTTTCGGTTTATGACAATCTTGTAGTTTTTAGTGGAATGCATTGAAAGTTTTTTTTTTTTTTTTTATTTGCGCTCGCTCGCTTTGAACTCAAGGGTAGTAAATACACATTATTTATAGAAGTGATGGATTAAATTTTGCGTGTGGATTAGCTTTCCCTATTAACAGTATCCCTCGGCATCAGGTGAACCCACTGCAACTTCAGAGGTACTTATAATTGACGTCCCCAAGTCAAGGATGACAGGTCAACATTTTAGTCCAGCTGTCCAGTGCAGGGGTTGAACCATCCTTGAAAGTTAATGACAAGCATTATGTTGCACATGAAGAGAATCGTCTTTTGGCCATGTTATCCTGCAAGAAGATTTTGTAGACATTTTTGCCACTTCATAAATGCTGAAATCATCTTTTTGTACAGATCCACCAAACTTTTCAAGGTTCTATCTTGGGCATCATATATCTCAATTAGAAAACAAGCCCACCACAGAACTGAATATGTGATTCCCGTATACCCTATTTTTAATCCTCGCCAGTACTATCGATTTTGCGTGCTGCGCTGAGATTCTCTGTATGTGATCTATCACAGGAGACTGAATACTAATACTTGTGGGGATATCAGTGTGCAATATGAAAGTGCTCCTTAATTAAGCTCCTTAATTATGGGAGCATACTTAGTTAAATTTGTATAGTCAGTCAACGGTATATATTTTAGTTAAGTATTAGTATTGAATAAATAAATGTACCTAAACTCCAACATTAAACAAATGCTGTTATTTATGAAACCAGCACTGAGAAAGATGGACAGTCACTGTAAATAAATGATCACCACTGGTACCTCATTCAAGTCTGTATGTTGATTCTAACTAAGGAGATACTTAGAAAGAAAAATAAACTGAAGCCTCAGCAGTTAACGCTTGTTTGTTGCCAAAAAATATTATCATCAAGTGCCGTGCTGACTGGCGTAGGCATTCATGACTCTCCACAGATCTTGGTCTTTGGTTTTCTGGATCAACTCTGCCGTTGATATTCCTCCATGCCACCGTCTCAATCCACCCAGCATCATTTCTCATTGCCTGCCCCTCTTACCCTCGATCTTTCCAGTTGTCACGATGTTCTCGAGCGCCTCTCTTCTCATCACATGACCAAAATAAGCTGTTTGTCTCTTTCTTATTGTTGTATATAATGTTCTAGTTTTGTTGGCTTCTTTAAGGCATTCATCGTTAGTTACTTTGCCAGTCCAAGGAATATGCAACATTCATCTCAGGAACCTTATCTTTGTTGCTTCCAATCTCTTCCAAGTTTGTTCATTTATATTCCAAGATTCACAGCCATACAGCAAAACAGGTTCTATATATCTCTTCAGCACTCTCTTTCCTTCATTCAATGGTAGCAACTGCATAAGATATTCTTCATTTTCCAAAATGCAGCCTTTGCTTGCCTTATTTGCCTAACTTCTGTTCTTGATCTCTGTTGTGCATCTTCCATCTGATGTTATAAATGTCCCCAGATATTTTTAACTATCCACTTGGTGAAGAATTTTCCCTTCTATGTCTATTTCACATTGGGTGTCACCTTATGGGAATGCCCCGAATGCTGTGATGTCGATTTCTAAATCAATCAATTAATCAATGTTTCTTTGATATATTGTATTATAATATTAATTTTTTGTTGTTGTTGCGTATCCCCTACGGGACGTTGCAGTCAACACCAGCATTTTCAGCTGCTGTTAATGTACTAGGCAAGTGTTACGTTCAATAGTTTGCCGTTGTTTCTGAACAACCGGCACGTTATAACACAATGCGATACGTTCTGCTGTGCAAATCGGTCGCAGCTGAGCTTCGAACGCCAATCTAGTAATGAAAACAAACTTCCTTCTTTCTAAAATTCAAATTAAAGAATCTGAAATTACTCCTTTTAACTATTACTACTACTTTATGCAGAGTCCATGCAGATGTTTTAATTCCGATAATAGACAGATATGCTACAGTTCTTCCACAGCACGGAGAAACAAGGACAATACTAGTTGTAATGTAAGTTCTAAAAAAGCTCAAACTTTCATCAACTTGTTGTCGCTGACATCTGTTTGAAATTCCCTGAATATCTATTTTCCTTTCGTGTCTTTTGTAATTATATTTTTTTAACTAACTCACGTCCTTGTGTGGAAGGGCAGCGGGGTGGGGGAAACTATTCGAGTAATAGAGTATCGTCATAATTGTCCAAAACACGAATAAACAATAACAACTACAAATGCATTAATTATATCAAATACCATTTGACAAAGTTAGAACTCCAATTACAGTCTAGAAATGTACAACAGGATAGTGCGCGTATCAATACAACACACCACAATTCACAAACAAAACAATTATGTTCTGTAACGCTGCATACTTTTTTTGGGGCATATCCTATTTACAGGACATCGCTGTCAACACCAGCATTTTACTGCTGTTGTTGATGTCTTGGCAGGTTTACGTTCAGTAGTTTGCCATTGATTTTTGAATGACCGGCTCTCATATCAACACTTTAAAACGCAGCGCAACGTGTTCTGCCGCCAAATCGGTCGTAGCTATGACGCTGTTTCGAATGCGGGTAAGCGGGCTTACGAATAGCGCCCGTAATACCTTGGCCACGGAGACCGACAAAGCTGTATTACTTTGGGTTATTTTATATTGTTTACAAACGAAATAAGAAAGGTAAGCCAGAGCTAGATATTGCCCCAGCGGTGTGAAGTATTTATTTTTTCTCATATCCTTTTACAGGACATCGCTGTCAACACCAGCATTTTATTTACCGCTGTCGTTGATTTCTTGGCAAGATTACGCTCAGTAGTTTGCCATTGCTTTCTGAACCGCCGGCTCACTTAATGACTTATCCCGAAAGTTACCAACGCGGCGAGAACCGCTTCCAATTCTCGCGCACTGCGTTACCCTATATGGATAAATAGGATTACGGAGAAAGTCGTTTAACTACTAGGCCAGGGAGAACAGCTGGTGTGAAGTAGAAGGTGTAATTTTAATGACTGTAGGGGTGTTTGAAAATATTGCCGTTCAAAGTTTTGTATTTACTCACTGTGGGGTTCGTGCAACATAAAAGGCAAATACAAAACTTGGAAAAGCAATGTTTTCAAAAACCCCATCATAATTAAAAATACACCCTAATTTTTGCTTCACATATACCAAATCATGATATAATTAAGATAAAGTGATATAGTTCCTCTCTTAATTCTCCTCTTCCATTTACATCACCTATTCTTCACATAAAATTTCTAGTAAATGCCTTCAACCGAACAAGCTCGAGTCCATCCCTAATACTGATACAGCTAACTACAAGAGATAGTGCAAGATTTATTGTCTTGGTGAGTCGTTACCCAATATGTACTCACCACTACCACACACACGGTATTCAAATTGTATCGTCTACTGTCATTCCGTTGGATCTGTGGGTGACGCTGGGGAGGCGGAGGGTGGGGGAAAGATACACTGGCAATAGATTGTTCTCCAGACAAACTTGCCTAAGCTTGTGCGGTGAGAGTCATTATCATCATCTTGTGCCGTGCCGATAAGTGTGGGCGGTCGTGTTTCGCCATATCACACGATCACCAGAGTCGTGGATCAGCTCAGTGTTCTTGTCTTAACCATACCACGTGACAGAGCCATCCAAGTATTTACTTCTCTTCCTTCCCCTTGCCCCCCCCCCCCCCCTCGATCTTGCCAGCCGTCACCAAGTTCTCCATTTTATTTCTTCTCATAACGTAGCCAACAAATTTTGACTGTCCAATTTCTCTAATCAGTTTACGATTTTCATTTATTTCTTTGTCAGACTTGGTCACTGCTTTTCTATCTGTCCATGGTATTCTTTGCATTTCCCCCAGAAACCACATTTGCATAGCCATCAGATGTTTTTCAACTTGTCTGCTCATTGTCCATGCTTCACATCCATAGAAAAGTACAGGTTTTATGTAGCACCTCAACATTCTTTTTCTCGTTGCAAATGACATCTTTTTATTGGTTAGTATGTTTTCCATCTTGCAAAAGGATACATTCGTAGTGGCCTATACACTATCTGTGTGATGAACGTATAATAATAAATCACTCAATTTATACAAATGCATTTCCCGAGTTGCTTAGAGCATATTTAAAATATCATACTAACATGATTGTAATGCCTTGATTGATCACTACACTTAATAATTATGTTCAAGCATTCTGCGGAATTACAAGTTTACTAAAAGAAAAACACTTAAAAAAGCAAATGGGTAGGGGACATAAGCAACCAATATTGTTGCAAGGGAGATGATTTAACATTTATAAATACAAATAATATAATAGCTACAATATTTAGAAATAGAATGAAACTTCTATTCTGCATACATAGTAATAAGGAAATAAATGTGGAAATAAAAATTTTGAAATACGAGTACATTACTTTTAGTCTTCTTAAAGAACATGTTTTTAATCTTTACATACTTACATTTTGTAAGCCACTTTTCTGTCGCTTATTTATATTATAACTTGTATTTTTATACTTTCAATGTATAAATTTTTTACTCACGAATATTCCCCCACTTTGGGGGAGACAATTTTTTACTGGTCTCTTAAGGCCACAATCAATCAATGAAGTGTCGTTTCCGCAGAGAAGTTTGGCTGCAATGGATCTCCAACGATGTCACTCGCCTTGACTGTACTTTCTGTCAGGCTGATGTTCGTCCATCTCTTGATGTTATCCTCCCACTTGTATCGTTGACTACCTCTTGCTCGCTTGCCCTCAACCTTGCCTTCCAGTATGGTTTTTATAAGAGTATCATGTCTTTGAAGGTGGCCAAAATATTTCACTTGTCTCCTCTTTATTTCTGTCATCAGCTCTCCCTTCATTCCCAGTTTTTCTAGGACCTCTGCATTTGATTGTTTTTGTTTCCAGGAATGGTTCTCGTTGCTTCAGAGGTCACAGATTGTGAGAATTGTATGGATATTTTGCCCTGGCCATGCGGGTGTACGGGGGAATGACCAGGCTGATAGGATAGCAGGGAATGCACCTCTTGGTGTTATCTTGCCTATGGACAAGGGGGAGGTGGTCGTGCGCGTGTGGGACCAGGCGGAGAAGGCGGAGGAACAGATTGAGAACCCATATGTGGAATGAATGAGTTTGCGGGTGATCGGCAGAGGTTCTGGAAGAATCTCAAAACTGAGAGGAAAGACCAGGAGAACTATTAACCTGATAGCGTTGGGAACGCTTAGTAGTATGACTCTTCGCTGGCTGTTGAACGAGGGGACTGAGCACATATGGGAATGTCCTGAGTGCAGTGATGTCGGTTCTTAACTCAACTCAACTCAACTCATGCCGTTGAAAGCATTTTTGGCCATTCCTATTCTATTTTTGATTTTCATTTCACTTCTAGCCGGCTTCGTGGCTTAGAGGTTATGACTTTTCTCCGTAATCTCGTATACGCTCGTCAGTTAACGTGATGACGGTTCAAATCAGCAGTGGTTCGAATCGCATCGGTAACTTACGGGGTATGTGAGCCGGCCGCTCAGAAAGCAATGGCAAACTACTGAGCGTAATCTTGCCAAGAGATCAACATACAGCTGAAAGATGCTGGTGTTGACAGCTAAGTCCTGTAAAAAGGATATGCTTAAAAAAAAAAAAAAAAAAAAAAAAAAAATTTCACTTCTGCCGTCATCTGTTATTATATGTCCAAGATGAGAGAAGCTTGTTACTTGTTCTAGAATCTTCCCGTTTATTGTTCATTGATGACCTTTCCTTTTCACTAATAATTATCATAGTTTTTGTGTTTTGGATGTTAATATCTAAGCCACATTCTGCACTGTGCCTGTTTACTTCTTCCATTAGGTCTTGCAACTCTTGCTCACTCCCATTGATGTTGAGTCCAGGTATTTCAACTTGTTTAAAAATTCTTTCTGTGTATAGGTTGAAGAGGCTTGGGGACAGTACACATTCCTGCCGTACTCCTCTTTTTATCTCTATAGGTGATGAATATTTATTACCGCATCTAATAGACGCCACTTGTTCCCAGTACAAGTTACTAATAAGTCTGATGTCCTTTCCGTCTACTCCTATATCTTGAAGGCACGTAATTAGTCGTTCATGTTGTACTCTATCAAAAGCTTTCTTGTAGTCTATAAAACAAACAAATATATTTGAACGCCTGCACTCCGGCCTACACATCTGATGGTCCAAACACTGCACATACGAAGGACAGCCAGGCTGTTGGATAAGCGCGCACGCTCTTAAACTTCCGGTGTGCTGATGCCGATGTAGCGGGTTCAACCTCCACACCTGTCAATTGGGTTAAAATGTTGACTTCTCGTCCTTGACTTGGAGACATAAATTTCAAATACCTCAGAAGTCGGAGTGGGTTCGCCTGATGGCGAGGGACACTGTTATTAGGAAAAGCTAATCCACACACACAAATTAGTCGCGTGCACTAGAAGTAGTCGCATCTGTATAGACTATGCTTGAGTTCACATACCAAGGGCACGTTCTTGCTACGGGACTCGTGTCGTCTAGGGACCCGCGATAGCCTAGTGGCCAGATGCTGGCCTACCGGTCTGACGGCCATGGGTTCAATGCTCATCGGGGCGGACTGCATTTTTAAAATACAAACGTCATTAGACATTTGTGATAGATTAATTCTTTAACAAACAAATTATATACAATCATTAAACAAGGACTTAAAGAATCTGACTGCAGTTGATATCTAGGGCACATCAACACACAGTCGACTCGACGCGCTATCGAGAGCAAGTCGCCTAATCGGAAGCTGGCCGGGTGTTAGAAAATGGCACGTAGCAAGAAAATCTCCACTAGACACCCGACGTTCAAAATGAACAGCGTGGAAGCCGTCAAGACTATCAAGATGATGCAAGAAGACAACGTGTCTGCTAGCCGCAGCACAACGCCAGAACTCGAGGAAACATTAAATGAAGCTACCACTTCTACACAAGATGAAGCCGCACCCGTAGCTCAACAGACGTCAGAGACTACAACTTTAACTGAAGCCAGCAGCAGCCGTGAAGTTTTCAACAGCACCAAGACGAAGCAGCCCAGTTAACCAAAGATTTCAACATCGGAGGAAACTGCAACAACTGAGGACTTCACCGGCAAATTGCTGCTAAAACAGGCAAGCGTGGGAGAAGCCAAACTGTCGGCGCTACCAACAGATAAGATAATCAAGCTGCTGGAAAACGAGCTGGGAAGAAACAGCATCTACCAGCTAAGTGAGACACCTGAGGGAGTAGTGGTCTCCCTCAACAAAAACTCAAAGATCACAGCACTTATGCAGAAAATCGCACAAGGAGAGAAGGCTGACATCAAGCTACACCATGGCATCTTATTGGAGGCCACCCGACACAGCATGATGAAACGATGGGTCAATAAACGAGTCAAGACCCATCTCACCAACGACCAGATCAGGGAAATGCTGACTCAAGATCACCAGCGCTGAGAGGATCATCGGAAAGAACAACATCACCTCCACAGTTGTCATAGTAACATCAGAGGACCGAGTGATCCCTCAATACGTCAGATGGGACAAGAGAGACCAAGTTCCAGAGCACTACATACCGAGAGTGCTGCAGTGCTCTAAGTGCCAGAAGTTTTGGTACACCCGTGCCACCTGCAAGAGTGAGGTTGATGTTTGCAGATATTGCTCTGGACCTCATCCATACAGTCAGTGCCAGCTTGCAAAGATCAACAAGGACTTCAGGAGGCCTAACACTAACAGAAAATGCGCCAACTGCCTCGGCAACCACGACGCCAGGTACCTAGGATGCCCCTGCCACCAAGACAGCAAGGAAGCTATGAAGATCGCCATCAAAACTAACTTGCCCTATAAATAGGCTAGGAGGCAGTACGAGGCCACCAATCGACTCACAAAAAGCGACAACTTGAAGGCAAACTGAAGGACCTACGATCAAAGTTCAACAGCATTGAGGAAGAAGAAAAAGACAAGACGCAAGAGACTCAGATAACAGCCGCTCAGCGCATCCTGGACGAAACGAAGCAAGTTCAGGAGAAGATAGAGCAGGATGTCGCTCGAATGACTGCTATAAAGGCTGAGACGGACGAACAGCTATTTAAAATACCAGATGTCAAAGAAAGGTCAGGAGAGATCTTAGATGAGATATTAGCACTGCTCAAGACCCAGACAGCCACATCCGAATCAGAAGATGCAAGAACACAGACAGAAGAAGAAGCAACAGAGGAAGGACGATATCGCTCACCATCAAGATCCGACTGGCGAACACCGAGAAGATTCGAAGGCAACCAACGACGGGGAAATAGGAGGAACACCAGAAGAGACGACAACTGGTAAAGCTCTGTGAAGAAAACAGCACCATAAGACGGGGTGGGGCCACAATTACTCCAGGCCTCAACAAGTGCGCGACTCTGTCCAGACATGAAAAACCTCATTAAGAAAGTAACGAACGCAATCAACCCATCATAAGCTGGGAAGCTGACAACAAGCAGCCCAAAGTACGAAAGAGAAACTACAAGCTACACCATAAACATAGCGTCCTTCCGTAGAGTCCTTCTTTTTAACCAAGACAATGGGAAAAGAATATTCCGACTGAGACTTTTGAACTTTTTTATTCCACTCCTTTCAAGATCAAGAATTTCCTTGTCTAATTTTTTGTCTATAATTTAAAGGGATGGAATAAGGTCGGCATTTTATAGGAGTGTAGTCGGATAGAAGAATGGAGTGTTCGATTCTGTCAGTTCTACCTGGAATGTCAGAAAAAATGTCTTTGTACTCCGTCACTGTCATGAAATGCCGCCTTAACATCCCAGAATATTTTTCTCGGTCTCAAAATTTGAGAGGCCAAATTGAGAAAGAATGAATTAATCACACTACTCCAGGGCTATCTAGTCGTGAGGTAAGATTATTCACAAAAAGCCTCTAGCCATGATGTAAGCTTGCAGATGGCCAGTAAAATGGACAGTGTAATTAAAACCGACCAGGCATGACACCTGATAAGCACAGGTAGGAAATCGCCCAGGTGTGAACAACATTGACAGAGGGAGAGATAATAGCCCCAGGGCTGTAAACAAGCCTGATCCACTCGACTGGCAGATTCAGGAATGTGTGAAAACAGATCTGATAAGACAATTAACACTGGGCCTGTAGACTGTGTACCAGACAGAGGAGCAAGGTGTGATGGCCAGGTTGCGGGGATAATTGCAATTACCGTCAGCGGGAGATAAGAAGAATTTATGACAGGAATGCCAAAGAGATAATAGTGTCTCAGGCACTGTCTGCTGGACTAAGCTTAAATAAGGGTCCCTAGCCTGTTTTATGTTAGATTAAGTCTGACTTCAGAACAGGTGAGACAACCAGCTCGTTTTGTATGATTCTTATGTTGCTAGATTTTACTGGGAGAATTAATTCGTAGTAACTAGTCGAGAGTTATATGGATGTACTGGATTTCAGTCTATATCTGATCTAGGTTACTTCCAGAATTATCATTGCTTCAGGTTACTTGAGTATTCTTTCTAAGTTCTGTGTTCAATATCATATTGCTTCATGTATTACTCTTCTGAGAAGTGGAAACTTGTGAAAGGCATATCATTGTCTAAGTATACTTTTAGGTGTCTTGGTAGATGCTTGTCATTTCTTTGTACACTATCCTAGTTGTCTTCTTGGTGTGTGCATTTGTTGTACAGATTATAGTCAACTGACTATTTATTTAATTCTTACAACAGCCGTAACTGTGTGGTAACTTCAATTAGACTTGTTGTATATCTCATTTTGTAGCTATACAATATTAGTACTCATTAATAATGCCTGATGCTATTATGTTGAGTATCATTAGATGTCCATCTTGAAGTAATATAATGTTTATGGATATGTTGGATGTATGTATGTGTAATTTCATATGAATATACGATGCTAGGAATATGCTTCGTACATATTCTTTTTGTGTATATACGTCTCATTTCGTATACATACAAACTTAACGAGTGCATTATGCTATGATGTTAAAGTATCATAATATGTCTAGTTTAATCAATATGTTTATGTGTATTGGATGTTTGATATATTGATTTGTCATATACCAACCTACCAATATGAAGAGTTACGCTATTGTCTGCGCATTGGCACATTGGCCAACGATTGTGTTGGAAGCAGAGGTGTAATGGTATAGACATTACCCACAATTGGTATAGGGTATATGGTGCTAAACTTTCTCAGTGTATTGTGGGCGTGCGTCCACGGTAATGCATGGAAACCTGGCACAGCTACTGGTCACGGCTTGTAAGCCCGGATGACCCGGCATTATTATAATACCATTACCGATCCTGTGAGCTGCTAACCCAACTTTGGACGGAGCGGCTGTACGACACAGAATTTCTGTATTAGCGACATGGACATGGGGCGGCAGAAATGTAATAATTACAGGCGTGTGAGACAATTGAAAAGCCCGTCCCAGACTAAAGACAGTAGGGAGAAGGAGGATGGTGAACACAGTAGAGCTGAAAGATAAACTTGGCCAGACTGGTCATTGTATATGTTTGTGTTATGATATGTTTTAATTAGGATTGCGTTGATGTAGAACTAGATCTAACACATTCTTGACTTTCTTTCAAGCTTTCACAAGGAGCACCTATGTTATAGATCACAAGACTAGAGACTGTAGGTAGTGCTAGGACTGACAGACCTCAGAATACCGGCAAGCTGTTTCTTTTTGTTGCTACTGGAGAGTGGGGATCTGGACCACAGATCCAGATAGATCGAGTAACAAGTAAAGTTACGTAATGTTTCTCATCACAATATGTTATATGATTTTATCATCCTCATATTGACAATCATCCGATGTCTATTGTTATGATTAGCAAATAAATGTTATAGTATTGTAACTCATAGTTCTGTCATTATATTTTTTTCCAATTGTGCATACGTGCTGTGTGTGTACATTGGTGGGGGTTCACTTACACACCAAGGAAAGGAGCAGTCAGGGAGAAAAACCTGTACTAGGATAGTTGTCCTTAAACTTTAATTCAGACTTAAAAATCTATCCTAGCTAACCTTCTCTTTCTATTCCTTGGCGAATATTCAGCACAGTTCATTTCAATTTTGTAACGAGCCACTTGGAGCTGTACGTTGGATATTCATGGGCTTAATCTGTAGTTCAGCCATATAGATTTTGTCCCTAGTCAGTTTCTGACTAATTGGGGTTGCTCGCCAGTGAATAAGACTTTCATCTAGCCGGTGGGGCACCCCGACTTATGACAGATTGGGGTCTAGTCCGCGATCCTGAACCAGGATTCTAGTAATCATAGTGATTCTACTAGACCCTAGACATACGATTTGTAAAAAGTTAACTCTTGTAATCTTCAATCATCAAAATAGACTATCATCAAATGTAGCTACTTTTAGTTGAGGAAGTTACAGAGTACATATATAACTTTTTAAAAGTATAACAGATAAGAACTTATGAGAAAACTACCATTATCTATCATTTATTGATAATTGTTTTAATTATTATCAATTAGTGTTACCATTCATCATTTATTGATAATTGAACACTTTAATCATATTTACATTGATGTGTTGGATGATTTAACTGCTTGACTGATTTGCAATTTTATGCTAATATATGCCATGTTCATTTTGACATGTATGCAGTGCATTTTAATGTTTATTTAGGTAAATATTACTGTTGATTACTGTGTAGTATATCTCTCACACTTACTTCACTGCTGTCGCCAGGTACTACTTGAATATTATTTTCAGTTGTCTTTCACTGGTGAGGCTAAACTATACACATTGGATAGCATAGACTGTCAGTAGTTAACTCTTGTCTTTCTAGCTTAGATCTGATTTTGATATATACATAGGAGCTTACCTGAATATAGTCATTACCAATTATGGCCTTACGTTACCGGAATCTCGAAGAGGACATGAAGGCGCGCGCAGATTTCTCAGAGACCGCGAGAGGGTGGGGCATAAGAGAAGGCTTAAAGGGGGAGCAACTAGAAACATATATCATAGCTGAGTTAGAATGGTGGGACCAAGAAGAAGAAATTATGTTTAAAGAAAATGATGAGTTCTTTGGAGCACAAGAGCGTAGCAAAACTGAAGGAGTAGAGATGGAGAAAACGCATATGGAAGCAGTCAATGCGGAGAAGCTAACCTTTCTAGCGGAACATAAGGTAGGAGATATGGATGCTCACCCAACCAGGAAGGAAGGGACATCTTTGCCAACCACCGCGGATTCAGAGTTAGTGGACCGGGAACTACAGGTTCTCATTCGACCCAGTCCTAAACGGAAAAGAGGGAAAAAGAAACGTGCCCAGGGCACTTCAATCAGTCACAAACGTGATAACTGTTTGCACCACGGCAATGGTGGTTTAACAGTAGAGGACCTTCAGGAAAACCACTTGACTGCTACGAGAAATGAATCTCGGGAGAAAGAGGAACTGAAGACAACCTTTAATGAGGTCGCAGGCGGAGACCTAACCGATTCTCACATTCCCTTCTGTTCACAGAATCATGAAGTGGAATTACATCTGACTGAAATAGGGAGGATGGAAGTAACTGAATCCCAGGTGAATTTCATTACTGCAACGCGGGAAGAATCACTAATTATCAGTTCAGATAATTTGCCTACTAACAGTTACCCAGAGGACAACTGTTCGTACCACAAGATATGTGGTTTAACTGGTCCGCCAGTACAAGACTCCCAGGAATCTCATTTTACTTCAACGAGAGGTGAAACTCAAGAGGAAGATGACCTGAGGACATCTTTTAAGGAGGTCGGAGATCGAAAAGTAACCGACTTTATTATTCCCTTCAGCTTAGGCAAGCAAGAAGTGGGATTAAATTTGACTGACAGAGGGATGAAGGAAGACCCGGAACCCCTTGTGATCTTTGAGGCTGCAGCTCAGGAAAAGACACTAGACATCAGTTCAAATGATTTACGTAATGTGATGGATTGTTTAGACACCAGCCCACCACAGGATTTACCTCAACTGGACTTAGCCCATGAAAGCACGACCAGAGAGGAACATCCAGACCAGGAGACATTTCCAGTTGTTATCTCACAGTATACCAGTTCGGAGACTCAGGAAACACAGGGAATTGTTAGGAGCCAGAATATGGATTCTGATTTTGTGCAGACATCACTGTCTGTAGTTACTAACAAAGAAAACTCTTCACACAAGATGGAGGTAGAAACTGCTAGCATCTCATTAGCTGAAGTTATCAGGGAATTCCAGCAACAGGGACCTGAAGTAACAGAAGTCAAGAGTGGTTTGGAATCAACACTCTTAGGACTCAATCTACCCTTCAGTCAGGTCGATTTGATAGGAGTAGATCAGCTATTTGTGGATACTTTATTCAAAAGTAACCCCACTTTATCGCCCTGGAGTAACTATGTTATTTCTCAAGGCTGGACAACTTGGCACATTAAATTTCCAATTTCTAGCACGGTTTTCACAAGAGACTCTAATGCAGAGAAACTCAGCCCGTTAACTGATTATCAGGGGAAGAAACCGCGACACCGAGGAGGGACGATTGTTACGTCCGACTTTGAAGGAGGAAAGCACCAGTTGAATTTACATCATGGGACCATGATGTGTAACATTATTCCTTTCAAAAGGAAGCTATTGATGGATCTGTTAAGGATCTTTAAAGGATGGAGGAATATCACGGAGACAAGCTTTGCTGTGGCCAGCTTATGCAAGACTTCACTACGGGGACATCCTCGGCTGAAAGGAGTAAATCACGTGAGTGAATGGTGTAAAACAATTGCTGCCCAGAGGCGTAGAAGAATCCCGTTGAGTGTGATCTCTCCCAGAGGGATAAAATTACAACCTCCTGACAATTACCGGATTTTACCAAGCTATTGCATGGAATCCCGGCCGAAAACCAGGTACAAGGACCTATCCAGAGTACCATTGGAATATGGAAATGGGACGTCTTTATGCAGAGGCAGGACAACCCACTGCCACAAGGAATATTGGAAACCTTTAGGCAGATACAGAACGGAGAGTGCTTAGGCATTATTCTGGGATGTACGGCGTGCTTGACAAAAGATTTCTGGCAGAAACTTTTTTTTTAGGGGGAAGCTCTGTCATGAAATGCCGCCTTAACATCCCAGAATATTTTTCTCGGTCTCAAAATTTGAGAGGCCAAATTGAGAAAGAATGAATTAATCATACTACTCCACGGCTATCTAGTCGTGAAGTAAGATTATTCACAAAAAGCCTCTAGCCATGATGTAAGCTTGCAGATGGCCAGTAAAATGGACAGTGTAATTAAAACCGACCAGGCATGACACCTGATAAGCACAGGTAGGAAATCGCCCAGGTGTGAACAACATTGACAGAGGGAGAGATAATAGCCCCAGGGCTGTAAACAAGCCTGGTCCACTCTGACTGGCAGACTCAGAAATGTGTGAAAACAGATCTGATAAGACAATTAACACTGGGCCTGTAGACTGTGTACCAGACAGAGGAGCAAGGTGTGATGGCCAGGTTGCGGGGATAATTGCAATTACCGTCAGCGGGAGATAAGAAGAATTTATGACAGGAATGCCAAAGAGATAATAGTGTCTCAGACACTGTCTGCTGGACTAAGCTTAAATAAGGGTCCCTATCCTGTTTTATGTTAGATTAAGTCTGACTTCAGAACAGGTGAGACAACCAGCTCGTTTTGTATGATTCTTATGTTGCTAGATTTTACTGGGAGAATTAATTCGTAGTAACTAGTCGAGAGTTAGATGGATGTACTGGATTTCAGTCTATATCTGATCTAGGTTACTTCCAGAATTATCATTGCTTCAGGTTACTTGAGTATTCTTTCTAAGTTCTGTGTTCAATATCATATTGCTTCATGTATTACTCTTCTGAGAAGTGGAAACTTGTGAAAGGCATATCATTGTCTAAGTATACTTTTAGGTGTCTTGGTAGATGCTTGTCATTTCTTTGTACACTATCCTAGTTGTCTTCTTGGTGTGTGCATTTGTTGTACAGATTATAGTCAACTGACTATTTATTTAATTCTTACAACAGCCGTAACTGTGTGGTAACTTCAATTAGACTTGTTGTATATCTCATTTTGTAGCTATACAATATTAGTACTCATTAATAATGCCTGATGCTATTATGTTGAGTATCATTAGATGTCCATCTTGAAGTAATATAATGTTTATGGATATGTTGGATGTATGTATGTGTAATTTCATATGAATATACGATGCTAGGAATATGCTTCGTACATATTCTTTTTGTGTATATACGTCTCATTTCGTATACATACAAACTTAACGAGTGCATTATGCTATGATGTTAAAGTATCATAATATGTCTAGTTTAATCAATATGTTTATGTGTATTGGATGTTTGATATATTGATTTGTCA
The DNA here is from genome assembly GCA_963921405.1 of Cepaea hortensis. Classification (NCBI taxonomy): domain Eukaryota; kingdom Metazoa; phylum Mollusca; class Gastropoda; order Stylommatophora; family Helicidae; genus Cepaea; species Cepaea hortensis. The sequence continues at coordinate 15,057,541 of OY992880.1, read as the reverse complement.
TATGCCAACCTACCAATATGAAGAGTTACGCTATTGTCTGCGCATTGGCACATTGGCCAACGATTGTGTTGGAAGCAGAGGTGTAATGGTATAGACATTACCCACAATTGGTATAGGGTATATGGTGCTAAACTTTCTCAGTGTATTGTGGGCGTGCGTCCACGGTAATGCATGGAAACCTGGCACAGCTATTGGTCACGGCTTGTAAGCCCGGATGACCCGGCATTATTATAATACCATTACCGATCCTGTGAGCTGCTAACCCAACTTTGGACGGAGCGGCTGTACGACACAGATTTTCTGTATTAGCGACATGGACATGGGGCGGCAGAAATGTAATAATTACAGGCGTATGAGACAATTGAAAAGCCCGTCCCAGACTAAAGACAGTAGGGAGAAGGAGGATGGTGAACACAGTAGAGCTGAAAGATAAACTTGGCCAGACTGGTCATTGTATATGTTTGTGTTATGATATGTTTTAATTATGATTGATGTAGAACTAGATCTAACACATTCTTGACTTTCTTTCAAGCTCTCACAAGGAGCACCTATGTTATAGATCACAAGACTAGAGACTACTAATTAGGTAGTGCTAGGACTGACAGACCTCATAATACCGGCAAGCTGTTTCTTTTTGTTGCTACTGGAGAGTGGGGATCTGGACCACAGATCCAGATAGATCGAGTAACAAGTAAAGTTACGTAATGTTTCTCATCACAATATGTTATATGATTTTATCATCCTCATATTGACAATCATCCGATGTCTATTGTTATGATTAGCAAATAAATGTTATAGTATTGTAACTCATAGTTCTGTCATTATATTTTTTTTCCAATTGTGCATACGTGCTGTGTGTGTACATTGGTGGGGGTTCACTTACACACCAAGGAAAGGAGCAGTCAGGGAGAAAAACCTGTACTAGGATAGTTGTCCTTAAACTTTAATTCAGACTTAAAAATCTATCCTAGCTAACCTTCTCTTTCTATTCCTTGGCGAATATTCAGCACAGTTCATTTCAATTTTGTAACGAGCCACTTGGAGCTGTACGTTGGATATTCGTGGGCTTAATCTGTAGTTCAGCCATATAGATTTTGTCCCTAGTCAGTTTCTGACTAATTGGGGTTGCTCGCCAGTGAATAAGACTTTCATCTAGCCGGTGGGGCACCCCGACTTATGACAGACTGGGGTCTAGTCCGCGATCCTGAACCAGGATTCTAGTAATCATAGTGATTCTACTAGACCCTAGACATACGATTTGTAAAAAGTTAACTCTTGTAATCTTCAATCATCAAAATAGACTATCATCAAATGTAGCTACTTTTAGTTGAGGAAGTTACAGAGTACATATATAACTTTTTAAAAGTATAACAGATAAGAACTTATGAGAAAACTACCATTATCTATCATTTATTGATAATTGTTTTAATTATTATCAATTAGTGTTACCATTCATCATTTATTGATAATTGAACACTTTAATCATATTTACATTGATGTTTTGGATGATTTAACTGCTTGACTGATTTGCAATTTTATGCTAATATATGCCATGTTCATTTTGACATGTATGCAGTGCATTTTAATGTTTATTTAGGTAAATATTACTGTTGATTACTGTGTAGTATATCTCTCACACTTACTTCACTGTTGTCGCCAGGTACTACTTGAATATTATTTTCAGTTGTCTTTCACTGGTGAGGCTAAACTATACACATTGGATAGCATAGACTGTCAGTAGTTAACTCTTGTCTTTCTAGCTTAGATCTGATTTTGATATATACATAGGAGCTTACCTGAATATAGTCATTACCAATTATGGCCTTACGTTACCGGAATCTCGAAGAGGACATGAAGGCGCGCGCAGATTTCTCAGAGACCGCGAGAGGGTGAGGCATAAGAGAAGGCTTAAAGGGGGAGCAACTAGAAACATATATCATAGCTGAGTTAGAATGGTGGGACCAAGAAGAAGAAATTATGTTTAAAGAAAATGATGAGTTCTTTGGAGCACAAGAGCGTAGCAAAACTGAAGGAGTAGAGATGGAGAAAACGCATATGGAAGCAGTCAATGCGGAGAAGCTAACCTTTCTAGCGGAACATAAGGTAGGAGATATGGATGCTCACCCAACCAGGAAGGAAGGGACATCTTTGCCAACCACCGCGGATTCAGAGTTAGTGGACCGGGAACTACAGGTTCTCATTCGACCCAGTCCTAAACGGAAAAGAGGGAAGAAGAAACGTGCCCAGGGCACTTCAATCAGTCACAAACGTGATAACTGTTTGCACCACGGCAATGGTGGTTTAACAGTAGAGGACCTTCAGGAAAACCACTTGACTGCTACGAGAAATGAATCTCGGGAGAAAGAGGAACTGAAGACAACCTTTAATGAGGTCGCAGGCGGAGACCTAGCCGATTCTCACATTCCCTTCTGTTCACAGAATCATGAAGTGGAATTACATCTGACTGAAATAGGGAGGATGGAAGTAACTGAATCCCAGGTGAATTTCATTACTGCAACGCGGGAAGAATCACTAATTATCAGTTCAGATAATTTGCCTACTAACAGTTACCCAGAGGACAACTGTTCGTACCACAAGATATGTGGTTTAACTGGTCCGCCAGTACAAGACTCCCAGGAATCTCATTTTACTTCAACGAGAGGTGAAACTCAAGAGGAAGATGACCTGAGGACATCTTTTAAGGAGGTCGGAGATCGAAAAGTAACCGACTTTATTATTCCCTTCAGCTTAGGCAAGCAAGAAGTGGGATTAAATTTGACTGACAGAGGGATGAAGGAAGACCCGGAACCCCTTGTGATCTTTGAGAATGCAGCTCAGGAAAAGACACTAGACATCAGTTCAAATGATTTACGTAATGTGATGGATTGTTTAGACACCAGCCCACCACAGGATTTACCTCAACTGGACTTAGCCCATGAAAGCACGACCAGAGAGGAACATCCAGACCAGGAGACATTTCCAGTTGTTATCTCACAGTATACCAGTTCGGAGACTCAGGAAACACAGGGAATTGTTAGGAGCCAGAATATGGATTCTGATTTTGTGCAGACATCACTGTCTGTAGTTACTAGCAAAGAAAACTCTTCACACAAGATGGAGGTAGAAACAGCTAGCATCTCATTAGCTGAAGTTATCAGGGAATTCCAGCAACAGGGACCTGAAGTAACAGAAGTCAAGAGTGGTTTGGAATCAACACTCTTAGGACTCAATCTACCCTTCAGTCAGGTCGATTTGATAGGAGTAGATCAGCTATTTGTGGATACTTTATTCAAAAGTAACCCCACTTTATCGCCCTGGAGTAACTATGTTATTTCTCAAGGCTGGACAACATGGCACATTAAATTTCCAATTTCTAGCACGGTTTTCACAAGAGACTAATGCAGAGAAACTCAGCCCGTTAACTGATTATCAGGGGACGAAACCGCGACACCGAGGTGGGACGATTGTTACGTCCGACTTTGAAGGAGGAAAGCGCCAGTTGAATTTACATCATGGGACCATGATGTGTAACATTATTCCTTTCAAAAGGAAGCTATTGATGGATCTGTTAAGGATCTTTAAAGGATGGAGGAATATCACGGAGACAAGCTTTGCTGTGGCCAGCTTATGCAAGACTTCACTACGGGGACATCCTCGGCTGAAAGGAGTAAATCACGTGAGTGAATGGTGTAAAACAATTGCTGCCCAGAGGCGTAGAAGAATCCCGTTGAGTGTGATCTCTCCCAGAGGGATAAAATTACAACCTCCTGACAATTACCGGATTTTACCAAGCTATTGCATGGAATCCCGGCCGAAAACCAGGTACAAAGACCTATCCAGAGTACCATTGGAATATGGAAATGGGACGTCTTTATGCAGAGGCAGGACAACCCACTGCCACAAGGAATATTGGAAACCTTTAGGCAGATACAGAACGGAGAGTGCTTAGGCATTATTCTGGGATGTACGGCGTGCTTGACAAAAGATTTCTGGCAGAAACTTTTTTTTTAGGGGGAAGCTCTGTCATGAAATGCCGCCTTAACATCCCAGAATATTTTTCTCGGTCTCAAAATTTGAGAGGCCAAATTGAGAAAGAATGAATTAATCACACTACTCCACGGCTATCTAGTCGTGAGGTAAGATTATTCACAAAAAGCCTCTAGACATGATGTAAGCTTGCAGATGGCCAGTAAAATGGACAGTGTAATTAAAACCGACCAGGCATGACACCTGATAAGCACAGGTAGGAAATCGCCCAGGTGTGAACAACATTGACAGAGGGAGAGATAATAGCCCCAGGGCTGTAAAGAAGCCTGGTCCACTCTGACTGGCAGACTCAGGAATGTGTGAAAACAGATCTGATAAGACAATTAACACTGGGCCTGTAGACTGTGTACCAGACAGAGGAGCAAGGTGTGATGGCCAGGTTGCGGTGATAATTGCAATTACCGTCAACGGGAGATAAGAAGAATTTATGACAGGAATGCCAAAGAGATAATAGTGTCTCAGACACTGTCTGCTGGACTAAGCTTAAATAAGGGTCCCTAGCCTGTTTTATGTTAGATTAAGTCTGACTTCAGAACAGGTGAGACAACCAGCTCGTTTTGTATGATTCTTATGTTGCTAGATTTTACTGGGAGAATTAATTCGTAGTAACTAGTCGAGAGTTAGATGGATGTACTGGATTTCAGTCTATATCTGATCTAGGTTACTTCCAGAATTATCATTGCTTCAGGTTACTTGAGTATTCTTTCTAAGTTCTGTGTTCAATATCATATTGCTTCATGTATTACTCTTCTGAGAAGTGGAAACTTGTGAAAGGCATATCATTGTCTAAGTATACTTTTAGGTGTCTTGGTAGATGCTTGTCATTTCTTTGTACACTATCCTAGTTGTCTTCTTGGTGTGTGCATTTGTTGTACAGATTATAGTCAACTGACTATTTATTTAATTCTTACAACAGCCGTAACTGTGTGGTAACTTCAATTAGACTTGTTGTATATCTCATTTTGTAGCTATACAATATTAGTACTCATTAATAATGCCTGATGCTATTATGTTGAGTATCATTAGATGTCCATCTTGAAGTAATATAATGTTTATGGATATGTTGGATGTATGTATGTGTAATTTCATATGAATATACGATGCTAGGAATATGCTTCGTACATATTCTTTTTGTGTATATACGTCTCATTTCGTATACATACAAACTTAACGAGTGCATTATGCTATGATGTTAAAGTATCATAATATGTCTAGTTTAATCAATATGTTTATGTGTATTGGATGTTTGATATATTGATTTGTCATATGCCAACCTACCAATATGAAGAGTTACGCTATTGTCTGCGCATTGGCACATTGGCCAACGATTGTGTTGGAAGCAGAGGTGTAATGGTATAGACATTACCCACAATTGGTATAGGGTATATGGTGCTAAACTTTCTCAGTGTATTGTGGGCGTGCGTCCACGGTAATGCATGGAAACCTGGCACAGCTACTGGTCACGGCTTGTAAGCCAGGATGACCCGGCATTATTATAATACCATTACCGATCCTGTGAGCTGCTAACCCAACTTTGGACGGAGCGGCTGTACGACACAGAATTTCTGTATTAGCGACATGGACATGGGGCGGCAGAAATGTAATAATTACAGGCGTGTGAGACAATTGAAAAGCCCGTCCCAGACTAAAGACAGTAGGGAGAAGGAGGCTGTTGAACACAGTAGAGCTGAAAGATAAACATGGCCAGACTGGTCATTGTATATGTTTGTGTTGTGATATGTTTTAATTAGGATTGCACTGATGTAGAACTAGATCTAACACATTCTTGACTTTCTTTCAAGCTCTCACAAGGAGCACCTATGTTATAGATCACAAGACCAGAGACTACTAACTAGGTAGTGCTAGGACTGACAGACCTCAGAATACCGGCAAGCTGTTTCTTTTTGTTGCTACTGGAGAGTGGGGATCTGGACCACAGATCCCGATAGATCGAGTAACAAGTAAAGTTACGTAATGTTTGTCATCAATATCAATATGTATATGATTTCATCATCCTCATATTGACAATCATCATATGTCTATTGGTATGATTAGCAAATAAATGTTGTAGTATTGTAACTCATAGTTCTCTCGTTATATTTTAATTCCAATTGTGCATACATGTTGTTGTGTACATTGGTGGGGGTTCACTTAGACACCAAGGAAGGGAGCAGTCAGGGAGAAAAACCTGTACTGAGATAGTCGTCTATACTAATATATTTAGACTTAAACATCTATCTTAGCTAACCTTCTCTTTCCCATTCCTTGGCGAATATTCAGCACAGTTCATTTCATTTTGTAACGAGCCACTTAGAGCTGTACGTTGGATATTCATGGGCCTAATCTATTGAAAAGCCCGTCCCAGACTAAAGACAGTAGGGAGAAGGAGGATGGTGAACACAGTAGAGCTGAAAGATAAACTTGGCCAGACTGGTCATTGTATATGTTTGTGTTATGATATGTTTTAATTAGGATTGCGTTGATGTAGAACTAGATCTAACACATTCTTGACTTTCTTTCAAGCTTTCACAAGGAGCACCTATGTTATAGATCACAAGACTAGAGACTGTAGGTAGTGCTAGGACTGACAGACCTCAGAATACCGGCAAGCTGTTTCTTTTTGTTGCTACTGGAGAGTGGGGATCTGGACCACAGATCCAGATAGATCGAGTAACAAGTAAAGTTACGTAATGTTTCTCATCACAATATGTTATATGATTTTATCATCCTCATATTGACAATCATCCGATGTCTATTGTTATGATTAGCAAATAAATGTTATAGTATTGTAACTCATAGTTCTGTCATTATATTTTTTTTCCAATTGTGCATACGTGCTGTGTGTGTACATTGGTGGGGGTTCACTTACACACCAAGGAAAGGAGCAGTCAGGGAGAAAAACCTGTACTAGGATAGTTGTCCTTAAACTTTAATTCAGACTTAAAAATCTATCCTAGCTAACCTTCTCTTTCTATTCCTTGGCGAATATTCAGCACAGTTCATTTCAATTTTGTAACGAGCCACTTGGAGCTGTACGTTGGATATTCATGGGCTTAATCTGTAGTTCAGCCATATAGATTTTGTCCCTAGTCAGTTTCTGACTATTTGGGGTTGCTCGCCAGTGAATAATACGTTCACCAAGCCGGTGGGGCACCCCGACTTCTGACAGTCACTAATGCTATTGTCTGCTGTTTCTGCTCTTCTGTGAGTTTTTGGTTCTATATGTATGCTGTCAATTGTCGCTGTTATGTCCACTGTAGGAACTGGTAGTTCCATATCGTCGTCTTCTATTTGGTTAAGTACTGTGGTGGTACTAAGTGCGTATTCTGTTTGCTGATTAAGTGCAGTTGAGTTGTCGTCGTCTTCTGTCAAACTAACTAGTGTAGTTGCGTTGTGTTCGTCTGTCGTCCGATTGATTGGTGTAGATGCATTCTGTTCGTCCGTCGTCTGTTCCTCTCGTCTTGAAAAATACGGTTTCAGCATGTTGATATGGATTATCTTTAATTTTCGGTTTATCGATATTTCATAGTCGACATCTGATATCTTTCGTACCACTTTGAATGGCCCTTGCCATGAAGTTAACAATAAGTTACGTTTGTCTGGCAATAGAAGTAACACCTCTTGTTCTGGTTCGAGGTGTAAGGTTTTGGCACCTTTGTTTGCGTAATGGCGGTAGATTTGTCCTTTCCTCTCCAGAGATGATTTCGCTATTACACACGATTTCATGATCTTATTGCGTGTTTCTGTCACCATTTCATAAGGTGATACAGGTGTTGGATTATCTAAAGTGTTTGTAATTAACTGATGGTAAATTGTGAGGGGTCCACGTGGGTTAGCCCCGTACTCTAACTCAAATGGGGAGAAACCCGTACTCGGGTGCGGAATTTCTCGGTAGGCGAACTTTGTAATATAGAGTACAGTAACTAGTGACAGGCTACTGGACTGCATGCAAAGTAACAGCGCACGCAATAGGGTTCACAAGTCCGCAGCTGAACAACGCTGCGAAGATTAGCCAGACGGGGACTGGACAGCTTAGGAGACAGATCGATATATTCGCCCTGGCCACTGTGTAGTTGTTAGGGCACAGTAGGATAGTGACTTCTATTAGGACAGATAGAGAATTGTGCTTAGAAATATTATTGCTGTATTGATTGTGATACTATGTTGATGATATGTGAATTGTTCATGTGAGCTCGTGGAGCCAAATGTAATCAGTACGCAATAAAGCGAATTATTCCCTTTGTACACCTACGAGTTGATATTCGTGCGGTACAAATGAAGAATCCCTGTATGCCTGTCTAAACTAGGTTGTTGACAAATTCTAATTTTTGGTACGAGTACCCCCTTTTCAGACTTCGAGTTTTCGGTTTGGCTATGTTTATGGTGTAGCTTGTAGTTTCTCTTTCGTACTTTGGGCTGCTTGTTGTCAGCTTCCCGGCTTATGATGGGTTGATGGCGTTCGTTACTTTCTTAATGAGGTTTTTCATGTCTGGACAGAGTCGCGCACTTGTTGAGGCCTGGAGTAATTGTGGCCCCACCCCGTCTTATGGTGCTGTTTTCTTCAGGGAGCTTTACCAGTTGTCTCTCCTAGTGTTCCTCCTATTTCTCCGTCGTTGGTTGCCTTCGAATTTTCTCGGTGTTCGCCAGTCGGATCTTGATGGTGAGCGATATCGTCCTTCCTCTGTTGCTTCTTCTTCTGTCTGTGTTCTTGCATCTTCTGATTCGGATGTGGCTGTCTGGGTCTTGAGCAGTGCTAATATCTCATCTAAGATCTCTCCTGACCTTTCTTTGACATCTATTTTAAATAGCTGTTCGTCCGTCTCAGCCTTTATAGCAGTCATTCGAGCGACATCCTGCTCTATCTTCTCCTGAACTTGCTTCGTTTCGTCCAGGATGCGCTGAGCGGCTGTTATCTGAGTCTCTTGCGTCTTGTCTTTTTCTTCTTCCTCCATGCTGTTGAACTTTGATCGTAGGTCCTTCAGTTTGCCTTCAAGTTGCGCTTTGTCGCTTTTTGTGAGTCGATTGGTGGCCTCGTACTGCCTCCTAGCCTATTTATAGGGCAAGTTAGTTTTGATGGCGATCTTCATAGCTTCCTTGCTGTCTTGGTGGCAGGGGCATCCTAGGTACCTGGCGTCGTGGTTGCCGGGGCAGTTGGCGCATTTTCTGTTAGTGTTAGGCCTCCTGAAGTCCTTGTCGATCTTTGCATGCTGGCACTGACTGTATGGATGAGGTCCAGAGCAATATCTGCAAACCTCAACCTCACTCTTGCAGGTGGCAGGGGTGTACCAAAACTTCTGGCACTTAGAGCACTGCAGCACTCTCGGTATGTAGTGCTCTGAAACTTGGTCTCTCTTGTCCCATCTGATGTATTGAGGGATCACTCGGTCCTCTGATGTTACTATGACAACTGTGGAGGTGATGTTGTTCTTTCCGATGATCCTTTCAGCGCTGGTGATCTTGAGTCTGCATTTCCCTGATCTGGTCGTTGGTGAGATGGGTCTTGACTCGTTTAATGACCCATCGTTTCATCATGCTGTGTCGGGTGGCCTCCAATAAGATGCCATGGTGTAGCTTGATGTCAGCCTTCTCTCCTTGTGCGATTTTCTGCATAAGTGATGTGATCTTTGAGTTTTTGTTGAGGGAGACCACTACTCCCTCAGGTGTCTCACTTAGCTGGTAGATGCTGTTTCTTCCCAGCTCGTTTTCCAGCAGCTTGATTATCTTATCTGTTGGTAGCGTCGAAAGTTTGGCTTCTCCCACGCTTGCCTGTTTTAGAAGCAATTTGCCGGTGAAGTCCTCAGTTGTTGTAGTTTCCTCCGATGTTGAAATCTTTGGTAAACTGGGCTGCTTGGTCTTGGTGCTGTCGAAAACTTCACGGCTGCTGCTGGCTTCAGTTAAAGTTGTAGTCTCTGACATCTGTTGAGCTACGGGCGCGGTTTCATCTTGTGTAGAAGTGGTAGCTTCATTTAATGTTTCCTCGAGTTCTGGCGTTGTGCTGCGGCTAGCAGACACGTTGTCTTCTTGCATCATCTTGTGTAGAAGTGGTAGCTTCATTTAATGTTTCCTCGAGTTCTGGCGTTGTGCTGCGGCTAGCAGACACGTTGTCTTCTTGCATCATCTTGATAGTCTTGGCGGCTTCCACGCTGTTCATTTTGAACGTCGGGTGTCTAGTGGAGATTTTCTTGCTACGTGCCATTTTCTAACACCCGGCCAGCTTCCGATTAGGCGACTTGCTCTCGATAGCGCGTCGAGTCGACTGTGTGTTGATGTGCCCTAGACATCAACTGCAGTCAGATTCTTTAAGTCCTTGTTTAATGATTGTATATAATTTGTTTGTTAAAGAATTCATCTATCACAAATGTCTAATGACGTTTGTATTTTAAAAATGCAGTCCCGCCCCGATGAGCATTGAACCCATGGCCGTCAGACCGGTAGGCCAGCATCTGGCCACTACGCTATCGCGGGTCCCTAGACGACACGAGTCCCGTAGCAAGAACGTGCCCTTGGTATGTGAACTCAAGCATAGTCTATACAGATGCGACTACTTCTAGTGCACGCGACTAATTTGTGTGTGTGGATTAGCTTTTCCTATTACCAGTGTCCCTCGCCATCAGGCCAACCCACTCCGACTTCTGAGGTATTTGAAATTTATGTCTCCAAGTCAAGGACGAGAAGTCAACATTTTAACCCAATTGACGGGCGTAGAGGTTGAACCGGCTACATCGGCATCAGCACACCGGAAGTTTAAGAGCGTGCGCGCTTATCCAACAGCCTGGCTGTCCTTCGTATGTGCAGTGTTTGGACCATCAGATGTGTAGGCCGGAGTGCAGGCGTTCAAATATATTTGTTTGTTTTATAGACTACAAGAAAGCTTTTGATAGAGTACAACATGAACGACTAATTACGTGCCTTCAAGATATAGGAGTAGACGGAAAGGACATCAGACTTATTAGTAACTTGTACTGGGAACAAGTGGCGTCTATTAGATGCGGTAATAACTATTCGTCACCTAAAGAGATAAAAAGAGGAGTACGGCAGGAATGTGTACTGTCCCCAAGCCTCTTCAACCTATACACAGAAAGAATTTTTAAACAAGTTGAAATACCTGGACTCAACATCAATGGGAGTGAGCAAGAGTTGCAAGACCTAGTGGAAGAAGTAAACAGGCACAGTGCAGAATGTGGCTTAGATATTAACATCCTAGAAACAAAAACTATGATAATTAGTAGTGAAAAGGAAAGGTCATCAATGAACAGTAAACGGGCAGATTCTAGAATAAGTAACTGTCACAAAATAAAACCGTGTGTTTAACAGGTTGATTATTATAGAGGATTTTCGGATTAAGCGGACGATCTGCCAGCGACAACTATTTTTACTAACAGAGTAAACACAGCTGCACAGGTTACAGTGGGGTCAGCCCATATACACATTTGGTGGTGAGTGAGGAGGAAGTGAGTGCGCTGAATCATACATCGTTTTGACAAGTCGGATGGAAAACGGAAGTACTCAGCAAGGAAGTAAACAGTCCATCTGTCATATAGTTTCCGGACATCACTCAGAGGGGCAGATTGCTACTGACAGCTTGTTGAGGAAAACTTTTTGTTGGAACTCGACAGAAACTCGCTGGCTTGTTTTGAGAATCTAAACTATTACTGACATCTTTGACAGGATTTAAGCCAGGAAAATAGTTCTTGACAGGGGATGATTTGCCACTGTGCCACCTGTGTGGGGGAGCAAAGGATAACGTCACGTGGACAACTTTGGTAGTTTGCCATATAAACTCGAGTTGAGATCAACTAGGGTGGACTTGAATAATGCTCTAGACAGAGTGCAGGGCACTGCAGTGCCAGTGGAAATAATATCTACCGTGTGTTAATTAGTGACTTAATTTTACACGTGCCTATATGGCAGATGTAGATATGATTTATAGGACTGCAGGAGTGCCATTTAAGGTATAACTTATTATAATATATTCGTTATAATTACTATAGACTGTGGCTTTGTTAAACTATAGTGTGATGATTAGCACTGTTAGTGGAAACTAGCTAGAGTAGTGAAGTGATACTTGGCTCTGTTAGCTAGAATAGATTAGTGAAGTGTTGATAAGCTTTACTAGTTGAGAATTGAGTAATGAAGGATAATTGGGATCTTCCCGTAGGTGTCCCTGGTGGGCGGGGTTCCGCATTCTGTTTGCTGATATTTTTCCTTTGTCATAGCGTGATTCGACTCTAGGTGGGTAGCTAATCTGCTCTATGACTAAGTCTAGTTAGCTAAAGATCATTAAGCAAGGTGATAGGCTTACACTCAGCCGAAGGGATCAGTGACTAGTACTATCACCAGATGTGTTGTTTCTATCCTAGGTTCCCTACCAGATCCAAGGAAACTCAACAAGTTTTTGGAAAAAAAATCAAAACCCATTAGGAAGAACACCAGTTCAAGAGTCACTAGAGTTGCATACAGAACATAACTTACGCTAGAAGGAAATTGATTCATCAAAGAGAGTGATGCATATTGATGCACCACACAGCATTAGACAGTAGTAACGAACCGAGAACCGGCTAAGAGTACCTAGTGTTAGTACAGTAACAATTAACATTAGTAATTAGCACTTATGGACTGAATGGTTCGATGTGCAACGAGGATGATCTGTCGACTAACTAACTAACTAACTAACTGCGTACACACTGCAAAAGACTTGTGCAGTTTGTTTAGGAACATTAGGAACGGACATTGTGTAGAGTGCAACCGGTCCCTGATTAACTCTTAATACCACCGGTGTCTATTTCGGATATTCATGAAATTGGATTACCAGAGGTCTACAGAGGCAAAGCATTATCCGGCAAGATGGTTCCGGCAACGGGTGAGACGTACTTGTTCTGACGTAACGTGCTGTGGTCTATCTTTGCTGTGATCAGCTGACTGAGTTGCTGTCTGAGAGTCAGAGTCTACACACTTTATAGAACACGTCACACATTTTCTTCACATACACGTCTCATATACGTTACACTTTTATTTTAATAAATTACTCTTTATTAATTTCTAGAAGCAAGAGTTGTTGAGTATGTTGCGTTGGGGAAGTATGAGAAGGGGGCATAGTACGACAGTGAGAGAGTGATAGGAAAAGGTGTCCATAGGCTGATGGAGTGTGTTGGACGGAAGCTGGTGGATTCTCCAGAATATTGAGAGGGAAAAAAATATTATAATGTGGGTGTCGGCTCTCTTCACTCCAGGGACGACACTGTAAAGGAGGACACGACATTATTGGGGGCTCGATAACGGGATCTCTCGTAAACGGGATCTTTGGACAGCGGGATCTCTCGTAAACGTGATCTTTGGACAGCGGGATCTCTCGTAAACGTGATCTTTGGACAGCGGGATCTCTCGTAAACGGGATCTTTGGACAGCGGGATCTCCCGTAAACGGAATCCTTGGACAGCGAGATCTCCTGCAAGCAGGAACCTTTGACAGTGGGATCCTCTGACAACGGGGTCTTTTGACACGGGATCCTTAGTTATAAGAGGGAGATATCATATTGGAGAATCCAGCTAGAGTGAATGTGGATAGGGGTTAGGACTAATATCTTACCTGTTCACACTTCACACGTCTGCATAGGTCTGTGGTCCTGATTCTACTCTTGTCACTGAGTGAATGTGCTGTGCGTGGTAATATCTAGATTTATAGTACTTGTTCATATAGTAATTTGCAGTTATATTGTACTCGACCTGCTAGCTTACCTCTCTGTATAATGGCCACCCCTAAACTTACCACGTTAGAATTAAGGGCAAAGGGGGAGGACATGGGATTGGCGGGGTCTGCTCTAACGGATTACATACAGGAAGTGGAGAGAGAGTATCGTCAAGCAGAAAGGGATGATCGAAAGGCCGAGCTGGAATTGAGAAGGATGGAGTTGGAACAAGCAGCTAAGAAATTGGAAGCTGAGCAAGCAGCTAAGAAATTGGAAGCTGAGCAAGCAGCTAGGAAGTTGGAAGCTGAGCAAGCAGCTAGGAAATTTGAAGCTGAACAAGCAGCTAGGAAATTAGAAGCTGAACAAGAAGCACAGAAAAGGGAGCACGAGTACCGGATGAGGGAACTCGAGTTGAAGAGTCAATCTAATGGAGAAACTGAGGGAGCAGTTGGAGGTTCCTCCATCCCAGGATCAACACCAGTAGGTGGACCTGGGTACCAGGCTATGAAGTTTCCTTTAGCGGTCTACGAGGAGGACAAAGAGAAGATTGACCAATACCTTCAACGCTTCGAGGCTATGTCGGTTGCTATGGGTCTGGAGTGTAACAAATGGAATCTTAAGCTATCCCAGGGTTTACGCGGGACCGGATACGAGGTTTATACTCGCCTGCCACCAGGACATGAGAACAATTATGACGAGTTAAAGACGGCTCTGCTGAAACGATTCGAGGTTACGTCACATACCTACCGGAAAAAATTTCGAGCAGCGAAACGAGAACCGGGGGAGTTGTTTGCCGCCTACAGTTTGCGTCTAAAATCTTATCTCCATAAGTGGATGGATTTGGCTGGGTTCGCACATGACTATGAGAGTCTGGAAGAGCTCATGGTGGTCGACCAGTTGAAGAAGCAAATGTCTAAACCTCTCAGGACGTTCCTGGGAGAATAAGGAGCGGAACGTATTGACCTCGTGACTAAATTAGCAGAACGGTTCGTCGAAGTACATGGGGAGGCAGGGGAAAACCTTTCCACCAACTCCAAAAGTCAAGAGAAACATGACAAGAAGAAAACCAAAAACTCAGGAACAAAAAAGTGGGAACCTTATGTGCAAAAATCAGAGGATAGTTCAGAGAAGAAGAAGGAGGGAAGCAAGAGCACTTCAAGCTCTACACCAAAACGACCGTGGTCGGAGAAGTGGTGTTCAATTTGTAAGTCACCCTCTCACAATACGAGGGACTGCAAATCGAAGGCTAAGAACCCTCACTTCGCAGCATGTCAAGTGACTTCCAAGGAGGTTGTCACAGAAAATGCCAAGGTCAACAAGGAAGCTCGCCACCAGGAGAGCTCATTCAAGTCCGACAATAGAAAATCTAGGACAGGGAAATGGTGCAACCAATGTCAGTCAAACACGCACAATGCTATTGACTGCAGAGGAGAGTCGGGAGACACTCAATTCGTCGTGTGCCCCGGGAAACCTAAAGTGGAGCCCACCGAACAGGTCGAGGCCGAGGAAGAGACTCCAGACCAGGAAAAACCACCTGTAGTGGAATTGGTAGAGGTTAACGGTCGTCAAGTGGAGTGTTTATACGACACAGGACTGGACGGGGAGGCCGTGATTTCTGCGGATCTGGTACATCCAGAACAATTCACAGGTGAAACATTGGACATACAGCCTGCACAGAAGAGTGCTGTAACCATGAAGTTGCCCATTGCTAATGTGGAGATTCGGTCAAGGTACGTCACCGGCACCATCAAGGCCGCTGTATTGACCGATCCCATTTTTCCAGTCATCCTAGGTTACCGGTATGTCTTTCTGGGAATGCCCAGGGAGCCAATCCATATGGGAGCACTGCAGACTCGCTCTCAGACGAAAACGGAAGAGGCAGACGCAATTGTGACTAACCCAATGCCGGGGGAGCTACGAACTGCCCAGAGTGAGGATGATACTTTACGTCCTTGCTACAAAAAGCTGCAGAAAAGTGCTGGTCCACCAGGACGGGGGCAGTACTACATGAAGAATAGGATACTCTACAGGAGAGCAGGAAGAGGAGACAACCTATACGGTCAGTTGGTCGTCCCGAAAGCTCACCGATCCCAGATTCTTCATATGGGGCATACCATCTCCTTTAGTGGACACATGGGTATTGCCGCCACCATGCAGCGGATTTCCTGCCACTACTATTGGCCGGGAATGACAGATGATGTGCGTCGGTATGTGAAGTCATGCCCTGCGTGCCAGAGGGTGGCACCGAAACACTGGACAGCACCGGTGGTGTTGGGTGAGATGCCCATCATGAACTCTCCTTTCGAGAGGGTAGCCATCGATATCGTGGGTCCACTTCCCAGGACTAGGAAGAGGAACATGTATATACTCACAATGGTGGATTGCTGTACAATGTGGGGTGAAGCTATACCGTTGACCACGATTGACTCGAAACGAGTGGCGGACGCACTGAT
This sequence comes from Cepaea hortensis, assembly GCA_963921405.1. Taxonomy (NCBI): domain Eukaryota; kingdom Metazoa; phylum Mollusca; class Gastropoda; order Stylommatophora; family Helicidae; genus Cepaea; species Cepaea hortensis. The sequence continues at coordinate 15,041,356 of OY992880.1, read as the reverse complement.
GGAGGCCTTTACCAGATTAGGCTTTCCGGATCAAATTCTGACGGACAATGGATCTCAGTTTTGTGGAAAACTCATGGAGGAGGTATTTAGGGTGTTTCACTCTAACCACATACATACCAGCCCTTACCACCCTCAAGCCAATGGACAAGTAGAGCGTTTCAACGGCACGTTGATGACAATGCTCAGGAAATTAGCGCAGGAAAAACCTGATAGGTGGGATGAATATATCCCAGCAGCACTCTTTGCCTATCGGGAAGTTCCTCATGGCTCAACAGGACTACCACCCGCTACGTTGCTGTTTGGTCGTCCAATCAAAGGACCGTTGGAAGCCATGTTGAGGAGTTGGACTGAAGAGGGGACGTCAGAAGAAGTGATCTCATCCTATCAATACGTGGAGGAACTGAAAGAAAAACTCCACAAGGGATGGACTCTGGCAAATCAAAACTTGAAAAAGGCCAGGAAAAGACATGCGGCTTACTACAACCGTAGGTCTAAAGAAAGATCTCTAGAGGTGGGAGATAAAGTCTTGTTGCTACTCCCAACGGGAAACAACAAACTGGAGATAGGTTGGCAAGGACCATTTCCCGTGGAAAGGGTGATATCCAGAACCAACTATCAGATCCGGATCCGGGGAAAGTCGAAGATTTTCCATATCAATCTCTTGCGGAAATACGAAGAGAGACCCGGAGACAAGGCAGCGCACCTCATGGCAATGGCAGTTGCAGTGGAGACGGAAGTGGGAACCAGCGAGGGCAGGGAATATCCCTTGGTACACCAGGAAACCTATAGGGATGTGAAAGTGAACCCTGATCTGACCTCCCAGGAGAGGGAAAGGATAACCCAGGTTCTCAAGTCTCATAAGGAGATACTGACTGATAAACCAGGACGAACGAGGTTGGTGGAGTTCGAGATGACTTTGACCACACAGGAGCCTGTTCGCCAAAAGGTTTACCCAGTGCCATTCTCTAAAGAAAAGGCCCTGGAGGAGGAAATACAAAAACTGTTGGAGGATGACGTGATTGCACCATCCACATCCCCATACAATGCGGGGGTAGTTTTGTTACGCAAACCAAGTGGAGAACACCGGTTGTGTATAGATTACCGACTTCTGAACAGTCATACACAGTTTCAGGTGGAACCTTTGCCGAATCCAACTCAGTTATTCGCTAGGCTCCATAAGGCTCGGTACTTTTCAAAGGTGGATCTGAGTCGAGGGTATTATCAGATACCAGTCAAACCGGAGATTCGACCACTGTTAGCCTTCACTACACCCAGTGGACACTACGAATTCAAAGTCATGCCCTATGGACTCAGCAATGCACCTAGTGTGTTTACACGCATGATGAGGACTTTACTAGATCCGTTACAGGATCCATCCATCATCTCATTCATGGATGATATTCTGATTTCCAGTGACAGCCTGGATGACCACTTACAATCCTTGGAGAGAGTGTTTAATAGGCTCAAGGAAGCAGGGCTTACCGCTCGTCCAACCAAGTGCATGATTGGTTACCAGACTCTGGAATTTCTAGGTCACACCATCACTCCTGGACACATTGTTCCAGAAGAGAAGAACCTGGAGAAAATCAGAAATGCACCAAGGCCAAAAACGAAGAAGGATGTGCGATCTTTTCTCTCGTTGTGTGGGTTCTACCACAAATTTATCCCACATTTCACTGAACTGGGAGCTCCGTTGACGGAAACCTTGAAAAAGGGATTCCCGGACCAAATCATTTGGACACCAGAATGTGAGAATGCCTATAGTCAGTTAAAGGAGGCCTTGGTCAGCAAACCTGTATTACAGCTCCCTGACCTTTCCAAACAATTTGTGTTGAGAACGGATGCAAGTGCGATTGGAATTGGAGCCGCTTTGTTACAGGAAGGAAAAGACGATGCTTCGGTTTTGAGACCTGTAGCATACGCAAGTAAGAAACTTCTACAGACGGAGAGGAATTATTCAACCGTCGAGAGAGAATGCTTGTCCCTCGTATGGGCAGTGCAAAAATTTCAGCCATATTTGTATGGAGTTAAGTTTCGGGTCCAGTCAGATCATCAGCCCCTGATGTTCCTGGCTACTTCTCAGAAGCTCAACGCACGTTTGATGCGGTGGTCGTTGTTACTTCAACCGTATAATTTCACAGTAGAGTACATTCCTGGGAAGGAAAATGTTGGAGCGGATTTCTTGTCAAGACACCCAGCTCCTGAAGAAGAAGAATGAATCATCTGGATTAAACTCACGGTGGAGAAGAGTGAGATGGACTACTCTCTTAAGAGGGGGCCTATGTCACAAAATAAAACCGTGTGTTTAACAGGTTGATTATTATAGAGGATTTTCGGATTAAGCGGACGATCTGCCAGCGACAACTATTTTTACTAACAGAGTAAACACAGCTGCACAGGTTACAGTGGGGTCAGCCCATATACACATTTGGTGGTGAGTGAGGAGGAAGTGAGTGCGCTGAATCATACATCGTTTTGACAAGTCGGATGGAAAACGGAAGTACTCAGCAAGGAAGTAAACAGTCCATCTGTCATATAGTTTCCGGACATCACTCAGAGGGGCAGATTGCTACTGACAGCTTGTTGAGGAAAACTTTTTGTTGGAACTCGACAGAAACTCGCTGGCTTGTTTTGAGAATCTAAACTATTACTGACATCTTTGACAGGATTTAAGCCAGGAAAATAGTTCTTGACAGGGGATGATTTGCCACTGTGCCACCTGTGTGGGGGAGCAAAGGATAACGTCACGTGGACAACTTTGGTAGTTTGCCATATAAACTCGAGTTGAGATCAACTAGGGTGGACTTGAATAATGCTCTAGACAGAGTGCAGGGCACTGCAGTGCCAGTGGAAATAATATCTACCGTGTGTTAATTAGTGACTTAATTTTACACGTGCCTATATGGCAGATGTAGATATGATTTATAGGACTGCAGGAGTGCCATTTAAGGTATAACTTATTATAATATATTCGTTATAATTACTATAGACTGTGGCTTTGTTAAACTATAGTGTGATGATTAGCACTGTTAGTGGAAACTAGCTAGAGTAGTGAAGTGATACTTGGCTCTGTTAGCTAGAATAGATTAGTGAAGTGTTGATAAGCTTTACTAGTTGAGAATTGAGTAATGAAGGATAATTGGGATCTTCCCGTAGGTGTCCCTGGTGGGCGGGGTTCCGCATTCTGTTTGCTGATATTTTTCCTTTGTCATAGCCTGATTCGACTCTAGGTGGGTAGCTAATCTGCTCTATGACTAAGTCTAGTTAGCTAAAGATCATTAAGCAAGGTGATAGGCTTACACTCAGCCGAAGGGATCAGTGACTAGTACTATCACCAGATGTGTTGTTTCTATCCTAGGTTCCCTACCAGATCCAAGGAAACTCAACAAGTTTTTGGAAAAAAAAATCAAAACCCATTAGGAAGAACACCAGTTCAAGAGTCACTAGAGTTGCATACAGAACATAACTTACGCTAGAAGGAAATTGATTCATCAAAGAGAGTGATGCATATTGATGCACCACACAGCATTAGACAGTAGTAACGAACCGAGAACCGGCTAAGAGTACCTAGTGTTAGTACAGTAACAATTAACATTAGTAATTAGCACTTATGGACTGAATGGTTCGATGTGCAACGAGGATGATCTGTCGACTAACTAACTAACTAACTAACTGCGTACACACTGCAAAAGACTTGTGCAGTTTGTTTAGGAACATTAGGAACGGACATTGTGTAGAGTGCAACCGGTCCCTGATTAACTCTTAATACCACCGGTGTATATTTCGGATGTTCATGAAATTGGATTACCAGAGGTCTACAGAGGCAAAGCATTATCCGGCAAGATGGTTCCGGCAACGGGTGAGACGTACTTGTTCTGACGTAACGTGCTGTGGTCTATCTTTGCTGTGATCAGCTGACTGAGTTGCTGTCTGAGAGTCAGAGTCTACACACTTTATAGAACACGTCACACATTTTCTTCACATACACGTCTCATATACGTTACACTTTTATTTTAATAAATTACTCTTTATTAATTTCTAGAAGCAAGAGTTGTTGAGTATGTTGCGTTGGGGAAGTATGAGAAGGGGGCATAGTACGACAGTGAGAGAGTGATAGGAAAAGGTGTCCATAGGCTGATGGAGTGTGTTGGACGGAAGCTGGTGGATTCTCCAGAATATTGAGAGGGAAAAAAATATTATAATGTGGGTGTCGGCTCTCTTCACTCCAGGGACGACACTGTAAAGGAGGACACGACAGTAACAAGCTTCTCTCATTGTCAAGGTCTCACATCCGAGGTTGCGACGCGTTGTCTGTACCAACGCCAGACAACATAACAACACGCAACCCTGAGTAATGTTAGACACGGCAGAGAGAACGCGGCGTCGTTACCGACGCCCGGATAGGTAGCCACGCACAGCAATTGAGTTCACCCCGTGAACCGTGCAGGGGACACCAGCTGACGTGTGCGTGTAAGCGTGTAGGACGCCAGAACTGGCAGACGGGCTGAGATCGTTGAAAGGACAGGTCGCAAGGGAATGCGAGTTGAGTTTGAATCTGCCTTGAGAGCTAGCCTGTACGACAGTGGGAGACTGAGTCGAATGCTTGTATAGTTTAACTGTAAGTGAGATGTTTATTGCTTGCATGTATTATTATGTATTGTAGTGATCTTGTAGTGATCTTGTTCATGTTGAAATGATTGCTATAGATTGTCAGTACGCGATGTGTGTGCGATAATTAATGCAACGCGTCAATAAAGCGTGTGAATAATACTTTCGGATATTCACTTCGTGTGATTTGATAGTTTGATATTACTTCACACTTGCCAGAAAACGAGCTACTTGTCTTGTGTTATGCAAGACTCTGACACTCATCTTGGACATATAATACAAGATGACGGCAGAAGTGAAATGAAAATCAAAAATAGAATAGGAATGGCCAAAAAATGCTTTCAACGGCATGAGTTGAGTTGAGTTAAGAAACGACATCACTGCACTCAGGACATTCCCATATGTGCTCAGTCCCCTCGTTCAACAGCCAGCGAAGAGTCATACTACTAATCGTTCCCACCGCTATCAGGTCAATAGTTCTCCTGGTCTTTCCTCTCAGTTTTGAGATCCTTCCAGAACCTCTGCCGATCACCCGCAATCTCATTCTTTCCACATATGGGTTCTCAATCTGTTCCTCCGCCTTCTCCGCCTGGTCCCACAAGCGCACGACCACCTCCCCCTTGTCCATAGGCAAGATAACACCAAGAGGTGCATTCCCTGCTATCCTATCAGCCTGGTCATTCCCCCGTACACCCGCATGGCCAGAGCAAAATATCCATACAATTCTCACAATCTGTGACCTCTGAAGCAACGAGAACCATTCCTGGAAACAAAAACAATCAAATGCAGAGGTCCTAGAAAAACTGGGAATGAAGGGAGAGCTGATGACAGAAATAAAGAGGAGACAAGTGAAATATTTTGGCCACGTTCAAAGACATGATACTCTTATAAAAAACCATACTGGAAGGCAAGGTTGAGGGCAAGCGAGCAAGAGGTAGACAACGATACAAGTGGGAGGATAATATCAAGAGATGGACGAACATCAGCCTGACAGAAAGTACAGTCAAAGCGAGTGACAGCGTTGGAGATCCATTGCAACCAAACTTCTCTGCGGAGACGACACTTCATTGATTGATTGTGGCCTTAAGAGACCAGTAAAAAATTTTCTCCCCCAAATTGGGGGAAATACTTTTCTCATAGGTACACACCATACATTGAAAATATAAAAAATAAATCTTATAATATAAATAAGCGATTGAAAAGTGGCTTACAAAATGTAAGTATGTAAAGATTAAAAACATGTTCTTTAAGAAAACTAAAAGTAATGTATTTGTGTTTCAAAATTTTTATTTCAACTTTGGTTTCCTTATTACTATGTATAAAGAATAGAAGTTTCGTGCTATTTTTAAATATTGTCGCTAGTATATTATTTGTATTTATAAATATTAAGTCATCTCCCTTGCAACAATATTGGTTGCTTATGTCCCCTACTTATTTGCTTATTTAAGTATTTTTCTTTTAGTTAACTTGTAATTCTGCAGAATGCTTGAACATAATTATTAAGTGTAGTGATCAATCAAGGCATTACAATCATGTTAGTATGATATTTTAAATATGCTCTAAGCAACTCGGGAAATGCATTTGTATAAATTGAGTGATTTATTATTATACGTTAATAATATTAATAAATCACTCAATTTATATAAATGCATTTCCCGAGTTGCTTAGAGCATATTTAAAATATCATACTAACATGATTGTAATGACTTGATTGATTACTACACTTAATAATTATTATACGTTCATCACACTACGAATGTATCGTTTTGCAAGATGGAAAAAAGATGTCATTTGCAACGAGAAAAAGAATGTTGAGGTGCTACATAAAACTACTGAGCGTAATCTTGCCAAGAAATCAACGACAGCGATAAAATGCTGGTGTTGACAGCGATGTCCTGTAAAAGGATATGAGAAAAAAAATACTTCACACCGCTGGGGCAATATCTAGCTCTGGCCTACCTTTCTTATTTCGTTTGTAAACAATATAAAATAACCCAAAGTAATACAGCTTTGTCGGTCTCCGTGGCCAAGGTATTACGGGCGCTATTCGTAAGCCCGCTTACCCGCATTTGAAACATAGCTACGACCGATTTGGCGGCAGAACACGTTGCGCTGCGTTTTAAAGTGTTGATATGAGAGCCGGTCGTTCAAAAATCAATGGCAAACTACTGAACGTAAACTTGCCAAGACATCAACAACAGCAGTAAAATACTGGTGTTGACAGCGATGTCCTGTAAATAGGATATGCCCCAAAAAAAGTATGCAGCGTTCATCATCATCATCAAGTGCCGTGTCGGCTGGCGTAGGCGTTCATGGTTCTCCATAGATCTCGGTCTTTGGTTTTCTGGATCAACTCTGGTGCTGATATTCCTCCATGCCACCGTCTCAATCCATCCAGCATCACTTCTCTTGGACTACCTCTGCCTCTCTTCCCCTCGATCTTTCCAGTTGTTACGATGTTCTCCAATGCCTCTCTTCTCATCACATGACCGAAGAAAGCTGTTTGTCTCTGTCTTATTGTTGTATATAATGTTCTAGTTTCATTAGCCTGTTTCAGGCAGTCGTCGTTGGTTACTCTGGCAGTCCAAGGAATTCGCAACATTCGTCTCAGAAACCACATCTCTGTTGCTTCTAATTTCTTCTTAATTTGTTCATTTACATTCCAAGATTCACTGCCATACAGCAAAACTGGTTCTACATAGCATTTCAGCACTCTCTTTCTTACATTCAGTGATAGTGACTTATTGCATAAGATACTCTTCATTTTCTGAAATGCGGCTTTTGCCTGCCCTATTCTGCTCCTAATCTCTGGTGTACATCTTCCATCTGATGTTATAAATGCCCCTAGGTATCTAAAATTATCAACTTGGTTAAGGATTTTCCCTTCTATTTCTATGTCACATTTTGGTGCCACCATTTTCTTTGATATTACCATTGTTACTGTTTTCTTGATATTCAAGGAGAGTCCTTTCCTTGCACTCTCTGTTACTACAACGTCTAATAATTGTTGTAGGTCTGTTGAATTATCCGCCACCAATACTGTGTCATCTGCATAGCGTATATTATTTATATTATAACCTCCAACTAGTATTCCTGGCATCTCTTTGATCTCTCTTATTATCACTTCGCTATACAGGGAGAAAAGATCTGGTGACAAGACACACCCTTGTCGTACTCCTAGCTTTATCTGTTCGTAACTACCCTCTTTATTTCCCATTTTAATTGCTGCTACTTGGTTCCAGTAAATATTCTTTATTATTCTTAAATCTTTTCCATCAGTGTTGATATCTTCCAACATTTTAATCAGTTCATCATGTTTTACTTTATCAAATGCCTTAGTATAATCTATGAAGCACAAATATATGTCTCTCTGTTTCTCTATTGACCTTTCTATTAGTGTCCGTAATGTATAAATTGCATTGTTTGTGCCCTTTTCTTCCACAAATCCATACTGTTCTTCACTAATTTCCATTTTTATTTTCTTTTTGGTTCTTCTCATTATGATTCTGAGTAGAAGCTTAGTTATATGGTTTATAAGGTTAATTGTACGAAAATCTTCACAATCAATTGCTCCTGGTCTTTTTGGTATAGCTATAAATACAGATTTCAGCATATCACTAGGTAAATATCCACTGCTGTAAATATCATTCAACATTTTGGTTAGTATATCTACTCCAAATTCTCCCAATACTTCTAATTCTTCTATTGTTATTTCATCTGGCCCAGCTGTTTTTCCTTTCTTCATACTTTTCATAGCGTCAGCGACTTCTTCTTTCAGAATAGGTGGACCCTCTAAGTTACTATCTTCTGTTAATTCTTCCCTTTCTCCTTCATATAATTCTCTTATATACTCATTCCACCTCTTCATTATAGCATCTTCCTCTAATATTATCTTTCCTGTTTTTGATTTCAAACACCCTGTATTTATTCTTATTTTTCTTCCTGTAAGCTCACTGATTTGTCCGTGCATATTTTTTGTATCTTTAATGGAATTTAATTCAATTTTTTTGCATTGCTCGTTTAACCAACTTTCTTTAGCCTTCCAACATTTATCTTTTATTTCTTTATTTATCTTAGCGTATTCTTGTTTGTCATTTTTACTCTGTTTTCTTTTGTCCATCAGTTTTAAGATATCTTCATTCATCCATTTTTTCTTAGCTATTTTGCCTCTCTCCGGTAATACTTCTTTGCTAGTTTGATGAATGGAGTCCCTTAACATTTCCCATTGTTCATCTATACTCTGTATTTTAGTTATTGCATTGTACCTATTTTTCACAGTCACTCTGTATTGTTCTTGCATTTCTTTATCTATTTTCAGAACCTCTTTATTAAGTCTCATGTTCTTAACCATTTTTTTCCCCTCTCTTTAATCTTACTTTTATTTGTCCACATAGTGGTACATGATCACTATTACAGTCAGCACCAGGCATTGTCTTTACATTAATTAAAGCATTTCTAAATCTTTTATTAATTAGTATGTAGTCAATTTGGTTGCGTATTTTCTTATCAGGGCTTACCCATGTGTATAGTCGTCTCTTATGGTGTTTAACCCACGTGTTTCCAATTATCATTTCATTGATATTTTCCCATTCTATTAGCTTTTCCCCTCTTTCATTTCTTGTACCTAAACCATAATTCCCCACTACATCCTCCATTTTCCCCTTTCCAACTTTTGCATTAAAATCACCAAGTATTATCTTTATTTCTTGTGATCCAATTTGAGCCATCGCCATTTCTATTTCGTCGTAAAAGTGTTGTATTTCTTCATCACTACTGCTTGTTGTTGGTGCATATACTTGTATAATATTTATGTCTATTGGTTTGCCTTTGATTTTTACCATAATAACTCTATCTGAAATACACCAGTACCCATTAATTGACTTGGCTGTTTTTTCATCTAATGTTATCCCTACACCTTTTTCATGTGTATCCCCTCCAGAATAAATTATTGTGTGATTGTCAGCTATAATTTTGCCCGATCCCTTCCATCTCATCTCACTAACGCCTAGTATATTCATTTTCATGCTATCCATCTCTCTTAGAACATTGGTCAACTTTCCTAGCTCATTTAATGTCCTAACATTCCATGTTCCTACTCTAAATTTATTTATTTTAATTAAGATTTTGCCATAAGTAGCTGGATGACGGTCTGGTGTCACCTGTGGCTCATGACTGTCCCTACCGGACGAGGATGCCCTAAGACAGCCATTAACGTACTTCACTAACTTTGATATATGTTTTCCCATGAATTCTTGGGAAGATAATGTGGTGGTTTCCTCTTGCCTTCCACATCCACATGGTGGTCTTTTTACCTCTGTCTTTGACAGCCATTTCCGACTGTAAGGACAAGTGAGTGCCCTGCTCTGCTCAGCTGCAGAGTTGTCCACTTATTCCGGTGGATACTCGGTCCCCAGAGCTGTGTTAGCCACACCGTGGTGTGTTTCCATCCTCTACCGCGGGGAGGTGCAGTTGGGATTTTCCCTTCATAAAGTTATGGTCTCTGTGACATAATTGTTTTGTTTGTGAATTGTGGTGTGTTGTATTGATACGCGCACTATCCTGTTGTACATTTCTAGACTGTAATTGGAGTTCTAACTTTGTCAAATATTATTTGATATAATTAATGCATTTGTAGTTGTTATTGTTTATTCGTGTTTTGGACAATTATGACATACTCTATTACTCGAATAGTTTCCGCCACCCCGCTGCCCTTCCACACAAGGTCGTGAGTTAGTTAAAAAATATAATGACAAAAGACACGAAAGGAAAATAGATATTCAGGGAATTTCAAACAGATGTCAGCGACACCATAGTTGCTATTCTAGATATTTTATATCCACATCTAGAGGTTTTTGCCGGCGTCTGGATACCGTTTTCTGCCGTTTGGATGCTGGATGGAATTCTAGATACATTTCATTTGGAGTCGGATATTTTGAATACTTTCTAGATTTTACCTTTCTTTCGGTGTCATTTACCCATTTTTATGTTTGATCTGGACGCGCGTAAATTATGGTAACTGCCATTATTTAAACTTTGAACTGACTTGGGTTAACGCTCAACAATCTGGCAACCCCCCCCCCTCCCCCCCCCGGTATAAGGGCACTGAAGAAACTTTTGGTCAGTAAACATTTAAACTTAAAGAATTTGGCTGCAATTGAAACCCATAATGCATCGGTAATGGTCGGTATCAACCATGGCGTGTATCCAAAATTGAAGGAAGATATCCCATCTTTAATCCTCATAAAATGTGTATGTCATTCCTTGCAGCTAGCATTATCACATGCCTCATCAGTCAGAATATTTACCAAGAAATTTGGAATTCCTTATTGGTGAAACACATAACTGGTTCTCCAAATCATCTGTCAAACAACAGCAATATAATCTATATCTATAAAACAGAGTGTATGTTTGTTTGTTTGTGGGTTTGTGGATTTGGATGCGTTCGATAACGGTACATCCGATTGAGATGAAATTTTCTACACGTCTTCCTTTCATTCCTGTGCAACCGACTATAATAATTTCTTAATGTAAAATCTTCGACTTATTTAATAACATTTACTTTTCCATTTTCATTATATGTCTATATAGCAGGGGGACTTCACTCTAGAAAAGTTATTTCAAGGGGCATAACTTTTAATAACATTTCTATATACTTTATAGTCATATTGTTGGACTTACTTGCACTATTGTTAAACTTTTTGTCTATAGTTATTTTTAGGCATATGAGTTATAATAAATAATGATATAATCTTTAAGGCATTTTCAAAGTTTTCATAAAAATAATGCATAATGCATAACATTGTAACCCATCTTTTTCTACAGTTTTCATTGAATGGTGTGTGGAAGGACATTCTTTTAAGTTACTGTGCGCCAAGAGCTTGGCGAAACCACGCCGATCAGACAGATAGACACGCAGACAGTCGGGAACGGGAGAGCTTATATGACTACTTATATGAATTAAATTAGATGCTCCCCACCAGGGACTGGGTGAAGCCGGACCGGGACAGAGAGACAAACAGGTAGTCGGGAACGGGAGAGCTTATATGACTACGTATATGAATTAAATGAGATGCTCCCCACCAGGGACTGGGTGAAGCCGGGCCGGGTCAGACAAACAAGCAGACAGACAGACTGATAGATAGATAGATCCCCTCCAGGGCCTGGGCGAAGCCGGGCCGGGTCAGCTAGTAATTTATATAAAGCATTAAATGATAGTTCCTCACTACTGAAAATTCTGTCATATTGCAAAATTAGATGGTTATCAATTCAACCAGCTGTTGAAATAATTGTGAACCAATGGTTGGAGTTGAAGACACACTTCGAAATAACAAGACAAAATGAAAAGTGCTACACAGCTGAAATACTATATGGAATCAGGGGCGTCACTAGAGGGGTGCGGGGGTGCGGGCCGCACAGGGTGACACCATCAAGGGGTGACACCAAAATAAAAAAATTGCAAATTTGACAAAGCAGACATAGCTCTGTCTAGTCGGGTTTCATAACCGTTCATTGTTAAATACATGAGCAGGCACGGGGTGCCACCATGCAGAGCGTCTGGTGCTTAAATGAATAAGACTCAGAGCTCAGAGCTGCTCGGAGCCTCGGAGTCGGAGTAGAATCGTGGGTCATTTGCAAACGCGCCAATTAATGACGTGTGGAGTCACGTGGTTGCAGAAAATGACAGACGTTGTTTACAGGTTCGTTATTTATGTAAATAATTATTTTTTCGAAATTTTATAATTTTATCAATATCACTAAAATATAAATATTTTAAAGTAAATTAATTAGGACAGGGCATAAATTTTAAAGGAGAAAAACAGCGGCAGGCTTCCACTTAAAAAAGTTAGTATTACTATACTATAGTATACTAGTAGTTTACTACTACAATAAATTAATAATTACGGCATACACACGTTTTTCTATCTGTCTGAAAAATATATTTTTTAATTTTTTAATTTAATTTTTTAATTAAAAAGATGGAAATAGAAAAATAAATAACGGTTGTGTAATTTTTCGAACCAACGAGTCACTGTTGAGACTGCCACACGCAGATCCCCCCCAATAATTGATGCAGTTACTGACATTCGCCAGCAATTCTCAATATAAAATAATAAAATATATGTCATGAAATGACAGTCGTGCATTGGCGACAAAACTTCCAGATAAAAGTTAATAAGAAGTGTTGCAACGAATATTGTTGATCGCCGGTTACATTTGTATATGAATCCATTAATTGTGCCTTGCAGCATTTGCCATCCGTGTCTGTGATTTCACGTTTCTGTGCTACCTTTACTTTTGGGCTGCTGAACTTGAGGAAGTTAATTTGACACAGCAGTATCTGCAGACTAAAGGTTTAACTCTTGACAAAGTAGTGACCAAGTTAGAGGCATTAAGACTTTTTCTGCAGGAGAAGCGCAGTCACTTAGTGGAGCATGCAATTGAACAGGCACTTTTAAAAGCAGACCAATTTGGAATAACAGTAGAGAGAAGATTAAGGTTCAAGAAGAGAATGGCAGGGGAACAACTCAGAGATGCTGGACTCACTATGCAAGAAGAAAACAATAGGGCGATGCTGGAGTGTATTGATCGTTTTCATTCTGAACTCCAGACCAGATCAACAGCGATCAAGGAAGTAGCAAATATGTTTGAGGCTGTTCAAGCCAAGAGTCTTCTATCAGCAACTGAAGAAGAGTTGCTGGTGTCAGTTTCAAAATTGACCACTTTCTATGATGAGCTATCCGAAGTAGAGCTTTTAAAAGAAATACCAAGGCTGAGAAGACACCTAAAGGCAGCAGATATTGATATCCACAAAACCAAAGACTGGTCAATATTTGATATTTTAAAATTCTTAGTTGACTGGGATTTCCTTGAATCTCTCCCAATACTCTCACTAAGCCTACAACTATTTCTTACGATCTGTGTGTCTGTGGCTTCATGTGAGAGGAGCTTTTCAAAACTGAAACTTATAAAGAACTATTTGCGATCAACCATGGGACAGTCAAGACTTTCTGATCTGGCTATAATATCACTTGAAAGTGATATGGTGAAAGATATTGATTTTGATGATGTGATTGACAGGTTTGCAGCTTTGAAGACCAGGATGGGAAACTTTTAATTTTAAATAACAGAAATTTTAATGTTAAATAACAAAAATTTAACTTTGTCCGAGTTTGTCGAAGTTCTTTATTTATGTTTTACCTGAAGTATTGAACTTATATTGTTCAATTTGTTTTCTTTCTTATGTCCTTATTAACTTTTTGACTTATTTTACAAACATTACTATATGCGATTATATATGGTACAGGAACACTCGGAAGAAGACCATGGTGAAAGTCTAGAGGGGTGACACCAAGAGTTTACCGCACTGGGTGACACCAACCCCAGTGACGCCACTGTATGGAATGTATAGTGATGAAAAAAATTTGGCATTCCTTCTCTTTTCACTACCCATTTTAAGTGAAGTGCAAAAAGTTAATAAACTATTTGAATCTCAAAATGTTGATAAAGTTAAATTACTTGACGACCTCACTTTGCTATTTCAATCAATTGGTAAAAGACTTATATTGCCAACTTGTAAAGCTGACTTGTTCACTTGCACTATAGAGAGCTATTTGGCCCCAAGCCATATCTGGGATACTAAATCGAATCAAAAATTGATGGATTAAAAACAAAAGGACTGTTAACAGAAAATGAAGAGAACAACTTAAGAAAGGGCTGTCAAGATTTTCTTGTCTCATTATTCGATCAACTGAAGCAGAGACTTCCTGAAAATTTAGATGTATTGAAAAATATTTCACTCTTTTCTATTAACAACATACCCCAGCCAGTAAAGGACATACCTAAATATTGTCAAGTTATTAAATATTTAGGGGCTACTGATAATAGTGTGGCAGAAGCAGAATATTAGTTAACAAAAATAAATTTGGTTGACTGGACAAACAAAACAGAAACTGAAGCTTTTTGGAGTGAAGTAAGACAATTTAAAGATGTCTCAGGTAACAGTCCATTCTGTGAGCTCTTTGAATGTGCGATGTCTGCCATGATACTACCCCATTCAAATGCTGATGCGGAAAGAGTTTTCAGTACTGTGAATTATACAAGATGTAAACTAAGAAACAGGATGAAACTTGATCTCTTAAATGCTATATTGACAATAAGATTTGGCCTGATGAGAGCAGGAAAATGCTGTTCAACTTATCAGCTCCCGATCGTGTAATAAAAGAAATTGGAACAGCTAAAGCATACCAGAGTCATTTTCATTTTGAATCTGAAGCTTCAACTTCACCATACAAGCTAAGTGCATCTTGTGAGACAGGCATCAGTGAAGATGAGGACATGATTCTATAGGTAAGTCACATCAAATTTCTGTTTAATGTTGCATATCCCTTACAGGACGGTGCAGTCAACATCAGCATTTTTCAGCTGCTGATGATGTACAAGGCAAGATTACGCTCAGTAGTTTACCATTGCTTTCTGAGCGACCGGCTCACATACCCCTGTAAGTTACCAGCGCGGCTCGAACCGCTGTCGGTTCGGGCGCAGTTGCGTTACTCACGAGAATATACGGGATTACGGCGACAGCCGTAAACTTGTCGCCAGGGACAGCGGCAGTCACATCAATACATACGTAATTTCTTACTTTCTCAATCTGGATATTTTTCCTAGATACTTTCCAACGAAATCTAGATATTTATGGATGTTGTTTGGGCCATTTCTAGATACTTTTGGTTAAAAAAAAGTGGCAACCCTGGCGACAACAAGTTGATGAAAGTTTGAGCTTTTTTAGAACTTACATTACAACTAGTATTGTCCTTGTTTCTCCATGCTGTGGTAGAACTGTAGCATATCTGTCTATTATCGGAATTTAAACATCTGCATGGACTCTGCATAAAGTAGTAGTAATAGTAATAGTTTAAAGGAGTAATTTCTGATTCTTTAATTTGAATTTTAGAAAGAAGGAAGTTTGTTTTCATTACTAGATTGGCGTTCGAAGCTCAGCTGCGACCGATTTGCACAGCAGAACGTATCGCGTTGTGTTTTAACGTGCCGGTTGTTCAGAAACAACGGCAAACTATTGAACGTAACACTTGCCTAGTACATTAACAGCAGCTGAAAATGCTGGTGTTGACTGCAACGTCCCGTAGGGGATACGCAACAACAACAAAAAATTAATATAATATAATATTGATTGATTTAGGAATCGACATCACAGCATTCGGGGCATTCCCATAAGGTGACACCCAATGTGAAATAGACATAGAAGGGAAAATTCTTCACCAAGTGGATAGTTTAAAATATCTAGGGACATTTATAACATCAGATGGAAGATGCACAACAGAGATCAAGAACAGAAGTTAGGCAAATAGGGCAAGCAAAGGCTGCATTTTGGAAAATGAAGAATATATTATGCAGTTGCTATCATTGAATGAAGGAAAGAGAGTGCTGAAGAGCTATATAGAACCTGTTTTGCTGTATGGCTGTGAATCTTGGAATATAAATGAACAAACTTGGAAGAGATTGGAAGCAACAGAGATATGGTTCCTGAGACGAATGTTGCATATTCCTTGGACTGGCAAAGTAACTAACGATGAATGCCTTAAAGAAGCCAACAAAACTAGAACATTATATACAACAATAAGAAAGAGACAAACAGCTTTTTTTGGTCATGTGATGAGAAGAGAGGCGCTCGAGAACATCGTGACAACTGGAAAGATCGAGGGTAAGAGGGGCAGACAATGAGAAATGATGCTGGGTGGATTGAGACGGTGGCATGGAGGAATATCAACAGTAGAGTTGATCCAGAAAACCAAAGACCAAGATCTGTGGAGAGTCATGAATGCCTATGCCAGTCAGCACGGCACTTGATGATAATATTTCTTGGCAACAAACAAGCGTTAACTGCTGAAGCTTCAGTTTATTTTTCTTTCTAAGTATCTCCTTAGTTAGAATCAACATACAGACTTGTATGAGGTACCAGTGGTGATCATTTATTTACAGTGACTGTCCATCTTTCTCAGTGCTGGTTTCATAAATAATAGGGGTGTACCGGATTTCGGCTCCAGCTCCGGCAAATCCGGAATCCGGCCATGTTTACAAATCCGGCTTCGGCTCCGGCACTGGCCGGATCTCACTTCATAAATCCGGCCAAATCCGGCTCCGGCCGGATTTCAAATATTTGAATCCGGTACAGCCCTAGTGAAAACACTCATGGCTTTTCTCCAGAAAGAAGGTAGTGATGCTGGGATCAAAACTATGAAAGCAGCCTGCTTGAAGCTGTTAGCAGCAGATTTGCAGACATTGAATCCAACAGTATTTACACCTGTGCCACACTACTGGATCCTCGATTCAAGCTGTGCTTCTTCTCCGAACGTGGTAGAAGTGATGCACGAACCCATCTGCTATTAGCAGCTAACTCCATTATTGATTCAGCAAACACAGTCAGTCCACAGTATCCATCAGCTACTAGTAGTAGTAGTACTAGTGTTTTGACTTCTGGGAGCACTGCAACACAGTACGAGTCCAGCCTATGGAGCTGTTTTGACTCAGTTGTCGAGGAAAATCCCACCACAGATCGTTCTGCAAGTGCCGAAGGCAAGAGCATTAACACTGAGGTGACACAGTACCTGTCAGAGCCACTTCAAACTCGACAGTCAGATCCAGTTTCATGGTGGCATGCCAATAAGCAAAGATTTCCAAGTATGGCTAGACTGGCGCAGGCATTTCTTGCACCACCACCTACAAGTGTGCCATCGGAAAGGCTGTTCAGTACTGCAGGAGACATTATCACTGACCACCGTAGTAGCCTTTTACCACAAAATGCAGAGACGTTGAATTTCCTGAAATACAACTCATCCCTTCTTGACTCTGAGAGTCAACTTCACAGCCATAATGAAGACTGACTAACTGAAATAGTGAAATTACTGAATGAATGTATTTCAATAAATTCAATCTGTTCAATGTACTGTTGTTGTGAGTTGTAACTAAGCTGCCAATTTGCCAACTGAAAACAATGTGAAAACTAAAAACTAAACCTGAAAACTAAAAATTAAAATTACTAATTAGCATTATGTGCTTATGTATTATGTTTCATCTTGATCTTATGGAACTTAATATTACTTAATTACTTATTCTAATGTAAATGTAATTATTTTACATTTAAATGATTTAATATGAGTATATGTCATCATTGTCATGTCTATAGTAATGAACTGCAGTAATGAACAGTCGAGTGACCCCACCCACCAAAGTCAAGTGATGTAGTACGTTATTTTATTTTTATTTTTTTTATTTGTAAATCCGGCTTCGGCCGGATCTCACTTCATAAATCCGGCCAAATCCGGCTCCGGCCGGATCTCACTTCATAAATCCGGCCAAATCCGGCTCTGGCCGGATTTCAAAAATTTTAATCCGGTACAGCCCTAATAAATAACAGCATTTGTTTAGTGTTGGAGTTTAGGTACATTTATTTATTCAATACTAATACTTAACTAAAATATATACCGTTGACTGACTATACAAATTTAACTAAGTATGCTCCCATAATTAAGGAGCTTAATTAAGGAGCACTTTCATATTGCACACTGATATCCCCACAAGTATTAGTATTCAGTCTCCTGTGATAGATCACATACAGAGAATCTCAGCACAGCACGCAAAATCAATAGTACTGGCGAGGATTAAAAATAGGGTATACCGGAATCACATATTCAGTTCTGTGGTGGGTTTGTTTTCTAATTGAGATATATGATGCCCAAGATAGAATCTTGAAAAGTTTGGTGGATCTGTACAAAAAAATGATAACATGGACAAAAGACGATTCTCTTCATGTGCAACATGATGCTTGTCATTAACTTTCAAGGATGGTTCAACCCCTGCACTGGACAGCTGGACTAAAATGTTGACCTGTCATCCTTGACTTGGGGACGTCAATTATAAGTACCTCTGAAGTTGCAGTGGGTTCACCTGATGGCGAGGAACACTGTTAATAGGGAAAGCTAATCCACACGCAAAATTTAATCCATCACTTCTATAAATAGTGTGTATTTACTACCCTTGAGTTCAAAGCGAGCGAGCGCAAATTAAAAAAAAAAAACCTTTCAATGCATTCCACTAAAAACTACAAGATTGTCATAAACCTAAAGGCAGTGACGTACATACAAGAGGCACCATTACAGATATAGACAAATTTCAAGCGAATGAAAGAAAAAGACGTCAATAAATTTAATTGCTTTTATTAGAGACATTAACATAACAGGTCAGAGTGCAAACAAGGAAGAAGAAGATTCAGTTTGGTATGCTTAAGCTGTGACTTTTTTCCAGTACCATATAGTGGTATGTACGCATCTCCAAACAATGATAAATAAACTAGGTCGTTATTTCTTTCTTCTTAAATATTTAGTTAAAGACATTTTATTAACATTTGAACAGATGCTGACAGTGTTTGTGGACCCAGCTGTTGCACCTTTGGACAAACAGAGGGACCTCATTTTGAAAGCATGTGCAGATACCGGAGCCAGGTGTGACTTTGTACCTCAGCGTGTGGAAAGGACAGTATCTTGGCATCCGCCTGTAAATATGCAGGTGAGTGATTCGGCTTTATTTGTATACAAACATCACTCAGTTTATGCCAGGGATGTGTTTTTGAGATAACAGGAACAAATGTAATCTATCATTAGAGTCCCTCATTTAATTATGCGCATTTATTTTGAAGAGAAACTTTAAAAGATGCTAGTGGTGATTGCATGAGAGCTCATGATTGTTACTCAAGTGATGATTGCAGGAGAAATAGTGATTGCAGGAGAAGTGATGATTGCAGGGGATGATGATTGTAGAAGTGGTGATTGCAGTTGAAGTGATGATTGCAGGGGATATGATGATTGTAGAAGTGATGATTGAAGTTCAAGTGATGATTGCAGGGGATGTGATGATTGTAGAAGTGATTGCAGTACACATGATTGCAGGGGATGTGATGATTGTAGAAGTGGTGATTGCAGTTGAATTGATGATTAGTTAGTTAGTTAGTTAGTCGAGGTTCCAACTTCACGGCAACGGGTCATCCCCATTATGCTCCATTCCTGTGCCAGTGAAGTGATGATTGCAGGGGATGATGATTGTAGAAGTGGTGATCGCAGTTCAAGTGATGATTGCTGGGGGTTGTGATGATTATAGAAGGAGTAATGATTGCAAGTCAAGTGATGATTGTAGAATAAATGATGATTGCAGGTCAAGTCATGATTGCACAGGAAGAAATATAATCATTGTGCTAGAAATCACATGGTTAGGTTTCCAAATTCTGCATCTACTTTTCAGTGTTGGAGAATTTAAAGCTGAGAAATCAAGGGTCACATGTTCTGTGGTCTTCATTGTTGATGACATCCACATCTTGTTGTCCTTTTATTCTGCACAGATACCAATGGATGAATGTTCAGGAAAAGTTAGTTATTTGCATGTGCCATAGACCTGGGTCAGGCTATGGGTTACTGAGTATGGGTAGCTTAGAGTCTTGCACAGTCCCGTGACAAGACGTGAACAGCGAGAGGATTGTAAGACACACTTTGCACAGCATTGGTTACAAAAGCATGAAAAGTGTGCAAGACGTTTTGATGCAAGCGCAAAACGTCACCGTAGATCAGTTAGACTCTAGCTAGCGTCAATGTCGGACATAGTTCTTGTGACTAGAGCATGGCTAAAATTACGCTGCTCTTGTAGAATAGAATGTGTAGATATTGTTAGGTATATTTGTGACTTTTCTTTGGAGCAACTGGTTGTGTTATCGACATGTCAAGTGTAGAGTCGTAGTAAAGTAGACTGAAAAAAACCATCCCGTGTCGTGTTGTGCAAGTTTGATTTCAGTGGTTATGACTTTCGCCTGTATAAGATGGAAAGGCTCAATGGTCATCCCTTCTGCTACATGGCAGCATGTCCTTTCACAGGGTGTTGCAGTCAGTCCCAGCATTATTGGTGTTTTTGTTCTTTACATGTCAATTTTATGTTCAGTAAATGAGGATGGGGCTTTTTTTGTGTGTCTTTCTGTGATTTCTTTGCATGTTTATGTTCAGTAGTTTACCATTACTTTCTGAGCAATCAGCACTAATACCATTGTACGAAAACCAGTGCAAGATGTTGTGCTTCCAAATCAGCCGCGGTTGTGTTTCAAATATGGGATTGTGAATTCTGGGCAATAAAGCCTTGTAAAATGGATTTGTCACAGAAGAAAAGACAAGGAAAGGAACTAATCAACCCACCTCTTAATACTGTGAACTATTACATTTGCTGTCCTATCATTTCACATCTCTTTATTAGTATCTGCTGCCTGATAACCAGTACCCTTTTTTTCACAAATATGAACTTTATACACATTGAACAAGTTAACTGATATCTTTTAATTTAAAAGTCCCCAGCTTGTGAAGATATACAGAGAGAAGTGTTGGCAGTGCTGCATTCTGAGGAAGCTGTCTGTATGATCAACAGCTACGTTCGAGTAAGTGTTTGCTTGCAGCGCTCATTATCTGTGAAACTTAGCAGTGGTTATAAGTAAATGACAGGAATCACTGATGTAGGGGGTGGGGGAAGAGTCAAACCCTCACGAAGGGAAGTCATCTGAGAGGTCAGCATGGCCGAATGTATAAAAATGCTTGTTCTTAAACTTCCTGTGTGCTGATGCTGAGGTAGCCTCTTCAACCCCTACTCTGGTCAGTTGGACTAAAATGTTGACTTCTTGTCCTTGACTTGGGGACGTAAAGTACAAGCACCTTTGAAGTCAGGGTGGGTTCACCTGAAGGCGAGGGGCACTGGTAATAGGGAAGGCTAATCCACATACAAACATCAATCTAGTGCTCTAGAAGTAGTACCATATGTGTGGACTACGCTTGAGTTCAAATGAGTGAACATATAACAATGTGGAACTCTACAGCTTTCCAGAGATGGCCAAATCAATCTGGTTAACACCAGTGTCAGATCTCTATTGTTGTTTGTCCGTCAAGAATGATGATGACCATTCATTTCATCCAGTGGGGTTGAAAGTATGGAGCCGTGAGTTCTAAGATGGCTGATAAGGTCTATTTGGTGGTCGATGGGGGATGGGTGGTTGGAGGTGTGGGTGGGGAGAGGATGTGTGTGTGGGTTGGTGGGGGATGTTTGTGGGTGGGGAGTGTGTTTTGGTTGGGGAAACAGGTGAGGGCAGTGTGTGTGGGTGGGGGATGTGCGGGAGGGAGATGGGTTGGCTGGTGAGGTATGTATGTGTCCCTGGGTGTGTGTGTGGGTAGGTGGGGTTGTGGGTGGGGTGATGTATGGGTAGGTGGGAGATGGGCCTCATAACATGGTAATTTGTCTTGATTATGTTTACAACATTCATTTCATAATGTTTATCTTTCTTCCTATGTAAATGTATAATGCTCTTGATGAACGAAAGACGAGTGATTGGAAGGGCCGAATGTAAGACGGGCCTGCATGCCCAATTTGTGACCCTTTTAAAATAAAGTTGATTTGATTTGAAAGTTGATTTTATTTTGGCTCGAAATGTTCTTTGACAATGTGGACAAAGAATCCCTAACGTTCCAGGAGGAGGATCTCCTGCAGTGGTTTTTCTGTCCAGCCTTTTCTTCACAGCTCTTGCAGTGCTGGTTGCTTCACAAGTGACTGCACCCTTAGAGATCTGTATCAGATCTGTATTAGATCTGTATTAGAGTATGCTTGTCAAATCTATCTCAGAGAGTATCAAATGAAGGCTACATACATTTGTTTTCTTTGACCGAGCTTGCCGAAGACCATAACAATATTCTGAGAGCACTGTAAAGCAGTCTTGTAAAACATGCTGTGCTGTTCTGCCATACTGTTTGCACCTAAATCCAGGACTAATTCTCATTTCCTAATTTGCCAAATAAGAAGACATGGGGATGCTGCTCTCATTATAGCTCATTGAAAAGATTTATTCCTTTGTCAGTTTCCCTGTGTCATGAAAAGACTTGTTCCTTTCTCAGTTTCCCGGTGCCATGAAAAGACTTGACACGATGTCAGTTTCCTTGTGCCATAAAAAAACTTGACACCGTGACAATTTCCTTGTGCCATAAAAAGACTTGTTCCTTTCTCAGTTTCTTTGGGCCATGTATTTTCATGCCCATAGAGTGCTTAAATGTTGTGTGCCAATGTCATGCTTTGTCAGCCTCAGCCTCGTCTTCCAAATGCTTTAGGGAAAATAATGCAGTGAAACTTAGCAGTGCATGTCCTGGGTTGTGACCCATACAGGGGGAGAAGGGTGGGGAGATTATGGGTATACTGGAGAGGTACAAAACAAGTTAAGCCTGTGTGCTCCCGGCTAAGGCGAAGCAAAGAAATAGTAACAATGTAACATACCATAAACACTGGGTGGACGATAACAATTGGGTATAACAATTATAGGGAAAGGTCAAAGGTAATGGGAATAAAACAAGCAAATAAAAATCTGATTTCCCTTTGTGAAACCTCATCAAGAGGTGGAATCATGCACCTGTTTATGTGGACAATGTTGGGGGACAGTTAGAGATATTAAAATAACAATACAAAAATGAAGAGGAGGCTTATAGCATTAGGATATTTGTGGATCTTCTTCTTCTTCTGCGTTCATCCGGAGTTTTTTTCCGGATGTGATTGCGTTGTGCCTGTTTACAGCAGGGCTGCGTTCTTGCGCCGTTAGGCCGACTTCTGCGGGCATTTCTTGACAGGGTTAACCTTCCCAGGGATTTGTGGATCTTATTTCTCGCACGCTCGGAGTGTGCTTTATCTGCAATAATTTTCTCCTTTGTCTTTATTCCATTTCTGATATTTGCTCTCCATGCAACACGTTTAGCGGCGACTTGCTCCCAATGTGCATTATCAATGCCTGTATCAATCATGTCCCACTTACACACATCTTTGTATCGTAGTAGGGGCCGACCCTGAGATCTCTTACCCATCTGTAATTCACCAAAAAAGATGTCCTTTGGTATTCTCCCATCATCCTTCCTCCTAACATGTCCTATCCAAGTCTATGAAGACTGAGCATGGAACAAACCATTACACAACCTGATCTTTTTAGTACTGGATTTCTCCAGTCAAGGTTTTCAGTTGTGCGCTTCTTTTGATCATTGGAGCACAGGCTTTATTTATCTCTTCATACATGCTTCTGATGTTTCCCCTTATCACTTGCATTTTGAATGGACTCACATAACTTGATCCATTAGATCCAATAATATACTTTTACATTAATTTATTTTGTGTTCCTGTATGCTAAAGTGCAGTGATAGTTGTTTTCATTGTCTTGTTTGCTTTGATAGTTGTCTGTCTTCATGCATACTCTTGACTTCCTCAGCTGAGACAAGGACTAGAAAGTGATCACATCTCACTGACAGACTGGGTCAACTCGCTGCAGTCGGCTCTTGGTGACAAAAACCTGACTATTTTCATTGTTGGACTGCACAAATATTTCAGGTAAATTTCCTAGCTAGGTTTGAGTGTGTCTAGTTATTGTAGGTTCATGATAGCCTCTCAGATAAGCACGGAAATTTGGTACATCCCTGTGTACATTACACATGTTAAAATCCTCGCTTTTGAAGATCGAAAACAGCAATCTTATATGCTGCTACCCAGGCTAAATTTCACAATCATAAAAGCTACCCACAGATAAATATTTATGATGTGTATGATTGTGGTAAACACACATGTTGATTTGCACCAGTGTTTGTGCACTGTGCTGAGATTCTCATTGTGCCATTTATAGGAGGAGACTGAGTACTTCTGGAGATAGTTGTGTTCTATTTTATTGTTTGTTCGCTCGCTTTGAACTCCAGTGTTGGACTGACTTTTGCATTATGGGCTAGGTTTATTCTGACCAATAAAAAGATGTCAATTGAAACGAGAAAAAGAGTGTTGAGGGGATACATAGAGCCTGTTCTATTGTATGGATGTGAAACTTGGACAATGAGCAGTCAAGCTGAAAAACATTTGATGGCTACAGAAATGTGGTTTCTGAGGAAAATGCAAAGAGTACCATGGACAGTTAGAAAAACCAATGACCAAGTACTACAGGAGACAAATGAAAATCGTAGACTGATTAGAGAAATTAGACGAAGACAGTCAAAATTTTTTGGACATGTTATGAGAAGAAATGGATTGGAGAACTTATTGACAACTGGCAAGATCGAACCATTCAGTCCATAAGTGCTCGGATCCCCTCCTCAGCAAATCCCGCAGCGTGGATAAACTTGTTTTTTCCAATATATGTTTTTTACAAGTCTAAGGTCTTTTCCATCAATTTGTAGATCTTCAAGCATCCTTATCATGTTGACATGTCTCACTTTATCGAAAGCCTTTGTGTAGTCAATACAGCAAAGATATAAATCTTTGTTTACTTCTATAAAACATTTGATGTTAGTTAGTTAGTCGACAGATCATCCTCATTGCACGTCAAACCATTCAGTCCATAAGTGCTCGGATCCCCCTTTTCAGTAAATCCCGCAGCGTGTAGCAACTGGCGACACCAGTTCTGTGTTGGTTTATTAGTCTTCTTTGGCTTCCCGCGTAATGTTCTTGTTTGGCCACACCTCTTTTAATTTTCTGTTCTCGCAGTCTGACCAAGTTTGTGGATTCACAGTCATTACTTAGTTCTCGCAAAAGTCTTACTTCTCATAGAGCCTTCAGAATTTCAGCCTGGTCCATGGCTCATCCGCCTTCCACAGTAGCCTTACGTGCTAGCTTGTCAGCTCTCATTTCCTCGTACACCCGCATGCCCTGGCACAAAAATGAAACTAATCTTTGCCAGCCAAGGCCGCTCCAGAGACAGCAGCCACTCTCTTCGGATCCACCCCATCTCTACCTTCTTGAGCATGCTCATTGAGTTACCAAGGAAACATGCCCTAGTGAATATCTGTGTCTCGAGCCATGCTATTGCTTTACTTATAGGCTACTTGTGGTCAAAGCAAAAGCACCAGAATCTTGCTTGACAATTCTCCATCCGGCCTGAGCCATAAATGCCCATGAACTTCTCACTCGTCGAACGACCGACCCATCTGTGTAAATGACAGCATCACCCTCCAAAGAATTCTCGAAGATCAAAGCCTGTACTTCCACCTCCACAGCAGCTGCATTTTCTGTCTAGTTGGATGCAAACTGAAAAGGAGGTACAGAAATTTGTTGGCATTCATACCTACTCCTCGTCAGGTTCTAAGTCCTCAAGTAAACACACCTGTTGAAGAATGTCTTCGGCTTGACCCATCCACGACCTACCTCTTTTTAACCTGCTCCCTTCTTAATTTCACTGTGCAGTGGATGTTGTGTTTGCGTTGACTCTGAGTAGGCATGTGCTCTACAAATTTGTATTCTGTCCTCAATGGTTGGAAAATCAAGAAGGTAGCGCATTGCCCAGCATGCTGTATCTCTTGTACATCCAAGAATAATACGCATAGCTTCATTCTGTATCCTTTCCATCTGCTTACGGCTGATAGTCAGGATCGCCATCGCATACTCAAAAACAGACAGGACCAGACCCTCGTTAAGGAGACATAGATGGCGCTGCTCACAGTTTGCCGCCGCCATCACCCGCATTGCAGCCAAACCCTGCTTGGCCTTTGTTATCATCCGGTCTGTGTGGTCATGATAAGCAAGACCTCAATCAAAACATTTCGAACGCCTGGTAGACGGCTCACGAACTGCATTCGCAAGCCTTTGGCCACGGAGACTGGCCCTCTGATCTGCTCGCCAGTAATTCTCACAGTGTAGGTGTTGAACAGCACCGGAGATAATATTGATCCCTGTGGCAGGCAAAAATATATTGTTGTTGGTTCAGAGGTCCAACTGTCACATCTAAAAACTATTTTCCATTGGAAGAGAACTGTGGCAATCCAACTTATGAGGAATGGACTTATCTTGAGTTTAAGCAGCTGAAGCATTAAGAAATCCAATGATACTCTGTTGTACGCATCCTCAAGATCAATCGCCGCAGCACGTTTCTTATGGTTAAGAGCATTCTGAACCTCCATCTTCAAAATTGTTGGTCCTTCATTATTATTTTGAATATTATACTGTTCTTCTCTGTTATCATCATAAAGGTTTTTCACATAATCTGACCATACATGTAAAATCTTATCTTTTTCTATTATGATTTTTCCATCTTTTGTCTTTAGGCAGCCTGCTGATGTATGTGTTCTTTGATAGTAAGCTCCTGAATTCTTTTGTGCATTAGTTTGGTATTTTTACTGTAATGTTGTTTTTCAATTTCTATGCAGTTTTTCTCAAGCCATGCTTCTTTTACTCCTCATATAATATTCTGTGAATTTCTTCATATTTGGCAGGATTATTTTTATTCTGTCTTCTTGTTTCCATTAGTTATACAATTTCTTCAGTCATCCATGTCTTACGACCCACTTTCTTTAATTTTGGAATAGTTTTTTCTGCAGCCAAACTGATTGAATTCTTCAACATATCCCATTGATCATCCACATCCTGGAATAGGATCTCCAGATCAGACAATATATCATATTTGTTCTTTACTTCTATGTTAAAATTATCTTGTATTTCTTTGTCAGTTTTCAATTTGCACAAATTATATTTAGGGTTTCCTGTTGTATACTTGACTTTCTTTAAATTTACCCTCAATGTGCTTGTAATTAATCTGTGATCACTTAACAGTCTGTATTTGGGACTGTTTTTAGAACTATTAACACATTTCGAAACCTTCCGCTAATCAGGATGTAATCTATCTGGTTTTTAATCCTGCTGTCTGAACTCCTCCATGTCCATAATCTTCTAAGATGCTGTTTAAACCAGAAGGTTCCTACAACCATTTCTTGTTCTTTTGCCCATTCTACAAGTCTGTATCCTCTTTCGTTTCGCTCTCCCAAACCATGGTTGCTTACATTGCCAACACTGTACAGGACTTTTGCAGCCATTTTATATTTATGCTGAGGTTAAAATATTTATAGTCTTAACCCTTGAATACTTGTATTTTAATTGCCATTACTGCTTTAAATCCAGAGTTCCAATTATGTACCTCTTTATAAGTTTAACGGGCTTCTTCTTGGGACTTTTAAAAACAAAAGAAGATAGCTGAACACTTGCTGCAATTATCAATTTATGGCTTTGGACCAAAAGGTAAGAGGGAAAAACATTACTGGATCTATCGCAGCAGCAAGATTGATTGTCATGGTTTAAAAAAAGGTTAACTATGGTTACAGCATTTTGTTGCCCATGTGTTACCTCGCATGTTCTAGGAGGCGACTAAGGAGGGTTTGAGTGAGATTGGTTACCTCCCTTATCCTGTAGACAACATTAGCTGCAAAATGCGACCAATCATGGACAAGTTCACAAAGGGCTGGCCTTGAGTTGGTTGAGTGCCTGTGTTCCATTGGGAGATGAAGAGCAGGAGAGGAAGAGAACAGCAGTTTATAACATGATGTTCTGTTGAGGTCAGAGGGTAAAACATTGCTTGCCCATATAAATGTACTTTGTACTAATTCTTTGTTTGGCCAGGATTTTTTAAACTTACATCCAGATGTGGGGTACAAGTATCCTAACTGCTCAGCCATCCTCTGCCATGATTAATGTGATTATCCTTCCACAGCTGTGCACTAACCATCTACATGTTTCATGGTTGCACATATTCATGTACCATTCATTCATATTTATTGTGTTGCCAGTAACCACAAATCTGCTGCCAAACAGAAACACAGAGAAGCTGTAACAGGAAAACCTGCAAGAAGGAAAAATAAAAACATCCTAACTGCTCCAGAAATAACCACACTCAATGCGGAAGAAGTCAGTACATTATGAGTTGTTTTAGAACATATGTTATTATATTTTATTCTCTTCCCATGTGGTGTTTGTGTTTCTTTCACTTGTTTTTTCTTCAGCTTGTTCAGTGTGTTTCTGGCTGGTAGAAACCACATGTCTTGGCTGTGTGCCCTCTCCACATGCATATATATTTGTCCAGTGTTTATGTTATTATGCTGAAGATATTGCAGTCTGTTGGTAATATAGGCTGGTTGTACACCACTCCTGGGGTACAGCAGCGTTGCCAGTCACCCACCCTCTTAGCTTTTTTCAGTATGTCTCTGGCTGGTTTGCCCTCTCCATGTGTACATATATCTGTCAAATGTTTATGTTAAGACAAAGATATTTCAGTCCATTGGTAATATAAGCTGGTTGTACACCACTGCTGGGGTACAGCAGCATCGCCAGTCACTCACGCTCTTCAGCTTCTTAAAATGTTGCATGTCCATGCAGGATGTTGCCATTAACTCTGGGTTTATTGTCTAGGCAATTTAATGTTCAGTAGTTCGCCATTGCTCTATGAATGAGACGTCAATGTTTAAGTCCAACTTAATGCCGGTGTAGGGACTGAGTCAATGTGTACTGGAAGTAAGTTTAAGAGTGAATGCTCTTATCCTCTCTCATGCTTAGATCCTCCCCCCCCCTCCCCTCCCCCCCCCCCCCCCCAAAAAAAAATAAAAAAATAAATTAGAATTATGTAGATGATGTGGTGCTTTGGTTGGAAGTAGATTGGAAGACTGTCTTCCAGGGGATTGCAGACCAATGGCCAGCTAGTTATCTCCTCTGTTTAACCATGCTTTATGAGACATAACACTATTTTAAAAACCATTCTAGAGGGTAAGGTTGAAGGCAAGCAAGCAAGAGGTAGACAATAATACAGATGGGGAGAGACATAAAGAGATGGATGAACAGCAGTCAGACTGAATGTTCATTCAAGACAAAGACAGACAGTGTTGGAGATCCATTGCAGCCAGCCTTCATTGTGGTGATGGCACCTGATTGGTGATGATAAACCCTCTATGTTCTATGTGTGTCTGGGTATTTCCTAAGAATCATCATTGGATCTATGGAAATTGTGCTCTGTCAGCACCTTCAGAAGAGGCTGGTAGGATATGTGGATGTAGACAGGGGGAGAGGAGGTAGGAGGAAAGAAAGAGAACAGGTGAAAAGAAGAATATTCTCCATTACGGCTGTTGGAATTGATGTGGATCTGGTCACAATAAACGCAGACGAGGAAGGGTCTCTGACGTGTACCACAACTAAACTACCACCAATCAGCATCCATAACCTCCTACTGCTGCTGAGAGTGACTGAACACTTACGGGCATGTCCCTCAAGCGGTAATGTCAGTTCCTCAGTTCATTTCTTAAGCCATGTTTCTATGAAATTGTGTGTGATTATTTACTGTATCCCTTCATCACATATTCACAATGACATCTTTCCTCACGTTACTCAAAGAAGCTCTGCTACGAGAGCAAGAGGACGCCCGAGAAGAAAATGGATTGACGACATCAAAGACATTGTACAATCACACAATCCAGTGCCACCCATTGGGTGCTGGAATGTAAACTATTCCCCTCCATGATGCTTGATGGCAAAAGTGGAAAATTATGATGATGATGATGAACCATGAAATGTTACAGGCCTATGCTAGGCACTCAGTAAACGTATAAGAAAGTTGTACATAAAAATGACATTTTGTTGTTGTTTATCCAGGCGTTTGTGGAAGTGCAGCTGTTTACAGGCTGTGTGATCCAGCAAGTAGACACGGATGAGGAACTGGCCCAGCAGATCAAGCTGTTCACTAAATCAGTGATTGAGAAACCCAACAAGTCAGTACCACTGTGTCAACTTCAGTGTGTCCATGCTTAGATTATGCCAAGGCCCAGCACTTCACTCACCAACACTTTATCACCCATGGAAACTTTTTCTTCTCCTGCCTTTCATTTCCCAAGGATCTTAGGCCCTCAACTGTGTAGACTTGTTCATGGCTGTTTGGCTTTTGTAGCCGACCCCTGTGTAGACTTGTCCATGGCTGTTTGGCTTTTGTAGCCGACCCCTGTGTAGACTTGTTCATGGCTGTTTGGCTTTTGTAGCTAAGTTTTCTATGGGCTGAGGTGGCCAGTCTTGACCTGACCCTCCTTAGTTACTATTCTTATCTCCCCTTACGACATGTCATTTCTGTTACAGTGTTACTATTCTTGTCTCCCTTTATGACTTGTCTTGTATGTTACACTGTTACGATTCTTGTCTCCCCTTATGACTTGTCAGTTATGTTACAGTGTTACTATTCTTGTCTTCCCTTATGATATGTACAGTGTTACTACGAGGGTAAGTTAATAAGTAACAAATGGTTGCAGAAAAATAACTAAATATGATAACAACTTGAGACCTGTTTATTTGTATACATATATTGTCCCTTTATTTCTCAACATGATTTCCACCAACATTGATGCACTTATCCCATTGTTTTATCAGTTCTCCCAAACCGACTGCATAGATTTGCGTGCCCTGTTCTCATTTACCTGCCATCCGACAGAACTGTGTGACTTACTTATTGACTCACCTTCATAACGTTTTCTACCAAACTATGCACCGCTTTAATGGAAATCACTAGGGGCTAAGTCCACTGAAAACCCACCTTGGCGGGAGACATTTCGCAAATGACGCCAAAGTTGAATGTGAGGTGAAAACGTGATTTAGAAAACAGAGCACGCAGTTCTATGCAGCCGATTTGAGAGAACTGATAAAACTATGGGATAGGTTCATCAATGTTGGTGGAAATTATGTTGAGAAATAAAGGGACAATGTATTTATACAAATAAACTGGTTTCAAGTTGTTATCATATTTAGTTATTTTTCTACAGCCATTTGTGACTTACTTATTAACTGACTCTCGTATTCTTTTCTCCCCTCACGGCATGTAAGGTAGGTGACAGTGTTGCTATTCTTGTCTCCCCTAATGGGTCCAGGTAAGACACAGATAACCACTGGACTGCCTTTACTGTATAGTTTGAGGTAGGAGCTGTGGTGTAGTGGTAGCGTATTGGCCTCCCAACACAGCTGCTCTTCACTTGATACACAGTAGTGGCGTGGTTGCATTGTTTCCATTCTGTACAGTTTCAGATCTATCTAGCACCACAATTTTGGTACCAGACTTTAGAAAATAAAGATGGTGGTTGTAGTTCTGATCATATCGCCCCTTGTGTGTTTGGTCATAGAAAGGTAGACAGAAAAACCAATGAGCAAGTCCTACAAGAAGCGACTAGAACCATAAACTAATTAGAGAAATCTGTCATAGACAGTCAACATTTTTGGACACATTATGAGAAGAAATAAACTGGAGAACTTGGTGACCATTGGCAAGATTGAGGGGAAAATAACAAGGGGAAGGCAGAGAGGTAAATACCTGGATGGCTTGACCACATGGCATAATCAAGACAGGAACACAGAGCTGATCTA
This sequence comes from Cepaea hortensis, assembly GCA_963921405.1. Lineage (NCBI taxonomy): Eukaryota > Metazoa > Mollusca > Gastropoda > Stylommatophora > Helicidae > Cepaea > Cepaea hortensis. The sequence goes on along the minus strand of OY992880.1, from coordinate 15,009,508 downwards.
CGACTCTGGTGATCGTGTGAAATGGCAAAACATGGCCGCTGACACTGGCATGGCACATGATGATGATTGGCTTGTGTGCAGGAAACAGAAGCAACAAAGTATACCACTAACAGAAAAAAAATAAACTAATGCAATGAACCTAAGACAGTGGATTACAGGTAGATAGCTCTATGCAGATAGATAACTCTAGGGAACTACACTGCAGGATTAAGCCCCTGACACACTTGAGGTAAAATATGTTTCTGGTTAGTGAAACATTGCAAGTTCAAGAACATAAGCACTTACACAATATGGAATATTGATTGCATGTCCTTTACAGGATGTCTCAGCATTTTTTTTTTAATGTTTGTGATCTCTAGGCAAGTTTACATTCATTAGTTTGCCTCTGCTTTCTGAACGACCAGCAATCATACCATTGTATGAAAACCAACGCTAGGCGGTCTGCTGCCAAATCGCCTGTAGCTGTATTTTGAACACTATGCAGGATTACAAATTTCCACAGAGCCAGCATATGGAATAGAGGAATATAATATTACATACGACAATAGAGAAGATGGAAGCACTTTATACAAATAAAAATTGTTCAAAAGACACAAACAAAGAAATAAAACATCGGTTATCAGAAATTATAATAGACACTATAACCCAGGGCTGCATGATATCACCTTTTTAGATTAAAAAGTGTGACTTGACTTGTGATAACCACAGACAATGGACGTCCGGTGGCTTAGATTCAACACCCCTCGAATACCTTTTGGTCTATGATAATATGTGGCTGTAAAACCTTATGCTTAAAATGCCTCAAGTGTACAAAAAGGGTATTTAAAAAATCCAAGACAATGTATGTGTAATTATGTTGACAGGCTACTAGACAGGCTACTATTCTTCCATGACCTAGGGTAGGAAAGGGAAGACTACGAATAAAATAACCATCATTAAGCAAATTACTTTGTGTCGCTTGTCGTCCCTGGAGGAAAGTGGACTCGACAAGCACACCTTTAATATCCTTCTACTATTGAATGACTTTTGCCTCCCTTCTGTCTTCCATACACTATCTCTCTCTCTCTCTCTCTCTCTCTCTCTCTCTCTCTCTCTCTCTCTCTCTCTCTCTCTCTCTCTCTCTCTCTCTCAATCCTTCATAACATACCCTGACAACAGTTTCCTCCAACAATTAATAACATGTTTATTGTTGAAAACTATGTCATTTGTATGTATTGAATATGTATATGTAGTTGGTAGTGTCTGCTAGTGTGAATGCAAGATAGGACTCTGGAATTTGTATGTGCCGTATACTTTCTCGCCTCGTCATACGGCCAAACCACAGGACATCAAGCATAGAAATGGACAGCTCTCACCCTGGATGCTCCGTTCTGCTTGAGTCTGGAGGTAAATCCGTTATTTGAAAAAACTGTTCACCACTGGATCACCGTAAATTAATGTGATCACGGTAAGTCTTATGTCTAGACCGAGTGTTCTTTGTTTATTATTTAGTTACTAATATCCATAATGGAAAACACATCACCACTGTCTAGCACTGTCTATCAGTTTTTTTAATACATTTAAAACCGTTCTAGTGTTCTTCAATGTTTCTTTTAGGTGAGTACCCAATTAAAATATATTTTAGCCTATTTCGCTCTGCTTGTATAACTTAAAGTTCTTTCACTGGGGTTCACAAAACCCTGTTACTTGCCATTCGTTATGTCAGCTCACGATTAGTGAATGGCTAGGTTGAATTAGCTCTAGTGACATACTTTCACTGCACCTGTGACGTTATGGTCTTTACTCTTTTCTGAACAGGTCAGGAGTATATATGAAACCTGGGGACATATATACATTCAGGTGATATGAATCTGCTTCAAACTACTTCTCATGTGAGTGTCCTTCTCTAGCCATATTGAGAAGCCTCCGAAAGACACTCTGACATAAGACTGATGAGTGCACTAAAGTTTAAACGATTAGATAAACGAAGGAAATGCTACAGTCAAGAACAAACGCCTATTTCCCTATGCTATACTATTACGCTATGGTTAGATTACCTTATCACTTCTATGATCATCCCTGAATTGAAATTACTAAATAAGCACATATGCACCAATATCCCATTGCTTTAAACAATACGGGACTATAATTTCTTTCCACACTCAGGATGCATAGATATCTCTGTCCAGTTTTGGAACACACACTACTTCAAAACAAGTTTTCCACTCATTTATACTCAGTGTCAAATCCTCCGCTGTTTTTGATCCACAATCAATTTTAGCCGTAATTCTCCACATCAAACGTCTGTGAAGTCACGTATTCGTCAATTGCCCGCTCCGTTCCGCTCCTCCGCTAGTTCCCTGTTTTCCCTTACGCTCGTATCTCAAAGAGCCCTAACCCTTTTATCTTCGTCTCCCGGTGTGTTCCCGTCCTGATGTCTCCCCATCTCCGTTGCTTCATCTGTTAACCTCGGCAGTCAATGACCTCTGCGAACACCTGTCCCTGAATTCTCTACCTTTCGGTCAATGACCAGCACTTTGTCCTCGTTCAAGACAGAAAGCTCGATTGTTAACCCTCCTCATACCTTGTAATTAATCTTACTAGTTTATCAGGGAATCATTAACTCACTGTATCCCGTGACACTTTGCCCAGTTTTATCTGTCCTGTGGTCCAGTGAGTCTAATTTTCATAAGCATGAGGCAGATTTGTTGCCATGCAACCTGTCAGGTAGTCTGATCCCCTGACCTTTGACCTGGTCCAACTTGAGACCCTATGAGCTGCTACTCTTGCACCGACATAGCTGTTGGGGTTGTGGGAAGATGCAAGTTCCTCTACGGATATGATAAAGTCAAATCCTGTAGCAAACGGGAAAACCTTCGTGTTGGTAAAATCTTCAGTTGTGAGCAATGTGTGATAGGTTCTTCCTTTTGAAAACTCAGAAACACGGAACAAAACAGTCAAGACACGGGCAGATATTGCAATGATGAGGTCCTGAATCTTGATATATTAACAATGGCAGCTTGCTCAGAAAGACAAGGCAGAGATGCAGGACTGATTAAATCCTGCTACTTCTTTGTTGTTCTGTTGAGGAGAGTCATGTCAGAAGTTGAAGATCAGATGGAGCATGTATGGGAACATCCCAAGTGGAGTGATGCCAGTTATTGACTCAACTCATGTCGGAGGTAGCTGTAACATGCATTTATATCAGGTTTTTCCTTCTCTTGATGGCTTCAGTCAAAGGTGACAGGCTGTATCTGACTAAGGGTAGGTTGTTTTTCTTCTAACCATTTTGCCAGAGCAGTCAACTTACAGCCTACTATCTGCAATTTTCAACTACTGTGGATTTGTAATGTCCACAACTTAAACATAGGACTTCTTGTTTCTGCCCTTATCCCAGAAGGTTAAATATCCAATGTCACCACCCAAATGATCTTCATGATGTCTTAATTTGTTTTTTCTAAACAAATTTCCCATCCCTACATTTGGAATTTTTTGTTTTGTTTTTCGTCATTACTGTCTAAAGTACCTTGCAGTGTAGGACAGGAAAATATTGAGCCTGAGGAATTAAGGTCCCTGACTAGTGCAGTTGCCACAAACCGTGCAGGTTAGGATTTTCTTTTTGCCCCTGACAGAAAAACATCCATCACCTTACCGAGGATTTGAACCTGGGTTCCTCATATTTGGAATTAACCAGGTAATATCTGGGCCAGAGACAAACACAAAAACCTTTCTACCACAACTTCCCCACTCTAGATGGTTCTGCTGAACCAGATGCCAACAGACAAAACTGGATGGAGGACAGATGCAATAACTAGGCCAAATGTTTCAAACCCCTTCATTTATGTGCAGGTAACTCTAACTGATTTTGTTTCAGGAAAGACCGTTTTGACAACATATTCTCCTTCTTGGAAGAGGGAACTTCAGGTCTTAGTGTCAGCAAGCAAGGTCAAGGTCTGCGGAACGTGTGGAAGCATCAGCTCATGCAGTTCAAGAATGTAGGTGCAGACATGGCCGATGCAGTGGTCAGTGTGTATCCATCTCCATCGTTGCTGTATCAGGTTGGTACACAGTTGTATAACTATCATTTATATAACTATCATCAATGTATCAATCATCTGTATAACCATCATTTATATAAATACCATTTATATAACCATCATTTATATAACTCATCAATGTATCCATCATCTAAATAATCATCATTTATGTGACTATCATTTATATAACTATCATCTAAATAACCATCATTTATATAACTATCATCAATGTATCCATCATCTATATAACTGGCATCTATATAATCAGCATTTATATAACTATCGTCAATGTAACCATCCAAATAACCAGAAAAGTTTTACAACCTTATGTTACAGAAAATGTTTATCACCTTATAGAAAATGTTCATCACATGTGTTAGAAAATGAACAGAGCCTTTTATAAACAATGTTTATGATTTCCAGCGTTGTCAAGCTATTCATTGTTTATTTTAAAATGTTTTTGCTATTTTATCTTGTGTTACAGGCTTGTAAATCTGACTCTTCAGTCAAGGAAACAGAAAAGTTGCTGAGTGATATCAATGTATGTATCAAACACAAAAACCCTGGGGCACAGCTGTCTATGATTCTATGATAATTTACAAAAAACTGTAGAACTGTTTGTTAGAACTGATGCTTTTGTGTAACCACACCATGAACAAATGCATCTGACCTTTGAGGTGTGATGCTCTCTCCTTGAGAGAGGAATGAAGAAGAGAACTGATTTTATGTTGAAACATTGAAAAATGATAATAAGAAAATGGTAATCATAGATCAAATAATTGTATTTATTAATTGTATCAGGTAGCTGTATGGATAAGAAATGTAGAGTGTCTAGAACAGTTACTGATCAACTCCTCTCTATCCAGATCTTTGGTTTGGTTGATACCATTATTGGTCATTGATTGAGTTTCATCTCATCAGATGTCCTGGCTACTTGTTTCTTTGCTTGCTGGCTTTGAACTCAAACGTAGTCCATACACGTGCAACTACTTCTAGTGCACTGGACTGATTTTTGTGTGTGGATTAGCTTTCCCTATTACCAGTGACCAACGCCATCAGACGAACACTCCGACATCTGAGGCACTTGTAATTTACATCCCCAAGTCCAGGACGAGAACTCAGCATTATAGTCCAACTGATCGGTGTATGGGTTGAATCTGCTACTTCGGCATCAGTACATGGGAAATTTAAGAGCAGGTGCTCATATCCATTCGGTCATAGTAACCTCGACTTTATTTATTTCTTGTTAAATTTAATGCATAATGTTGTACATATCGTATCTCTGATGTCCTCATTTCACATTCTGCCTCTGCAAATCCCATTAGTCATTCTCAAGCATTTCATCTCACATGTTGTCTCTAGTAGGATGTTGATCATAATCATCATCATCATCTAGTGCAGTGGTTCTCAACATTTTTTGGCTCGTGCCCCCCTTCACCAAATTTTCAGAACGTCATTCCCCCTTTTTGTATTTCCTACCTAAAAATCCCGTCCCCGCCCCTACACTGTATACGTAATAATGGGAGCTAAATTTAATAGCACATACTAAAACAAGTCTAGACGTCCACATAAAACGTGATTTGTGGGTCTACTTACTTTATAAAATGAATTTTAGAAGGGTGAGGTGTACAGAACCGTACAGTATGAAGGGAAAAATAATATCAAGTAATCGGTTCTTGTATTAACGCGATCTTGAAATAACCTTAAGTCCCCCCCCCTCCCCTGGAAACCCTAAAATTCCCCCCTAGGGGGTAGGGGGGGGGGGAATTCCCCACCGGTTGAGAATCACTGATCTAGTGCCTTGTCGACTGGCATGGACTATCATGTTTCTCCACATCTTGCAACTTCCACCAGAGCGTATCAGTTTGTGGGCTGTCAAACATCTCACATTGTCTTCCTCTATCTCTCGTTCCATAAATAAGTCCAGTTGTCATAAAATCCAGTTCTTCTCTTGTTATAATGTGGCCAAATTAGGTCAGCATGGCTGAATTGATAAGAGTGCTCGTTCTTAAACATCCAGTGTGCTGATGCTGATGTAGGGGGTTCAGCCCCTAAACAAGTCAGTTGAACTAAAATGTTGACTTCCTGTCCTTGGCTTGGAGATGTAAATTACAAGCACCTCTGAAGTCTATATAACCACATCTCTCAGAGCTCTCGAGAGTGTTTTGCTTGTTTACTAACTGTCCATGATTCACAGCCGTATATTAAAACTGGTTTTATGTAATATGCCAGAATTCTGTTTCTAACCTCCATTGGCAGGGATGTATTACCCATTTGATGTTATCCTTGTGCTTAGATACTTTCATTTCTATACTTGCCCAAATCAGTACCACTGACTTAAATTGTACATTTAAGCACAAACTGTTTCTTTGATACCATAGTTACTTCTGTCTTCCTATTATTCAAGCTCAGGCCCAAATTTTCCCTTTCTACAGTCACCATATATATCATTTTATGTAATTCCTTCTGACATGTTGCTGTCAAGAACATCAGCATACTATAATTTATTTATATCATGACCACCAACCTCAATGTCCAGCATATGTTCTATAGACCACACTAAATGCTCTCCCTGCATAATGAAAACAAATCAGGGAATAGTACACACCTGTTTGACACCCTTCTTTATGCACCAAAATGTTTCTCATGTGTTGTTGATTCTTATAGCTGCTAAGATATATTCTTTATTGTTTGCATCTTATGCCACATATATTGAAAGGCAGAAGATTAAATAAATAGTTTGGCAATCTCATTAAAATGCAACACCATCAACTATCATCACTGGCCCTACATCAAAGAAATCTGATACAAAAGCAAGAGGATGCCCGAGAAGAAAATGGATTGACGACATCATTGACATTGTGCAGTCACATGGAATGACTATCCAGTGCCACCCATCGGACACTGGAATTCCACTATTCCTCCCCCATGATACTTGACGCCAAAACTGGAAGATAATGATAATGATTATTTGCGTATCTTTGTCATCATTATCTAATTGTTCTATTAGATGATTATGCCCTCATGTCTCACACTGTTGAACGCTTTTGTGTAGTCTATAAAGCATAAGTACAGATCTGTTGTTTTTTCTCTAGGTCTTTCTGATAGTGTCCTAAGAATTATATGACGTTGTTTGTGCTCATTCTTCTTCTTCTTCAGCGTTCCGAGCCATTGAGGTTCTTTGCTGCAGATACAAGCTGTCTCCATTCGTCTCTCTGGTTGACCTTCTCTTGCCAGTCGTTGATTCCAAGTGCTTGTAGGTCTGTATGTATATTATCTCTCCACCGTCTTCTTGGTCTACCACGGGGTCTACGGTCATTTATTTCTTGGGTGTAAGCGAGTTTTGTTTCCCTATTATCTTCCATTCTTTCTATATGCCCCAGCCATTGCAGTCTATTAGCCTTCATAATACCAGTGATTAGCGGGGACTTAAAACAGATCATAAATGGTTGTGCTCATTGCCTTTACAAAACCACATTGTCCATAACTAATTTCTGGTTTAATTTTGTTTCTTGCCCTTCTCATAATTCTCAGTAATAGCTTTGTCATACAAGACTTTTGTGCCATCCTCCTTGCATTCTAAAGCACCTGTTATGGTAATAGAGACCAAGTTTGGCCTTGATAACAACATATTGTTGTGTTATCACTCAGTCAATTCTTCCATCCTCTGTGTACATGCTGCCTAGTTATTTGAACTCTAAGTTGCCGATCTAGTTAGAGGGCCTGGTCTGTCCTGCTGTGACGTTGTCTTTATTCAAACTGGGCTAAGACATGAACAAATAACTAGTGGAAGTAAGACTTCATTTACATTTTTTTTAAATCCTTTATTATTTGCACTGTTCTTTGCCCTAGTGGGGGGCTTGACTCTTGTGCTGAAGTTATATACCATGAATTTATCATCCCAGGTGCGACGACATGCAAGCGTTATTGCAACCAACAGGAAGATTGGCAAAGAGCAAGCCCGGAAAATTTATACATTTATAACTTCTGCTGACCCGGATCAAATAATTAAATAGTGTAAATATTTACTGTTGCCAATGTGTGTTTGTTTCTCTTTGCTTTTCAGCTATGGATGCAGTTGTTTATAGTAGAAGAGTGCATCTTTCAGTGCTACAGCAAGTATGTCTAGATAATTTCAAGCATCAAATTACAGAAATGCAATTGCATGGCCAAATGGATAAGAACGTGTGTTCTTAAATATCTGGTGTGCTGATGCCTAGGTTAGGGGTTCAACCCCTACACCGGACAGCTGGGCTAAAATATTGACCTGTCGTCCTTGACTTGGGGACGTTAATTACAAGTACCTGTGACGTCGGAGTGGGTTCGCCTGATGGCGAGGAACACTGTTAATAGGGAAAGCTAACCCACATACAAAATTAAGTCCATCAATACTATAAATAGTGTGTATGGTCTACGCTTGAGTTCAAAGCAAGCAAGCGCCCAAAAAAAAAAATGCAAGGAGAAGCACAGTGACATGCACGTTTTTAAAATTATATTTGTTAGATCAATGTCGGTATTGAATGTGACTCTCCATAGCACAAAGCCTGGGCTGAATTATGGAGACCAAGTGTTTCCATGCAGCATGATCCCTCTCTCGGCTTGCCTAGTTTACTCCAGAGGAAAGGTAACACTAGAGACCAAGTGTTTCTGATGCAGCATGATCCCTCTCTCGGCCTGCCTAGTTAAATCCAGAGGAAAGGTAACACTAGAGACCAATTGTTTCCGATGCAGCATGATCCCTCTTGGCCTGCCTAGTTTACTCCAGAGGAAACACCAATACATCAGGAACAAGACAAGTTTCAGAAGCTGCAGGCTCAGCAAAACAAGGCTCTTAACTGTCCACCTGTCAGAGCTTCAATCCTAGACCAGTTGCCGACCTAGGTTTAGGGCCTGGTCTGCCCTGCCATGACATTTAGTCTTTATTCGCACCAGGCTAAGACATGAACAAACAACTAGTGAAAATAACTAACAACAACAGATATAATCAAATAAAGTAACACAGACAATGAGTACAAAATATGTTACTGTACTAGAACAAAGTTGTGGAAGTTAAGGGGAAACCACTACATTTATTTACAAAATATAATAAGTTTGTGGACAGTCATAAATTCCAACTGAATAACCTGATATGGCATATAAAAGGAACATCTGCAGAAAAAAATTGTGGACATGATGTTTTGATAAATGAACAAACAAATCTTCTGGTCAAACATCTTTAATATCTTACTCAACAGTTTAACGATGGATATCACCAAAGGTATAAAAATCAGCACACTTAATGGACAGAGACTACAGGCAACTATATTGTTTAAGCAAACCGTCTGACAGGGAATTCGGAAGGAGACAAGGCCATGGGGAAACAAACAAGACCAAGCTTTGGTTCTGCACAGAAAGGGAGAGATGTTTACTGAGTCTGGTAGACAAGACTTGGGGAGACATGGAGGCTTGATGCTGGCCCAGGGGTCATGGCTGTCGGTTTGTATCAGGGCGGACTTTAACAACTGACCTGGGCTGCCAGGTGGACCCAGCCTGACATGGGAACCAGGGAATGGCATGGAGAGGTAAAGGAGGTCACATCATTGACCGAGTGCTGATTGGCCCATACAAATGTAGGTGAACTACCATAGGTCCAATACACATCACTGACCGGGTGCTGATTTTTTTTTTTTTTTTTTTTTTTTAATTTGCATATCCTTTTTACAGGACATCGCTGTCAACAGCAGCATCTTTCAGCTGTCTGTTGATTTCTTGGCAAGATTACGCTCAGTAGTTTGCCATTGCTTTCTGAGCGTCCGGCTCAGTTATCCCGAAAGTCAGCAGTGGGGGACGAACTGCTCCCAGTTCTCGCCCGCTACGAGACTGAGTGATAAACGGGATTACGCAGAAAGTGGTGTAACCCCTTGGTCAGAGAGACCGGCAAGTGCTGATTGGTCCATACAAATATTGGTGAACTACCATAGGTCCAATACACATCACTGACCGAGTGCTGATTGGTCCATACAAATATTGGTGAACTATCATAGGTCCAAATCACATTATTGACCAAGTGCTGATTGGTCCATACAAATATTGGTGAACTATCATAGGTCCAAATCACATTATTGACCAAGTGCTGATTGGTCCATACAAATATTGGTGAACTATCATAGGTCCAAATCACATTATTGACCAAGTGCTGATTGGTCCATACAAATATTGGTGAACTATCATAGGTCCAAATCACATTATTGACCAAGTGCTGATTGGTCCATACAAATATTGGTGAACTATCATAGGTCCAAATCACATTATTGACCAAGTGCTGATTGGTCCATACAAATATTGGTGAACTATCATAGGTCCAAATCACATTATTGACCAAGTGCTGATTGGTCCATACAAATATTGGTGAACTATCATAGGTCCAAATCACATTATTGACCAAGTGCTGATTGGTCCATACAAATATTGGTGAACTATCATAGGTCCAAATCAAATTATTGACCAAGTGCTGATTGGTCCATACAAATATTGGTGAACTATCATAGGTCCAAATCACATTATTGACCAAGTGCTGATTGGTCCATACAAATATTGGTGAACTACCATAGGTCCAATACACATCACTGACCGAGTGCTGATTGGTCCATACAAATATTGGTGAACTAACATAGGTCCAATACACATCACTGACCGAGTGCTGATTGGTCCATACAAATATTGGTGAACTATCATAGGTCCAAATCACATTATTGACCAAGTGCTGATTGGTCCATACAAATATTGAACTACCATAGGTCCAATACACTTGCAGGTGTGTACAAGGGCTTTCACTTTACACAAGACTTATTATCATGCTGGCCTGTCTGCCCACAGATCACATGTTTGAGTCCCCATAGGTGGGTGGTGTTTTACAACTTGGTCAGCCCTTCCAGGCTGACCCAGCCAGGAATTTGGGGAAGTAAGGGCAGCTGATGTGATACTGACCACATGACTGACCGAATGCTGATTGTTCTATACAAATCTGGCTGTAGAAACATATGCCTAGTCAGCTGTAAGGCCTGCACAAGTGACCTTTTCTTACATTTACTTTACACCAGACTTGGCACAGAGGCTAGCCGCTTGCCTGTCAGTCCGTTGTCATGTGTTCAAATCCTCACAGGTGGGCGACATGTAGAGACAGAAAGTAAAGTGGTTTGCTTATCCCATGCAAGTGAAACCAACCATTTACAAGGCATCTCAACAATTAGCCAAACACTGGGCACTAGAGGGCAATCTCCAACTCTCCGTAACACTTGATGGCAGACAGGGGTCAGAAGATGTCCTAGCAGTTGCCTTTGTCCACCAGCTGATAGTGCTGAGCCGCCGGCTTAGTGGGTAGACCACTTGACCATCATGGCATGGTTCAATTCTCAGTGAAGGCATCAGTTTCACTAATAAATACGGTGACATTTACATAGACACAATTAAAGAATTTTTTTTTAAATGGTTAATGTGCAGATCACAAACAAAGATGAATATAATCTCCCAGTTTCAAGCTATGTATTTATTACAACAAATCAATCAATAATAAATTCCTATGGGTAATAATATACGGTGAATCAGAAGTGCACTAAAATTTACAAAAATTTAAATATCACAATGCAAAGAAATTGGCAATCCTCTAAAACACACACACAGCAATAAATAAACCTGCATCTAGAATCACTAGGCAGCAGGAATGCTGAAGCAGCTTTGTTCTAATCTACATGTGTTGTGAAGAACTCAAATGATCTGGATATAGTGCCATGACTCACACTTTAAAATCTCTACCAACAAACAATGTTCTTGGAATAATGCAACAGCAGACAGGATTACATTACAGATCCTTGAGAACATTTTTAACCTAGTGGAGTAGAGTCCCATCTACGTTAGGATCCTGCTGACCCTCCTTGAATCAAAGCAACACCTCAACCAGTTTTCTTTGAGGTCCTTCACCAAGTCCAGCTCAAAACCTACATGAAGGATTTTGGAGGGAGAGAATGAATACCTATGACTAAGGACTAGGAAGAAAACAGGCTAAAGTCAGAAGTCAACAAGCACTGCCAGGTGACTTTCACTCCAAGACTTCTTCTCCATCAGAGTCACATAACTTGTAGGAACCACCTCTATGATGAAAGCCAATATGTTGGAATAGTACTGCCAGTCACTCTAAAATCAATAGTCTTATTTCATATACTCCTGTTTACTGGGGATTGAGGTGACTCTAGAAGAATTCAGTTAATCTTTGGAGCTGTATATATTTTTGTTATTAGATTAATTTATTCTACCCTGTTTATGACTATCTGTGTGTAGGTCTAGTCTTATCTACTTATAATAGAAGGGAAGAATGTTAGACAGCTTGCGTGCCCATTTCTCAACCCTTTGAAAACAAAGTTTTCCCAGTCTGCTGTAACATTGGGACCATTCCCTTAGAATATTTAAATTAATAAGGAGCCAACTTTAGAAACTCAGCCTGTTCATGATCAGTGAATTATGCACTGTTTAATGTTCCCATATTTGCAATCACTAAATGCACAAACTGTCAATTAATAGACTACCCAAGTAAAGAAGCCTTTCTACGCGCCTTGAGGCATACAGGGATTGTGGTGCTAGCTCCATATTTATATTAACCAATCAGCATTCTGAAGAGTTTCCGGCTTGGGTCAAGATGGCGGGACGTGTTTTCTTCTAGCTTGACTAAAGACGGTTCATCGGCGGCTTGACAATCCACCATCATAAAACTCCCAACTGTTACAGAATCAGATTTCTGGCTCCAAATGTTTGACGCTTCGCACAAACATGGAGAGCCATGACTTCTGCCCTATGCGCCGCCTTAGGCACGAGAGGAAAGACACAATCAGCATTCAATGTGTGATGTGGTGCTAGCTCCATATTTATGTTAACCAATCAGAACTCTTAGGCACTCTCAAAGTATTGTTTGTGTTGATATTATTCTTATCTACTTCATTATAAAATGATGTCTTATACTCTTCTACTGACATTGAAAAATGGTGTCTTGTACCCTTCCACTGATACTGAAATATAGTGTTGTATATTTTTCTAGTAACACTAAACACTGGTGTCTTGTACTCTTCCACTGATACTGAACTATAGTGTCGTATATTTTTCTAGTAACACTAAACACTGGTGTCTTGTACTCTTCTATTACACTGAAAAAGATGTCTTATACTCTTTTACATATACTAAAATATGTGTAGAAATGTGCCACTTACTGAAAGGCACAAGATCAAATGGTACGGCCATCTCGTTAGAATGCAACACCATCAACTACCAACACTAGTGCTGCATCAAAGAAGATCTGCTACGAGAGCAAGATGATGCTCAAGAAGAAAATGGACTGACATCAAAGACATCCTATAATCACACGGAATGACACTATCTAATGCCACCCATTAGGCACTGGAATGTCAACTATACTTTTCCATGACACATGATGGCAAAAGTGGAAAATGATGATGATGACTCTACTACTGACAATGAACAATGGAATAATTTACAGTAAAATCATCTATGACCACTAACATAAAGTTTCATGGTTAGGATGACAACAAACATTTACACTTAACTACCTGGTTCATGATGACAACAAGGATGGCATAATACAATGACTAGTACAATACTTAGTGCTACATATTATAATTCACTACACATAAACATATTTATATAAAGTACATTCATGAAATAACATGATATGAAGGCAGTGTTTACAACTGCAGCCTAGAATATATATATATATATATATATATATATATATATATATATATATATATATATATATATATATATATATATATATAACATAATGTCCAAGAAACTGAAATACTTTGGCCACATTAAATATCATAATGGTTAAGAAAAAACAGTAACCAAACTAAGAAGCTGGAAAAACAGACACATGCAAATTTTTTGATGAAGTCTTATCAATGGGAAAACAAAACAAAAAATGAATACTTTGTTTTAGAGGCATCCGATCAATGGGGCTGGATGCGGAAAGAAGGGCCTTCTCTACTGAATGGCAATGAAACATGAATGAACAAATGAGGCTGAGCTTGGAGGCACGTGAGATGTGGTTTCTGAGATGAATGTTGCAAAAGGTATTTAAAAGCATTGTGACGGCAGGAAAGATCTGCAGTAAGAGGCAGTAGCAGACACAGAAGTGATGCTGGATGGACGGGGATGGAGGACGATCATCAATGAAGTTGATCCAGAACACCAGGCACCGAGAGGTCTGTGGAGATGCATGAATACCCAAGCATGTTGGCTGGGCACATGATGATGATGAGGATCAATTGCTGATTGTGAACAATTATAATGGTTTGGCAATCTTCAACACATGTACCCTGACACTGGCATCGAACGCATTTATGTATATGGAAAATGCAGTCAACGTGAAAGAAAATCAAATGTTAAAACATAAAATAGGCAGTCAATATGTAAGAAAATCAAATGTTAAAACATAAAATATACAGTCAATATGTAAGAAAATCCAATGTTAAAACATAAAATATACAGTCAATATGTAAGAAAATCAATTGTTAAAACATTACATTTTAACGACATTCTTTTCATCTGAGATTTAAAAGAAAAATAACAACAAAAATGCAACAACAAAAAACACCCTGAAAAAAGATGGAGGAGCGGAAACAATGAACATCATGTCACATGAGACACATACAAGAGTTTGTACCAGAACTCTCTTTACATAACATTGAGATACAAATATTACAAGAGAAGGCGTCACAAGCATTCACATTTTGTAGTACGTTGTCTTGTGTTCTTGTCTCGACCATGCCATGTGGCCAAGCCATCCAAATATTTACTTCTCTGCCTTCACCTTATTCTTTTCCCCTCAACCTTGCCAGTTTTCACCAAGTTTAGTTTATTTCTTTTCATAATTTGCCCAAAAAAATTTTGACTGTATACATCTAATTTCTGTAATCAGTTACGGTTTTCATTTGCTTCCTATAGAACATGTTCATTGGTCTTTCTGTCTATCCATGGTATGCTTAGTGTCTTCTTCAGAAACCACATTTCCTCTGCCTTTATATGTTGTTTAGCTTGTCTGCTCACTGTCCAGATTTCACATCATTAAAGTAACACTCCACATTAAAATAACACAAAAGTGATAACTCCCAAGACTTTGTCTCCAAAGAAAGGAAGAAACACCAAAGAGAGTACTAGAAGGCAGAATATTGGGTGGGAAAGAGGAGGTAAACCAAGAAAAGCATTTATAAAACAAGCAGAGACCTGTCACTACAGACATACATGGAATTAAAGAGATGGTACAAAAGAAGATAACTATGAAATGGAATGATCAGGAAGCATCATGACTGACCCAATGGCTGCAATACCTGATGAAGATAAAGCTTTCACTCTGGGTTGCTTCAGAAGCATGTGAGTTATCATCGTGCAGCTGGTTCTCTTCTAGATGACCAGTACATCAGCTTGTGGTTGGGACATTTTAGGTACACACTTCTGAACATGTCTGTTTGTACATATTTATAATAAATAACATATCAATGATCATAATAGCACAGAAACCACACATGGTAAACCACTGATAAATTACTGCATTCTGACTCAGCAGTTTTATTTCCACCTTACTCTTAATTTTCCTTATGTATTCTCCACTTGTGACCACTAGGTTTGGATTTGTGCTACCACTATAAAGATGCCCATAAACATTATAACCAAGCTACTTCAAAAGGACAATATATGTTTACCAGTTACCTATGATAACAAGTGTTTACAAGATACCTCATATGGACAATATGTGTCTACCAGTTATCTCATAATAACATTATGTGTCTACAAGTTATGTCATGAAGACAATATGTCTATCAGTCATCTCATGAGAACGTGTTTTATCTGTTATATCATAAGAACACCATGTCTATCAGGTAACTCATGTGGACAACGTATCTGCCATTTATCTCAAACAGACAACACATATAGGAGAGGGCTTCAAATGAACACCGTAAATGTTTGTTTATTTGTGTGAATATATTCTGAAAAAGTAAAGAACAAGTGTATCATTTTTTGATGTAGTCACCACTGCGTTCAATGCAAGTCCTCCAGTACCAATAAAGTGCTTGGATTCCAGTAGAAAGAAATTCTCTGGCGTCATTACTCGGTGTGCCTGACCTGGTCGGGAACAGTCTGTCACAGAAGTCACGCCGTTTTAAAACTTCCTACTCTACTCATCTCTTGCTGGATGACAGGCATGTATCACCATACAGGACCTTCATTCGCCAATGAATTTCTATAGGTTTCACCCTTCACTGATTTAAAAAAAAACGGATAACAGAACGCTGTTCCTCTTTGATGCATATCAAAAGTGGGGTGGCCATCTTTAAACTGTCCTAATGATGTCACCGTGTTCATCTGCACCATGATCTCACATGCTTGACACTCTTAACATCCTTAACAACAATATTAACCCTTTACAGGGCAGACGCTTGTCCATTTTGTAGCCCTGAACGGGCAAGATTTTTTCAGGTTTGGAAAAAGTTCGGGTCGCGTTAGTAAAAACATCACAAATAAGGTGTTAGTCAACCGATTTTAGTTAAATAAACAACACAATGAAGGGAAAAGCATGCAGAATATGTTACTCACGTGATTGTTGCCGGTAATCCATACATGAACACAAATATTTACGAAATACGGCATGTTGTTTGTGATTTTCCGTCACCTATACGGCAATATACAAACACATTTTCAGAATCATCACTTTCTTTAAAGTCCGACTCATGACTGCTAATGCAAAGTAACGCTTTGCACTGATATCTAGCTCCGATTAATAGTCAACTTCGTGCCCTTTAATGTCATTTAAAATGAACCTAGCGAAATCTCGGCTATCACTTGAAGAATCGCCGAAATCCATTTTGAAAAACAGCGTAAAAATCCCGAAAACTATCAAAAATTGTCCTTAAAAGTCCGTTTAAATTGATACTATCGCGTTTACAAATGGCGGCCACGTTGTCAAGCTGTAGGCGAAAGCGAAAGTAGCCGTCGGAAGTGTCGGAAAGCCGAGAGATCGCGATTTTACAATGCATAATAGTATCGGCCGCTACAATCGTTTTCTCGCATCGGCCGGAATCAGACGCTATGCCTTGTAAAGGGATTACAAGACAATGGCATGGTTATTGTAATTTCTACGACACTTTCAACATTTTCATTTGAAGCCCGCTCATGCCTACAAGATATCTCATAAGACAACATGAGTCTACAGGCTATCAGCAACTAGAACCAAGTGGGAACAAGCAATAACTGTGACCAACCCCAGCATCTTTTGACTTTTTGTGATTCACTAGACAAGTTCACGTTCAGCTGTTTGCCATTGCTTTCTGAACGACAGATATTCATACCAATGTATGAACATCAGCACAAGGTAGTCTGCTTCCAAATCACTTGCAGCTATGTATGTAGCACGTGGGATTGCGAATCGTGGTTGCAACAACTTTGCCACAGTACCGGAATATAAGAAGTAACTAATCAATTTGCAGTAAGTTGTTTGGTATAGAAAGAGTTAAATAATCATGACTGTAGTAGAAATGACATCTACAGCCATGGTAGTTAGCACACTTGCCTGCCAAGACAGTGGGGCCAGGTTCAATTCCTAGCAGAGCCAAGATTTTTTAATGGTTTTTTTCCTACCAGTACAGCTCTGGTCTCGAGCCAGCCTCATAAAGGTGGCTAGCAGATAAATTTCACAATTTCGGGGAGGCACAAGCAATGAAGGGAACTGGGCACCCCACCTCATATGTTGTGATCTAGAATACATGAAGCCTAACACTTCACAAGGAAATGAGCGGGCTGACAAGCTCGCAGGTGGGGTTACTGTGGAGGGCGGACGCGCCATGGACCAGGCTGACAAGCTCGCAGGTGGGGTTACTGTGGAGGGCGGACGTGCCATGGACCAGGCTGACAAGCTCGCAGGTGGGGTTACTGTGGAGGGCGGACGTGCCATGGACCAGGCTGACAAGCTCGCAGGTGAGGCTACTGTGGAGGGCGGACGCGCCATGGACCAGGCTGACAAGCTCGCAGGTGGGGTTACTGTGGAGGGCGGACGCGCCATGGACCAGGCTGACAAGCTCGCAGGTGGGGTTACTGTGGAGGGCGGACGCGCCATGGACCAGGCTGACAAGCTCGCAGGTGGGGTTACTGTGGAGGGCGAACGTGCCATGGACCAGGCTGACAAGCTCGCAGGTGAGGCTACTGTGGAGGGCGGACGCGCCATGGACCAGGCTGACAAGCTCGCAGGTGAGGCTACTGTGGAGGGCGGACGCGCCATGGACCAGGCTGACAAGCTCGCAGGTGAGGCTACTGTGGAGGGCGGACGCGCCATGGACCAGGCTGACAAGCTCGCAGGTGAGGCTACTGTGGAGGGTGGACGCGCCATGGACCAGGCTGACAAGCTCGCAGGTGAGGCTACTGTGGAGGGCGGACGCGCCATGGACCAGGCCGACATTCTGAATGCTCTACGAGAAGTAAGACTTTTGCGAGAACCAAGTGATGACTGTGAATCTACAACAATGGCCAGACTGCGAGAGCAGCAAATTAAAAGAGGGGTGGCCAAACAAGAACACTACGCAGGAAGCCAAAGAAGATTGATAAACCAACACAGAACTGGCGTCGTTAGCCGCTACACATTGCGGGATTTGCTGAGGAGGGGATCCGAGCACTTATGGACTGAATGGTTCGATGTGCAATGAGGATGATCTGTCGACTAACTTACTTCACACCTTACACCTCTATGGTAGTATCTGCTGTGGGATTACCTTTCTCTTGAGTAGTTACATCATTTATCATAAAAATGAGATGTTCATAATTAAATATAGTATTCCACACACACACAAAATGAGATAAATGCTTAAACTAAGTACAATAATTATTTAGGGCTGTAATTCTGAGGTTTACAAAACAGCACTGCAAATGAACATCTTTGTTTGAAGAAAGATGTTTAGAATGCTCTCCCTGCTAGAATCCATGTTTGAAACTGCCCTGACTCACATAGAATACAGCTTCATTTGTTCCTGCATGTCATCCATACTGCCTATGCCAAACCGCTCCTCTTGCTCTTGCATCAATCGGAAGATCTCCCCAAGTTGTCTGCGCTGGACCTCTCTCTCTTCCATCAACTGCTGCTCAGTAAGAGACTTCTCAATTGTCCTGGTCGCCACAGACTGCTGCACACGTTTGAACTCTCCTTGTATGTGTTCACAGTAGTCTACTGGATCTGGGTAGCGAGGTGACGAGACCAGGCCTGCAACTACATACAAGAGAACAGCATGTACTTTCAGTGGTATACTTAACAAACATAAGAAATTTAGAGCAGTCTTCTTTTTGTTTACTTTTGTTCTAGTAATTTCTTCTTCTACTGCTCCAGAAGGAGTATAAGTCCACAAGCAATCATACCAAGCCCTATGTAGGTCAATTCATGGTTGGTTGGATTATTTTTTTATGGTGTTAAGTAACCAGTCTCTCTCCAACCCTCTTTAGTCGCCTGTTAAGACCTGCACAGGAGGTTCAGGTGTTACTATACCTTACTTCGCCCTTGAGGCCCCGTAAAACACACAGGCACCAGCAATGTCTACACGATCGTTATTGGAAATGTACAGTTTGGCTGCATAGAGCACTGTCCTGGCTACATTTCAAGGATGAGGAGAAAAAAAACTACCCACAACAGAATATAGCTTGTGTGACTAGTTTACATACACAGAGAACCTTTCTGGCATTACAGAGTTCATGCACTGGGCTGTGTTACTCCTAATTCATCTACAAATGGGGAGCAGAGCACTATATGTGTACATGTGATGACAATGGTGCTTGTATTCACAGAATCAGCCACTGGTTGAGTCAGTCTGTGACTATTGCCCCTGGAACAGAAATACAGGACATGCATCGTCACAAATCATCAACTGCTTGCCAAAGGACCTGCACCTTCACAAGTCTGATAAAAAAGGCATTGGACTGCCAGAAGTAGACAATGCAGTAGAGCTGGATCAACAATTTGTAAATAAACTTATTATTTGAACAACTTGAAGTTTCTATGGGAAATAAATTCACAGGTAAAAATACCTCAGAAATCAAAGTGGGTTTGCCTGATGGCTAGATGGCGAGGGACACTGGTAATAGAGAAAGCTAATCCACACACACAAATCAGTCCAGTTTTCTAGACGTAGTAAATAAAACTTGTATGCACTATGCTTGAGTTCTTTTTTTTTCGCTTGCTCGCTTTGAACTCAAGCGTAGTCCATACACGCTATTTATAGTAATGATGGACTAAATTTTGCGTGTGGATTAGCTTTCCTTATTCTTCCTTCTGCGCTCATCTGGAGAGTTTTTTTTAATGTGATTGTGTTGTGTCTGTTTACAGCAGAGCTGCATTCTTGTGTCGCTAGGCTAACTTTTGTGGGCATTTGGTGACCGGGTTAACCTTCCCGGGAGTTTTCCCTATTAACGGTGTCCCTTGCCATCAGGCGAACCCACTCCGACTTCAGAGGTATTTGTACTTTACATCCCAAGTCAAGGATAATAAGTCAACATTTTAGTCCAACTGTCAGGTTTAGTGGTTGAGCCGCTTACCTCGGCATCAGCACACCGGATGTTTAAGAACACGAGTTCTTATCCATTCGGCCATGCGGACCTGCATGCTTGAGTTCAAAGTAAGTGAGTGAGTGCAAAAAAAAAAAAAAATGTAAAATTAAGGGAATGAGGAACAGATCAGATGACACACTAGACAAGTTTTTAAAAAGACATAAATTTGAAAGCTATATGTCTCCAAATGACAACAGCATATCACTAAATGAACAAATATACTTCACACGAGCCAACTTAACATCCCTGAAAAATGTGTTATCATTTGATAGGTTTATCAACCACCTGAACCCAGAACTGTAGAATACAGAAAATAAAAACAGGTATGTGTAACTCCTGCAAAAAAGTTACTGTGTATATTTTGTATTGTTACACCCTGCTGCAGCTACGTCTCTTATAGAATATAGAATAATATAGACTCAATTCGTTCCCAGCCATATACAGTTTTTGTATCTGATCTGTGAATGTTATAATTTATAATAAAGGTGGCCTACAGTTGTACACTTCGTGTTTTCCAACTGTCAAATAATAAACTCACAAGCACCTAGGACCGTTGTGCTGAGAACATTTAAAGAAAAAACCTCATTGGTTACTTCCAATACATGTATTAGCAATGTCAGTTACCGGCCTTTGTGTTTGGAGGTTGAGGAAGGTGGAAGCCTTTTCCCCGGTGCAGATAACATCACAACAGAAATGATTAAAGCTTTAGAAGAATATGGAATAGATCAAGTCACCAGAATGCTGAACACATATGATACTGGAGATATACTTCCTGAATTATGTACCTCTGTATTCATTGCAATCCCAAAGAAATCAGGAGCCTTGGAATGTGATCAACATAGAACAATTAGTATAATGAGTCACATCACAAAGATTTTGCTACGAATTATCATGCAAAGGGTGAGGAAGAAAATACAACCTGAAATAGGGTAAGAACAATGTGGGTTTGCAGAAGGAAAGGGTACAGTAAATGCTGTGTATATGCTGCGAACAGTTATTGAACGTGCTATAGAAGTAAACAAGGATATACATCTTTACTTTATTGACTACACAAAGGCTTTTGATAGAGTTAGACATGTCAACATGGTAGATATGCTTGCAGATCTACAAATTGATGGGAAAGACATTAGACTTATAAAAAACATATATTGGAAACAACAAGCTGCCATAAGGATTGATAACGAAGTGGGACAATATCAGCCTATTAAGAGAGGTGTTAGGCAAGGATGTGTAATGTCTCCAGATCTTTTTTCCTTATACAGTGAAAATATTTTCAGAAATGTAGAAGATATAAATGGAATCAGCATTGGAGGACGAAACATCAATAACATTAGATATGCAGATGATACAGTACTGATTGCAGACAATGCGCAGGATCTGCAACAATTAGTTGATGCGGTTGTTGTACACAGTGAGAAACTGGAATTGGAATTAAATTGTAAAAAGACACAGGTTATGGTAGTCACTAGGAAGAACGAAATACCACAATGTAATATACAAGTAAATGGGACTATTCTTCAATAAGTGAATCGGTATTATCTCGGAACAATCATAACATCTGATGGGAGATGCCTTGAAGAGATTAGAACAAGAATCACCATGGCGAAAGTAGCCTTTATCAAGATGAAAAACATTCTGACCAATAAATAGATGTCAATTGAAATGAGAAAAAGAGTGTTGAGGGGATACATAGAGCGTGTTTTTTTGTATGGATGTGAAACTTGGACAATGAGCAGTCAAGCTGAAAAACATCTGATGGCTGCAGAAATGTGGTTTCTGAGGAAAATGCAAAGAATACCATGGACTGACAGAAAAACCAATGACCAAGTACTACGGGAGACAAATGACAATCGTAAATTGATTAGAGAAATTAGACATAGGCAGTCAATTTTTTTCGGAAATGTTATGGGAAGAAATGGATTGGAGAACTTAGTGACAACTGGCAGGATCGAGGGGAACAGACCAAGGGGAAGACCGAGAGGAAAATACCTGGATGGCTTGGCCACATGGCATGGACGAGACAGGAACACTGAGCTGATCCACGACTCTGGTGATCAAGTGAAATGGCGAGTCATGACCGCCCAAGCTTTCCGGCATGGCACATGATTGATTGATTGATTGCATGATATTTAATCAAAATAAAGCTGTCGCAATGCAGTGGGTGCATCAATGTGAGTACATTTTCATGAATTGTTCTTTCACTAACGATGGGCATTTCACATGACATTTAATTAATATAAAAGGGCAGCTATTTTTAACTGTTAATTAGGTCACAGCTCATCCTATTGAAAATTCTTAAAAGTTGAGTACATTTATCTCTGAGACTCTCGTGCTTTGTATGATGCTTTCGGCAAGCGGCCCTGTGGAAAGAGACCGCACCATATGGGGTAAAACCCGGTGCAATGAAATCAATCCTCTGACATTTTATTGAAAGAGGAATGTGACCTTTACTTTCCTTTCACCAAAACACACAATAAAATATACATCTTGCCAGGTTCGTTAGCAATGCGACAGACTTGTAATGAATAATAAACAACTGACGGCCATATTTAATTATTAATTAGGTCACGCCACGTCCTATCGAAAAATAGATAATATGTCAAGTTAGGCCTCGCAACCCCAGACGCAATGATATATGGCATATGAACCACGACTAACTAACTACTATGTTGTCTGTTTAAAAATAAACAAGCCACAGTAATAGAAGGCAGAATTTCTCAGCTTCCAATTTATGGGGCCGAAATTAGCTGTGCTAATTTTACTCAAGATTCCTTTACATTTCCTGATTGTAGATCACAACGGCACTAAAAATTTATAACTCCGCTTAGAATTAACGTACAATATTCATTCAGATACCCTTGGAATCGTCTTGTCAAGCCGTATCCAAGTTTAATGATTTTATAAGTAAAAACCCAATGTTTAAATATTCTCTATATGCTACATGTATTCTTACTTTCTTCTCGCTGAGATTCTTCGCCATCGTCGTCATCATTGAGGTCGGTGGCGTCTCCATCGTTACCAACGTCAGCATCGTCTGGGCAAGCATAACTGTGGTCCTTTAATGTGCTGGAAGCTGAACGAATGTTGAAGAACCTGCGCAGCATGTACAGCGTTGATATAACCACAGCTAACACTGTTGCTGATACCGCTAGAGCGTACAGACAAACTGAATGTTCACCCAAAGCGCTCCAGACGTTGGCGGCCATGTTAGTTTATTACTTTATGTGGCCCAGTGGTTCCTAAACTCTCTCAAATTGCTGACCCCTTGCGTTTTCTTTATCTGTTTCATCTACTTCTTCTCTTTCTTTATTCGGAATATTTCAATAGGATCGCCGATTCCTCCGAAGTTGGAGAGTGTCTGCCTGTACGGCGAGGAACCACCAGTCTGCACACCAATAAACCAGACATGGGACAACGGATACTCACGCAAACCTCAGGTCCTGTATGACATCGCACTATGTTGGACAACAGGATGTTTTCATGCGACATACAGGACTTCGCGCTGGAGCTCAAGCCAACGAACACAAGCAAGCAAGCAAGCATTTGGAATATTCGTATTGTAACTGTAATGTCTACACAAGACACTGGTATTTATTTGTAAATATTTGTACGTGTATTTTATTACTGTCTCTCTGGCCGAAGGGTTACAATAGTCAATACTTTCTCCGTAATCCCGTTTATCACGCAGTCTCGTAGCGGGCGAGAACTGGGAGCGGTTCTACCCCCGCTGGTGACTTGCGGGATAACTGAGCCGGCCGCTCAGAAAGCAATGGCAAACTACTGAGCGTAATCTTGCCAAGAAATCAACAGACAGCTGAAAGATGCTGCTGTTGACAGCGATGTCCTGTAAAGGATATGCGAATTAAAAAAAAAAAATGTATTACTACTTGTAGTAGTAGTAGCAACTACTACTTGTAGTAGTAGTAGTAGTAGTAGCAGCAGCAGTAGTAGTAGTTGTCGTGGCAGTAGTAGTAGTAGTAGTAGTAGTAGTAGTAGTAGTAGTAGTAGTAGTAGTAGTAGTAGTAGTAGTAGTAGTAGTGTAGCAGCAGCAGTAGTAGTAGTAGTGGTATGTCTCTTTCAGTCCTGTAGATCTATAGTATAGAGATGTGCCGGTGGAGAGGCGCCTGTCAGCACCGCTGGTGACTGTATAGACCAATGCGAGACTGATAGTCTCTGTCACAGTTTGAGTATACTAGATACTGTATATATGCACTGTTGTAAATAAATATAATTCAACAGTTAAGTTGATATTTATATTCCACATTCTCCCAGTACTTCTAATCTGCCAGACTAAAGTATCTGGGAATCACATTTGACAGGAGCCTGCCCTTCAAGGACCATGTGGAGACGTTTGTGACAAGATCTCAAAAGGGACTCAATGCACTTAACACTATGGCTGCAATGGACACAGAGCAGAGAATGCTTTTCACACTATACCAGCACTTGATCCTCTCAGTGATTGATTATGGACTAGGACTGCTCACTGTCTCAAAGAGTCAGCTGGTGAAGTTAGAGCGCATACAGAACGAAGCTATGCGAGTCATTCTGGGATGCACCAGAGACACCCCAGTAGTGTGTATGCGTTACATCCTTGGTTTGCCGACTGTTGCAGGTAGGCTCAAGGTGATGCAGGCGAAGGCATACCTCAGAGTAGTTGCTGACACAGATCACCCGTTGCATGAGGCGCTGGACGCAGTTAAGGGTCAGCGACTGATAAGAGGGATATCATGGATGGCTCAGGCGGAGGATACGATCAGACATGTGTACATCTTGGAGAACATTAGGCGAGGAGAGGCGTGGGTCTGAATGCCAGCGGAGCAGTCAGGCTTGTGCAGAGTAATAATCACATTGTGCAGGGAGTGGCCAGCAGGGGCCACGGAAGTGGAAATCCAGCAACCAATTCAGGATAATGCTCGCTCGAGTGTTGTGATTATCTAAACAGATGGTTCGGTGTCGAGAGGTAGGAGAAGTGCCTGGGGGTTCGTAGCAAAAGCTAATGGCCGACGTTTGGTGCAGGAGAGCCTGGCATATGATACCACAACATCTAGCTTAAGAATGGAGGTGGAGGAGATCACTGCAGCTTTCCGCTGGATCGAGAATACGACACACACACACACACACACACACACACACACACACACACACACACACACATCGTGATTGTAACTGATTCAGAAAGCATGCCGAGGAAGGTGATGACAGGCATGCTTCGTGCAGAGTGGCTTACTTCGCTTCGGAGGTCACGGGTGGCAAGCATCGTCTGGATCTTTTCTCCGGGGCATACCAGTGTGCTGGGAAATGAACAGGTGGACAGATTGGCTGGCTCTGCAAAACCTGGTGGAGTATTGATGCATGACAAGGTAGACGTGGTTGCGGCCTTGTGGGAGCACGTGTACACCTCAGAGGAGCAAATGGATCACCATCGTCTGGCAGGAATGCGACAGCGAGGGGTGAAGAGGGGATCTGGCCGACGATCGACGCTCAGAGGAAAGGCGAGACGGACATATAATCAGATTGCTACTGGTACTATTGGTGTTGGAACTCTTCGCTGGCTGCTGAGGATGGGGACGGAGCGCCTAAGGGAATTCTCCGAATGCTGTGATGTCGGTTCCTAGATCAATCAATCAATCTTCATAGGCTTGATAGCGTTTATGACATTTTCTTTAGAACTGGTGGGCCTTCCAAGTTACTTTCTTCTGTTAGTTCTCTTTCTCCATCATTTAATTCTCGCACGTATTCATTCTGTCTCGACTCTTCCATTAATGTCGTTGCTATTTTTTTATGTCAAACACCCTGTGTTTACCAACTCACTTATTTGTCTGCATATTTTTAACATCTCTAATTCCGCGTCTTCAATCGGTAGGCATATTATCGAAAGCGGCCATGTGGTTGACAGAGACATTGCCTTTCTTGTGTTGTTTAACACACAAAATACTCGCTTGTTAAAGTTTGCAGAAGCAATTATGATCAATCAACGCAAGCCAGATTTGTGCAAACAGAAAGACATGTTAGTCAGCTTAAAATTACCGTGGTAGATAATTGACATTACTGTGCGAAATTGTGTATATTTCAACTTGAAGGATTTATCTAGTTAATTTCACGTAAGTTGTGTGATTTCTGTAGTATGTACCTGACGAGATGCAGCGAAATATGCCAGGCAAAAAATCGTGCAATCTATTGTTTGTGTCTTCGTTATTCAAAATCTCTAATTCAACTAAAATCAATTGTGTTGCACTGATCATTTAAAGATTTTTCTTTTGTCTTTACATATTTATCTCTTATTTCTGTACTTGTGTCATATTTTTCTGTTTCATTTTGTCTGTCAGCTTTAGTAAGAAATATCTTCTTAGTTTTTTTGGTTGCGTTTATGGTAATATCTCTTTGTTTGGTTTTCGGTTCACCAGGAGTGTTCGGACAGCGGGCCAGAACAATAGATGGTGTTGTGTGTTGTTTATCCATCAAGAATGATGATAACCATTAATTTCATCCAGTGGGGTTGAAAGTGTGGAGCCCTGTAGTTGTAAGATGACTGATAAGGCCTATTTTGGCTCGAAATGTTCTTTGACAATGTGGGCAAATAATGCTTGGCGTTCCAGGAGGAGAATCTCATGCAGTGGTTTTTCTGTCCAGCCTTTACTTCACAGCTCTTGCAGTCCTGTTTGCTTCACAAGTGACTGCACCCTTGCGTAATGATGTACGCCACGAGTTTCGGTCGTTGGCAGCAGTCTTTAAAGTGTCATGTTGAATTCCAACAGCTTTTAGTGAGATTTTCAGTGTCTTTGAAGTGTTTCTTCTGGCCGCCTTGAAAGCATGTACCACAACGCAGCTCGCCGTAGAAAATTAGTTTAGGAAGCCTGTGACCTGACATGCGAGTTAAGTGACCAACCCAGCGAATCTGATTCTTCGTTAGCATGGTGTGGATACTGGGCATGGACGCTCTTTCTAGGACTTCGGTGTCTGGAATCTTGTCTTGCCATTTAATCTTCAGTAGCTTCCTAAGGCAGACTGTGTGGAAGTGGTTTAATTTCCTAGCTTCGCTGATAAACAGTCCAGGTTTCACAAGCATATAGCAGTGTGGATAATACAACTGCTTTGTAGACTTTCAGCTTTGTTTGCAGGTTTATTCCATTTCTGCCCCACACATTCTTGTACAGTCTGACAAAGGCCACGCTTAATATTCTTGCATTCACTTCGTCATCAATTGTGGCAGCTTGTGTCACAGTGCTGCCAAGACAGGTGAATTTGTCCTCAACACTTAGTCTATGACCATTCACTTTGATATTCGGCACGGTGTGATTAACACCAGTAGCTGGCTGGTACATAACTACAGTCTTGTCCAATACAATACAATACAATACAATACAATACAATACAATCTTTCTTTCTTTCTTGCTTTCTGTTGTTCTTAGCTGTTCTATGCCGTTAGGCGTCGTAGGCTTGTTTATTGATTGGTTTACAAACTAAAACTCGCTCGGTTACTTGGTATGCTGAGATGCTCAGGGTTTTTAAGATGTTGATGACTCCGTCGATCCATCTTTTTAGTGGTCTTTCCCTGCTTCTTGGTGTTTCAATTTTCATGTTGTATGCTCCTGTTGCTGGCGACATTGGGTTCATTCTTACTAGGTAGTCGAACCCGTTAAGTCTTTGTCTATCAATGAATTTAACAACTTGTGTTCCTCCAATTTGTTGCTAGATCTCCTCGCTTCTAACATGTTAACAAAAGTGTAAATGTTACTTGTAGGTATATTCTTTGATCCAACGTATGCAACTTTAAATCCTGTACAACTATCAACATGATCTTCTGGCAACAGTTTCAGTATATCTGCCTGTCTGTCTGCCCTTCTGTGTAGTTGTGTAAGCATTACAAGAATTATTATCTTTAGTTACTACTGCTTCAGGCCTTCAATGTGAGTGAATGCAAAGAATGCGGCAGTAAACTTAAGCTTATTGACATCTCCATAAAGTGTCCTCTAATGGAACGCGTGTTAGCCAGGAGTTTTCTCTGTTTCGCATATGTTGGACACTCCTGCAATAAATGTTTAGTTGTCATTTTACCAGTTTCATAGTTATATTCATCTTATTTTTTTTTTTTTTTTGGTTTGTTTGTTTGTCCTGCTGCTTTTGCCGTGAAGCGTTGCAGAGAGGACACAGGTATAATTGTATGTGTTTCACTTGTCTTGTTATTTGTACTACAGTCATATTTGATTGCATCAATCTTTCTTTTATTCCATCTGGCCAACTCTTTCATTGATTTATTGAATTATGTTGCGGTGTTTCGTCAAGCTTGTGGCTCAGTACATTCGACTTCGACAAGCATATTTGGGGTTTGCTTTTTGACTGACCTCAGTCTACCTACAGGGCAGCAGGCCAATGTCTGACATTGACAACACAGCGTTGGGACGAATAAAGTGTCTGTCATCTTCTTTTTTGTGTGTAAGCTGATATTTGGATGTTTTAGGATAAGTGCTATTTGATAGTTGATGTTGTTTGCTTTCTGTATGTCGCTTCTATTTCTTTATTTAGTGTTCCATCCTCCGCGAACACATTGCCCAGATACTTTACTCTCTAACTTGTTTTCATGACTGTTCATTTATATTTACGCTATACTGCACTGGTGTCAAAGTGTCATGAAATTCTGTCTGTGCGATGTTAATTTTCGTATCCAATTTCTGACAGCAATTGCCAGACAATTTATATAGTGCTGGAGATCCGCATTGTTCTCATACAGTAAACTCTAGTCGTCTGCAAATAGCAACTAATTTAAACTCTGGTCCCGGATTTGCTTCATGGGTAATCTGATCCATATAGGGGATGAACAAAAGTGGCGATAAAACACACCATTGTCTTATGCCTGATGTTACTAGCAACGATTTTGTCGTGCCGGCGTGTGTTTTTACTGCACATTCGTTGTTTTGATACATGGTCCTGATGGTATCCAACAGCTGCCCAATTACACCATATTCTTTGAGTACTTGTACTTTCCACAGCTTATTCCTATATACTTTGTCAAAGATTTGTTTCCTGATCTATGAAAGCCACACTTTGTTTGTTGTATTGTATATATTTTTCACTCATATGTTTACTCTCCTCTCCCTTTCTTGTGTATGTTTATTTGTAGCTAAATCCTCCAAAGGCTTGCTGGGCCTGTCCTGGAATCATCTTTAACTGTACAAGTTTTATATTCATCAGTATTTCATATCTGTAGTTTATTACACATGTGATATTTCAGCCTATTGTGTCCTGCGCGGAGTCTGAAGACTGTTACTTCTTCTTCCGGTTGAGTTGGTATTAAACTATTATGTATTATCTTTCTTGTGACCTGGAAGCTCTGATATCCACTTGGTCCCATAATTGCTGCTGATAAATCTGTTGGCCTCATCATAGGTTATGTCTATATCAGACTGAGGTATTCTTCCACCTTCCTTTGCCAATCTGTCGGCTTCTTCCTTCCCAGGAATGTTACGATGTGAAGGAATCCATTGTAATACAACCCTTTTGGATTGCTGGCATAATTCATGTATTGATTAAAATAACTTTGCTGTGGCTGTCTAATTTTCATACATTGTCTGCCTGTATGTTTGCCAATCTTATAAAAAGATAGCGTGTAATCACTTTATGCATAGAAGCGTGTATTTTATTATATGATCTGTTATGTCACTTCAGGATACTCCGTTATACCGTATTTCATTACTATTTTTGGCAACGGAATCCAAGTACCACTACCAATTTGGCAGAGATTATTTTTAAGCAAATTACTGTCAGTTATTTGAACAAGAATTGCCGTTAGCTATTTGTTTACATGTATATATTGTGTCCCAGATTCTCGTCCATGAAATCAATGTCTAAGTTTATCAAAGCCGGTTACAAAAGTTTCTAATTTTAAACCGCCAATCCCACGGTATGTACTGTTTAGTAAACAAATCCCGTGCAGACGCAATGCCCAAATGGCAGGTGTGAAAGAATGCTGCTTGTAATTGCATGAAAAAAGGAGTGGTTGAAATCTACAAGTTCAAACTTTTTCTTTGGCACTTAACTTCCAGCCATAGGAAAGAAGGGGTAGAGGAAATAAAAAGTGGCGCTGGCATTGAAGATGGTAAAATGTGTATTTTTGGAAAAGAGAGGTTTAGACGAGAAGAGGTCATGTAATGTAATTGAATTGGGGAGATAAAATGCGTTTGTGAGACATTTAATGTTGTGCGCTATGAACACCTTGTAATGCAGAGTGTGTGTGCTCAAGGTAGCGATGTAGCCATGAAGCCTTAGGAAGTTCCCGCTATTAAAATTGCTTGGCAGCCTATTCGAAGAAAAAATACACTTATTTGTAAAATGAACACACGTATAACGGTTTGAGTAGCATTAGCCATCCCCGATTGAATGTCAGTCTCTCGAGCCATGTTATTGCTTTACTTACTGCCATGACTTCCATAGTCAGGCTGCTTGTGGTCAAAGCAAAAGCGTCAGACTCTTCCTTCACACTTTTCCCTCCGGCCTGAGCCGTAAAGGCATTCAATCGGGCATGTGTCCTTAGTGACTCAATGATAATGCTCAGGATGATAGAGATGGGGTGGGTCCGAAGAGAGTGGCTGCTGTCTCTGGAGCGGTCTCGGCTGGCAAAGATTAGTTCCATCTTCGTGCCAGGGCATGCGGGTGTACAAGGGAATGAGCGGGCTGGCTAAATCTCCCCCCCCCCCCCCCCGAAACCCTAAAATTCCCCCCTAGGGGGGAATTCCCCACCGGTTGAGAACCACTGTCTTAGATTGAAGCGGGTTATCATCTACTATTGGTGTCCGAATATGAAAATCAAAGAAACGCCAGGAATACTAATCGGAGGAGTTATGGACGCAGTTCGTAATCCCGCATACCGCGTTCGAAGCACAGCTGCGGGTGATATTTGGCAGTAGACAGTCTTGCCGGTCGTTCATAAAGCAATGGCAAACTATTGATCGTAAACTTGCCAAGAGATCACAAACAGCAAAATAATGCTGGGGTTGACTTGACACCCTGTAGTAAAGGATATGCAACTAACTTGTTTTATACAAAAGCTTTTGTTTGTAACAATTTTTATTCCATTTGAAAATGACCATCAACAAACACCGAGTCAAAGATGCTTAAATTATAATTTTATTTCAAAACTTTTGTTTACATTGCAAAAAATGCATTGTCGATAAAATAATGAAGCAGAATTTTTTCAGACTGGAATGATAATGATAACGACGACACTGAAATGACTCCTGCTATCATGTACACACAGTCTGCCCAAACCATTTATATATTCAATATTTTCCAGGACATTACACAAAACTTTACTGTGGTGCATTGCAAAATGCAGGCTAAAATATTCGATAGAGATCTGGTTAAAAACAACAGACTTTAGACTTATTAACTGTTGTGTATATAGCAAATTAATTCATCAATATATATTGATTATGTCTTACAGAGTCGGCGAAAGGGCAAAGGAAAACAATTAATGTTAGAGAATATTCCAGACAACAGAAATATATTTGTATCCAACAACAGTGGCTGTTGTGCCAGCTGATGTCATGGTAACATTTGTCTTAGCTAGTAAATCTGTAGCACCATTTGCAATTATACATTAGAATTTAGTGTGCTGTCTTATTTTGCTGTCATCTGGTGAATCCTCTAACATCTACTTCTTTCCAGTTTCCCTATTTGTCACCGTAAGGGCCAGTCAATATCTACAAATTAATTAACTGGTGTACTGTGGTAGACCTGAACAGATTTTTCATAAGTAGTATTCTCACTAATGGCTTAAGAGATTATTTTAACAGTCACTTGGAAAACAACAACTCTCTTTTTTTTTCCAATACAAAATTTCTACAAAAAAAATGTTATATTTATACTGCATATATGTTGCTGTTTATTTCAAATCGACTTCAAGTTTACATAAAGAAATACATTTATATCAACCGGGACTGACAACAATTCTTGTACAAGAACTGCTAAGAAAGAATGAAAACAACTACAGCTACATGCACCAAATCTTCAACAAATGCCATTTAAAATCCAAGCTCAACAGCTTAAAGGTCGCAAACATTGAAAAAAACAATAACATTTTAAGAACATCCAACACCAAAACTCAGGGAACATAAGCAGAAGCTGTGACACCGATTTCATACCCAAATGTTGAAAATGGATTCAAGTTTCAAGTATATAAGTTTAAAAAAGAAACTGTGCTCATTTATACAGTCCGAGTCTCAGTTTAATTAAATATACTTGTAGTATATTACACAAACTTTGTACAGGAGAAAGAATGGCAATAGTTGAAAATTGTATCTCTAGCCTTCAAGTTCAAAAAAGTATCTGCAGGATACAAGTTTTCTAAAGATATGAGATAGATGTTTTTGAAATGCTAATAAACAAGCATTCTTCATTTTAATTTAATGCACTAAATAGATAATATAAAAAAGAAGTATCTTTACCAACCAATATTTGTTGTTTATTTCAATTCCCTTTCTTTGCTTATATTTCTTAGGGAGAGATTATTCAGATGTCTGTGAATAATACTGAGGGTTATTCACAGATGCGACCAATCAATGGTATCACTACGATAAAAAATGGGCACTCTTCCGAATAACGGTCCTAAATTATTTATTGTAAAAAGTATCCCTTACATGGCCTAATTGGCAAATAAAATTCATGTTAAACAAAGACATCTATTGGATCCATCGATTCCAACACTCGATCACTTCGTCGCTGCCTGGAGGGGAGGGGGGGGGGGGGCGGAGCTGTGCCCCCAGCAGCTTCCGCAGATCCATAGAGCACACTTTATTCACAAGCTTCGAGTTTCTCAGTTCTATATTTTAGTTAATAATGTTTAATATTTTTTATTAAAAAATGAAGAAAAAAAAATTGCCATCAGGGAATCGAACCCCGGTCTCCTGGGTGACAGGCAGATATATTTACCCCTATACCACTGAGGACACGATAATAGTCTCACAAAAATTAATAATATAGTCAAACGTAGGCCACGTGACCAGTCACATGACCAACCGCGTCTGTGAATAATCACTTTGTATTTCTTATTCTTTCATTTGCATGTAATAAATTTATATCTACAATGTCTCTCGGATAAATTTCACCATTTTTTTTTTTAAAGTTCTCATTTGCTTATACTATTTTTAAAGAATAAGATATCAAAATACAATACCCTGCATGAGAAATACCATGTGAAAGATGGCTGACCTTATTCACTTCCATAAAACAGTTATTTTCACAATCTCACCGTATAACATCTAACAAATTACTTAAATTTCTTTATAACTGATGATTCCTGGGGCACACAATTTTTTTTACTAAGTTACTTTTTACTAAATACAGATAGAACAGCTTTACCAATTATTATTGAACTAAATTACTTTTTATCAGTTATTGTTGATGGGACAGGTTTATCAGTTATTGTTGATGGGACAGGTTTATCAGTTATTGTTGACAGAACTGGTTTAACAATTATTGTTGATGGAATAGCCACTATTTATCAGTTATTGTTGACAGAAAGGTAAGTTTTATCAAGTACTGTTGTGAAACAGTTACCAATGTCCATTCCACCTAGTGGCACCTTGCAGAGCAGCAACACCCTACTTCTACCTGACTTGTACTTTTCATGTTCCAATTATGTCTCTTTTTGAGATATGGTTACCTTCTTACATTCGGGTGTTAAAAAAAGAAACCCACAACAGATTTCATGAGACATTTTAAACATGCAAGGCTCTGAAATAGGCTGACCTTTGTTGACATATTAGACGAAGCTCTGAAAGCGGTTGACCTCTGTTGGCGTATTAGACAAGGCAATGAAAGAAGTTGGCCTTTTCATTACCTTCTTTCTCGTTCACTGTTCTCTAGAAGAAATTATTTCAGAGACTTCTAATGCAAGAATCCACAAGCCAACATATCAGTCTCCTACAGCCTGGTCAATTTCTATATGGTTAAATGGACTTCAAAGGGTTAAAAGCGAAGTATTAATTCACTCAAAGCCTCATGAAGGTCAGCCAAATGGATAAGAGTTCGTTCTTAAGCATCCACTGTGCTGATGCCGAAGTAGTGGGTTCAACATCAACGCTGATCAGCTGGACTAAGAGGCTGATCTCTCGTCCTTGACTTGCAGATGTAAATTACAGGTACCTTTTAAGTTGGAGTGGGTTTGCCTAATAGCGAGATAATAGGGAAAGCTAATTCACACACAAAAATCAGTTTAGTGCACTAGAAGTAGTAGCATGTGTATGAACTACGCTTGAGTCCAAAGCGAGCGAGCACACACCAGTTTAAAAAAAAAACAGCCCACGAGTGCATACATGTGATCTGTTCAACAATGTACAGCATGTTATCTGTACTTGAAATGTGCTTTATATTCCATAGAACAGTTCCCAGCAGTTGTAAACAGTTCCCAGTAGTTGTACACATTAGTTACTTGAACAAAGGTTCCACGGAAACGTGGTCAAGATGCCCACCTGGTACAGTGAAGGGTGAGGGATCGTTTCCACACTGTCTTTCAGCTCAAGAAAGCAAATGTTTTTAGAGACCTTGGGGTGTGTCGTTGGAGGTACAGAGTTCATGCTCTGTACCACGCTTGGTCTGCCACTCTGCGGAAAGATGACTGAACCATATGACAGAACCCTCATCTCATCTCATCATATTCCTCTTGTACCTTGCGGTGTCGAGGTGAAGTATAAACATCGGGAGAGTGCCCGCTTATGGGCTTCATGTACCGGTATTCCCATGGACTCTGTTATTCTCTGCGTCCATCATTTACGTGGTCGGCCTCTTCCTCTGCTTACCTCTGGTCTGTACATCATTGCTTGACAGAACCCGGTGCAATGAAATTGACCCTCATGCCTTTATTTGACTTCAGGCAAATCATCAAAGTCAAACTAAATCATCAAAGTCAAATTAAATCATTCTGTAAGAATTTGTTAGCCCAAAACATTTTGCTTAATCCTTAAAATAACTATGCAGCAAATTAGTTCAGCAGTAAACTAAATTGCAATGTCTTTCCTTTGACTAATTCAAAATTTATTTCAATGAGGTTTACATGTAACAATGTCCAGACATTTGTGAATTTCAATGAGGTTTACATGTAACAATGTCCAGACATTTGTGAATTTCAATGAGGTTTACATGTAACAATGTCCAGACATTTGTGAATTTCAATGAGGTTTACATGTAACAATGTCCAGACATTTGTGAAATGCTGTTATATACTTTGGCTGGGCACGACTCTTTCTCTCTGGCAATATGTGAACAAATGGACATGTAAAAATGACATCTGTAATGTTTTGGTGAGAATGACATGAATAGCAAAGTGGACAGTGCACACACAGAACCTGTTCAACACATGAACAAACACTGATACAATACAGGCCACTCATTAAAACACACCATCTTTATATGTGTGTGTGTGTGTGTCTCTCTCTCAGCACATCGGGAAGTAGCACTGGAATATCACTGAATGACTGAACCATCAAATCAGTAAAGGTAGCTCCTATGTAATAACATACAGTTCTAGCTCGTTTTTTTTCCCTCTTATGTCTTTTATTCCCCCATTGGGGCATAAGCCAAGCATTTCTATTGCCTCATGCAACCCTTTCCATGACCTCTGTATGTTATTCAATTGTCTCTAATTCTCTTCTCCATCTGTTTTGTTTATCTGGGAGTTCCAGGGAGATTACTTTCTTGTGATACTATTGACAGGTTTTCTCAATTGCGTGTCCGATTCACTGCCAGCATCTTTTCATTTGCTGGTATATGTTTACTCTCTTCACAAGCTACACATTAGCATTTCTGTCGCATCATTTTAGTCTTCTCTGTGCAGAGACCAGATAATTAATGTTTGTAATTTATTAGTAATTGTGTTAGTCGTTCTCTGTGTTTCTATCATGCTGCAGTATGTATCTGATGTTAGAGTTACATATTCTAAGTTTTCTACTAGATTTATTTCCTCTGACTTCCACAAATGTTCTCATACTATGAAAGTTCCTCTAGCTATTTGTATTGCGTTTTGTTTTGTTTATATTTCTATCTGTTCCTTAACTAAACTGCTACCAAAATATGTGGATGATTTTATCTGTTCCTTAACTAAACTGCTATCAAATATATGTATGAATCTACCACCTGAAGTGAGATTTCACCAAGGGAGATTGGGTTATCATTTGATCGATTAATCTTCATTCTTTTCCCCTCAAAATTTCGAGACCTAATTGTTGTGACCTCTCATTAAGAGTTTAATTTACCTTGCATCTGATTCTGTGTGTGGGACAGGAGGGTAATAGTCAAGATAACCGAGTTGCCCTCTTAGAGTCCATTGAGTTCCATTTCAGGTGGTAGACATTGTTGTCTTTACGACCAGTCTATAGTCAGTCAGAATAGGGTGACAAAGAGCATCCCTGTCACACGTCTATACTTCTTTTCAAATGTAATTGTTAGTTTTCCTTCATGAAGAACTGCATTTCATGTCTTTATGGTGGCCTAATTAAGTTAATCATTATCCATGGGATCGCTTAGAGCTTTGGCAATTTCCAAACAGATTCCCTATTACTGCTGACAAAGGACTTTTCATAGTCCACAAATCCAATTCAAGCGGCTAATTCATTTCAATGGTTTGCTGTGTTATGCATAATGTGGATATCTAGATAGCGCACAACTCTCTCTTGACATAAATGCACTATTGTGTGCATGTGTTTGTGTATGAATAATTCATATCTTACAGTAGCATAACAGACAGTTATATATAAAATATTCATAATGAAATTCTCTTTAAAAGTGTCAACATTAAATACATGAGTAAAATTAAACACTTGAAATGGCAAATGGATAAAAGTCTGGAACAGCAAAAACGTACATCAACTCCCAGGATCTGTGTGCACACTCATATTCATTTGGGCATTCAGTCTGTACAGTTAGCCGTTACTTCCACCACCACCTCAGTTCATGTACGCAAAAACCAAATTTTTAACAATTGTACCAAAAGTGTAAACTGGATCAACAATGTGTACATGTTTGATTTTTAAAAAACCTGGCTTCCCTGGAATGATTCACAACATGTGAGTGCCGATGACATTATCTTGCCATTACATTTCTATCACATTCAAATACATTTGGCAGCACACACAAAAATAACCCTTTTAAATATCCCATGAGGTCATTTGTACTGGCAATTTCACTGAGAATAATGAAGGGGTAATTTGTTAAATAAGGTTTAAACAAACAAAAACAAACAACTGAACAAGTACTTCACATACCCCTTCAAAATTCCAGAGTGCCACTTATAAAAATGCAATAACAGATATTATAAAAAAGCCGACAATTTCCTATGTCCACCCCTGTAATGATGAATAGCAATTTTCTTGGCCATTTCATTAAGTAAATCACAATAAATACACCTTTAAAAGGTAAGCCATGGTACAATAAAACAAAGGTTTATTACACAAAGAATTAAATTTTGGTAATAGAAAACAAAGTTCAATCATATAGGCAATCTTAGACAAAATTAAAGAATGAAATGCTGCAAATGCTTTTTACATTCTTAGCTCACTGGTAACATTCTATCAGAACAGCCTAGAATAAAATAATACTCTCAACCCAGGGTATTTTGTCCACCTTCTACAGCTAACTTAAAATGTTAGTTTGTGAAATAATGCCAGAGTAAAGTTTTAATCTGTCCATTCCCAACAGACAACAGAGGTATACCAACTTCATTTTAGATCTACACCAATTTCACTTTTAGATGTCTTAAAGGTTCTGTGACTGATAAAGAACTTCACCTGACAATAACAAATGTCTCAAAGTCAACAATGTTTTTACATCCGATGTTCCAGAATGATGATTTATTTAAACAGTCCACTCAGATCATCATGTACATTTCCTATAAGCTTTCTAAGTCTTGCAGTGTCAATAATTACATTACACCTACATATATCATCGATCATATATTTAGTCTTTTATTCTGTTGATCATTAAACATTTAAAAACCTGGCACACTCATGCATTTTTGTTCATGTAAGTTTCAGACATGATCCATCACATAAACACAGATCTGAATTGCAAGACGTATTCTCAGATAACCTACAACTTATGGAAGACGTGTTACTCATGAAATGTGTTGCAAGTTATAGTAAATATGTAAGCTTCCAAATTCAACCTTAGAGCATCCACAATGAATGGGTTAGACATTTTTGACTGCTGTAAACTACATGAACATGACTGAATAGTTATTTTTTTTTCTGTAAGTTACTCCCAAATTAAATGGTGGATATTTATCTTCTGGTCTCTTGATCCATGTAAATGAAGCATATTTGTTTAAATGACACAATCTATCAATCTGACTGAATGGATAATAATGTTTAAAGTATAAATTCATGATTTCACAACTCATAATTTTAATGTTACCAACTGTTGACAGCAATGAAACAACTGTAATTATATACATCTAGGCAGAGGGCAGAGACATTTTAATTCACTTGTAGAATGTACAGAATAACATAGACCAACTTGGAATAGACACAATTTGAATTACACATTTCTACAAAACATGGATACAATTATGAAGCACAGTAAACAAAACAACAGCCCTGGTTAAAAGATCATCTACCTAAACTACTAAATGTGAAGCGAACAAAGAAAACAATAAGTGACTGGTTGATTATTAAGCTGGGGAAGAGGCAGATCATTCAGCCAAATCTGTGAAACAGTCAAATCAATCAGCCAAATCTGTGAAACAGGCAGACACAACTTAAATCTGTGCTATTTAGCTCATCATCCATCTATCTGTTGCTGTGCACAATATGCTTTTATAAAACCATTTTCACAACTGTTTGTTACATACATCTATTCCAATTGTTACCGAAACACTCTCTGTCCTTGAATGTTTTTATTTTAACTCCTTTCGTCTAAAATATTTAGCATTTTAAAATAACTGCTTGGGACAGAATGGGTTAAAGTATCAGCTGTCTGGAACAGAATTAGCTAACAGCCATGTATGTCCTAGAGAAAAAAAAAACAGCATTCTAGACAAATTAACGTTATCTTCATAGTTGATCCAAATATTGTATTAGCTTTTCTTTGGCGTTTGAAAATACAGGGCACTCACAGAGAAGCTCATAACTAAAACTAGAGCCATTTGTATCAGAATAATACTTCAAATCTGTAATGATCTTGGCCAAAATTTATGAATAGTGGATTTAAAAAGCAAACTGATATTAATGTTCAAAAAGAACTCCAGATTTTTTTAAACTCATCAATCCAAACATCATCATGCCATTGACTTTGATCAGCTATGCTCTAACATTATTCATTTAAGAAATGTTTTGTTTCACTAATGAATGCATTATTGAAAAGTTCATGTTCTCTAAAAATATTGTTAATCAGCAAATAATTAACAACCTGTAAATAGCAAAACATGCTTAAATAAAAAAAGTTTAAAAAAAAATCAATCTAAAGATTGCTTTAGTGTTTTAGCAAAAACCACACTGAGTGGATTAGACATTTACTGCTGTTACCTAAAATATATATAAACTATAATATATACTATAAAGGTTCACTAGTACTGCTGTTACCTAATCAATGCTATAAATGGTTCGCTAGTACGGCTCTTGCCGGTATCCATGGCAAAGTGCTTACGGGTGCAATTCATAAGCTCGTTTACCCACGTTTGAAACACAGCTGCGACCGATTTCGCAGAAGATCGAACTGCGGTGGGTTTTAACGAGTTGGTATGGGAGCCGGTTGCAATGGCAAACTACTGAACATAAACTTGCCAAGACATCAACAATGGCAGTAAAATGCTGGTGTTGACAGCGATGTCCTATAAAGAGGATATGCAAAAAAAAAAACCACTGCTGTTACCTAAACTATACTATAAATGGTTCAGCAAATAATTAACAGCTTGTAAATAGCAAAACATGCTTCAATAAAAAAATATTTAAAAAAATCAATCTAAAGATTGCTTCAGTGTTTTAGTAAAAACCACAATGAGTGGATTAGACATTTTTATTACTGTCACCTAGACTATACTATAAATGGTTCACTGGTACTGCTGTTACCTAAACTATTCTATAAATGGTTCGTTAGTAAAACTTATTAACTACCATAGTCCACCATCAATGCCAGCGCTAAACTTCATGCATGCTACCGAAAGAAGAGTTTACTGTTGCCGAGCTGGCACAGGAATCCAAATATTACTGGAAGCTCAATGGAAGGAAAAACATTCATAGATACAAGCAAAAGTTTGCTGTACCCTTGTTTTTCTTTCCAGTGAACTTCCTAGTCATATTTTGTGTTTATTCAGATTCCAAACTTCATGAAGTTGGATAAAGAATTTTTAAAGCAACTCAGTAACTCATGAAAATTTTTTTCAACTATTACAGAAAAAGAAATAAAATGTGTTGAAAATTGACACACAATTAAAGGTGTGTACCTTTAGTCAAAAATATAAATAAAATAATTGTACCACAACGTGTTTTTAGTGTGGTGGTTAATGAGTTAGGTAGCACACAAAATGAGTGATGCATTTTTGTGGTTTAATAATTAATACAGTAGACTATTCTCATGTAATTTTCTTTTATGGCGATGTTACTGGTCTGACTGGCTACCAAACGAAGATAATATAGATACTGCCATAACAGTGAAATGTAATTTAGTAATAATATGAATAATTAACTTAGAAATAATATGAAAACCCCACCAGATTTAGATTTTTGTCTTAATTCAAACCACCATAATCCTGGCATGGTGGTGCTCTGTTCTGTTTAGTTCATCTTCCTGTTAAAGACATGTGTGCTAATACCCAGTAAAGCAGAGGATGTTTAACTATCTGAGACAAGAGAACACCCACTAAATCAGTACACTGTGTGGTGGGAGGCTGCCTGAGTTAGGGATCTTCATTTCCTCAGCCTCTGGCACAACCTTCCCAGCATACAGCAGCAGTGGTAATGAGTGCTGTAGCAATATTTTTTGGTTTTCTTCCAATGAGAGGTCAGCATAGTTGCGGGGTGTAATGCACTTGGTCTTAAACTTCTGATGCACTCACAGTGGGGTAGTGGGTACAGGCCACACACCAGTCACATGGACTTCTTGTTCAGAAAGAATGGTAAAATTGTTTATAAATCAACGTGGGCTTGGGGTTGATCGCTATGATAAGGACATGCAACAACTCTTCAGATGCAGGCAATTTTGCACCATTTCTATAAAATATGCACATTTCTTCTTTCAATTCAGTCTTATCTTGTTCAGCTCAGTTGTATCTCTTTCAGTTGTTCTCAAACACTGTGGAAAATAACCTTCACAATCCTCCCTCTGACCCCAAAAAAACCAAAAAACTCATAAAGTAGAAGCATTTAGACTTCATCAAAAGGAACTGGCATGTCCATGTATCAGTTGTACTAACACACTGTGCTTCACAAAAAGCAGTATCACCATGACACAGAAACAGCTCTCAATTGTTAGGGAGAACACTGTGCATGACATGCTATCTCCTAGTGTTACTAGTTATGGTCAATTCAGCAAACACATTACAGGTATATTTTAGATAATACAATTTTAGATGCATATTTTATATTATTTATACTTTAGATTATACAAATACCCTGATCTGTCACAGAACATTTTCTTAGGACACTGTTTAACAACAGACACTCAGGCTTAAGACCCCCCTGCCATACACCGCAA
Source organism: Cepaea hortensis (assembly GCA_963921405.1). Taxonomy (NCBI): domain Eukaryota; kingdom Metazoa; phylum Mollusca; class Gastropoda; order Stylommatophora; family Helicidae; genus Cepaea; species Cepaea hortensis. The sequence goes on along the minus strand of OY992880.1, from coordinate 14,967,197 downwards.
GGTACTATATTGGCGGTAAATGACAATTTATGACGCACGGTTTATAGCAAACATCACCATCAGTTGTGCCAACTGATTTAGGAAAATATTCTTACAACACCTGTGCTTTAGTACTATAAATCAACTCATGTAGCGTTAACTTTCCATGCAAGACTGTCCTGTGTCCTCTCGCTCTGATTTCCTCTGTAGCTTTTCCCATTAATTTTACCAGTTACGACAGCATGTCCAGTTTTCTTCACTGTTATGGCCAACAAATGGTGACCACTTTCGATGTCTATGATAAGTTTCCTTTGTGTCTTGACCAGCTTTTAAAACATTTAGAATATGTTTTGTTGCTGGCCTTGCTATTTGTTACATTCTTCTGGGAAACAAACAAACAAATGAACTATAACCAGAGAAAACAAAAGACAAAGTTTTCATGTAAAACAGCCACATTAGATAGAGAATGAGACAAATTATGCTTACAGGTGTGCTCTGAAATCCTGATATAAATAATGTCTACACATGAGAAGTGATTGTATGCATTCATGTATAAACAGAAATGGCCGTGCAAGGACATATGAGGCTATAAATGACATGCACCAACATGAATATTTACATATGATCATACATTTTTGTCACAATTAGTGACATCAAGCAAATCTTTTTAAGCAATCATTAATTGTATTGCACAACCCAAAAACGTGCCATGCCAAATAAAATGAAACAAAGCAATATGAATCAATATTTCAGAAAAGTAAAACATTATTTTTCAGAGACTTGAAAACAGTTCTTTTAAATTATTATGCCACTAAAATAAATAAACAGACAGTTTTGCGACATTGTATAGTTGTGGCAAGATAAAGTACTTAAGCCTTCATCATTATGTAGAAGGTTATTTGCAGAATGCTGCTTTCATCACGACCCACCAAAAAGATTCTGAAAATCTGTTTGGCTGATAAGTAGATTTGTCTGTGAACATTTACTTTAAGTTCAGAAAAAGATTTTCACTTCATCTTTTGACAGACAAGATTAACTCTTCTAATCCTGTAGCACTATTTGAAAGGAGGACAATGCCATCCGCATATGTGAGTTCTTGAACTGGATTTTCACCAGTCATGAATGGATCACAATTGTCTCTGGTCTCATCATTTTTGACATTTCTCATTAAATTTTCTGCATAGATGGAGAACAGATATGGGAAGAAAATAGTAAATCCACCTATTCTTACTTCCCTTTGCACCTTAAACCTTGATGTTTTACCGGCTGCTCTGACAGCTGCTGCTTGTTGTTCATGATGATTCAATAGGCTAATCAAATGTGTTGGAAATCCTGTTTCTCCCATTTCACAATTTCTAATATTCATTAATGATTTGTGTCGCTTACTCCTGACAGCGTCTTGCGGATGGTATACATGTCCTCCATCTTTCTTGCGTTTAAGTACTTGAAGACAACTGACTTACTAAATTGAAATACAGGACATCTCTTCCTGATAAATTTAAAACAGAAACTATTAAATAAATTAGCTTGGTATATTTGTTTTTATACCACTAGAAAACACTCCTTGATTAAAAATAAAATGAAATGTTAAAAAAAGTAATGCTGTTGTGATAAAAATAAAAAAGACAGTTTAAAATTTACTCTAAATGGCAAGGTTAACATTATTTCAAACGACGTTTTAGAACACATCTACAAAATCAGGACAGGACAAATATAATTAAAAACTAAGTGTTATACATACAGCATTTTCATACAATTCTAAACATCAATATCAGGCATACAGCCAGATGATGATAGAAATGTTGTGGAAAAGTAATATGTATAACATTTAGTTATTAAGTATACTACAGCTGACAATGGCATATTTTTCAATATCTTCATCTTCTATCAAAATATGCACTCTCAAAGATTACAGCCCGAAAAACCAAGTAGCAAATTCTGAATCATTTCATGTCAGTCAATAACTAACTAATAACAAAGCAATGAAATACAATCTCCTACATGTCTCATGAAAATTACACTGTAACTGGCAAAACAATAATAAGTGTAGCTACAAAAGTACTAAAAGAGAAAACAAATTATGATCAAAATATGCTATAATAACAGAAACAGCTATATTTATTAATATAGATATCTTTACACAGCCAATGTTGTTGACATAAATTGTAATCCAATACAAGAATCAAAACAAGATTTAGCATAACCTAAAACATAGTCAGATAAAAATAGCAAATCTGCAATGATCCTCTGAAAACTGACACATAAAATTATAAAGCCATGTTAACATATGGACAAGAGTAGAAGAAATACTTTAACACTAACATTTACAAGTCTTTTCTGGTTAACTCTTAGTTTACCATAAGCCACTTTACGTGGTTTAAAAATCACCCCAAATTGACCAAAGTCTAATTAGAGTGGCTCCAGCAGTTGACTAGTTTAAGCCTTGTGTTTGCTTCCAGTTTTTCTACAAGTCATTTCTAGTAATGTGTGGGTTGACATGTGGCGGAGTTTTGTTTTATGTTGATCTGGAGGAATGAGCTTCAAGTTACTATTAAATCATGAACCAAAATTTACTCCCAAAATTTAGCTTACAAAAAGGCAATTTACACTAAGATTGATTAACGGCTTTAATTATAATTCTTTACTCACATTAAAATTCTTTACTCTAATTATAATTCTTTACTCTTGTTTATCTTCCTTTCACTCATACATTCAATAAACACCCCTACGTGTTATTTGAAGTTAATGTTGATAAAAGAGCAAAATGTCTTATATTTACACTTATGTTTAGTGATGTAATAGCCTTTGTAAATTATATACAGGGATTTTAGTTTCGGATGAATTATTGTTTCATTATTTTCAGGCATCAAATATAGATTTTATTTTATTTTGGGTAATGTACAAAAGTCACGTAATTAAAAATTTGCAATGCAGAAGGAATGAAACAAAGCTTTCCTTCTTCAAACTGAGAAAATGATGCTGAAACACTGTAAAATGTACCCGAATATGTCTGGTAATACAATAAATGTTTCAATGAATGCAAACAAGGACTGCATGGCATAAGAACTCGTAAAATTCACAACTAATGCAAAATATACATATGAATTATAAAAAGCACACAAATTATGAATTAGCACAGATGAAACATTTTGGCTGATTTTGTGTTGTGCTCAAATATGATTACATAGTAGAGGTGGACACTGGATATGTCGTTGTCACAGCACACAGCTGGGTGTACAGGCTACTTGATTTCACTGTGTCCATTCATGAGACAGGCTCAAGAATGTTATAGCACTTATGGATAACATGAATATTTTTCGTGATTGGCAGCAATTGAAAAAACAGGATTTGGAAGTCCACAATGTCAAAAAACTGGTATCAGCAAATACAGTGAGATATATTTGAAGGCCTCGTGTTGCAACAGTCATGGCTGTGTGATTTTCAGGAGTGGGCGTGTTGTTAAGTCGAGTGAGGAAGACAGACCTGGTCAGTCTTCTGTTGGAGTTCTCTTACAGGTGCTATGATACTGTAGAACTTGGCAGCATTGCTTCTGTCTTTACAACAATGGAACCATGCATGGGAGACACAACAAGTGGCTGTGCTAGCACTCGTATGTCATTTCTATGGGCAAAATGTTCCAAGGCCTCACACTTATTTCTCAGTGCATTCAATTCCATCTTTACAATGTCATTCTCTCGTTGAAGTCTGTTAACTTCTGCACGGAGCTGGTCTTTTTCTGTTTCAAGTTCCTCCTTCTGTGAAATACGTTTCTCTCTGCAGTTAGCAGCATATCCTCTATTTTTTAAAGTGCGCCTTCGTTGTTTGAGTTTGCTTACCTCCTCTCTAGTCAGCCCCTTTAGCAGACGGTTCAGCTCTTTTACTGACAGAGACACCAGCTCGTCATCAGAAATGGTGGTGTGATTGGGTGTCAATGGAGGACTGGCGCTGGCTGCCCGTGCAGCAGCAGCTGTCAGCTCCTCGGATTTTACTTGTGACAGAAATATCTGCAACATGACAAAACAGTGATAGTTTACTGATGTTAGTTCAATCATATTCTTAGCTACATTTTGTTGTGCTTGGTTAAAAAACCTGGCATCAGCATTTCACCTGCTTGATTCAATGATCAAGCAGCGTAAGGAAATATGATTTTCAGTTTTTGTGTATCGCCTCCCCCCCCCCCCCCCCCCCCCCCCCGCCCCAAATGTGATTTGCTATGTTAATCAGCATTAGTATGATTTTTCAAGATCTGTTGGTATTGTCTTGAATCTAGTATCAAAAACAGGGTGACTACTATCTATCTGATGCTGAAAACGATTTGGAATGCTCATGGTTCTGATAATTTGCTGTTTTTTTTAAAAGCTAAATATTCTTGTTTTTTGATTTTGTGTAGTCATAAAGACTTTGGTCAAAGTATTTACCTGACTATTTATATATTGTTCTTTTGTCAAGTTCCTCAGTCATATTTTGCGTCTCCTTGTTTGTTTGTCTGTTATCTGTACAGCTCAAGACTATGGTTTGATCCCAGCCTTTCCAGATCTGCGAGAGCAGCCATGCTGACTATTATCAAATCTTAAATATAACCTTTTAGTTCCTTATTACATTCCTGATACATAAATTGGAATTATATTTTTCCCTAAGTATCTGGTCACTACAGAAGAAAAATCAGTCGGGGTTTCTGAACTTAAATTAACATTCTGCAAGATCTAAAATAAAAAATTTACTAATAAACAGCTCTGAAACTGGCCATATTAAACATTATTGTGATTGGAAAAGAACCGTGATGGAAGGTAGGGGTGATCAGCATGAAGATGGACACAGGACAATCTAGACACCTTAAACATGAGAATGTATGAGTCGGGGAAGGGGGGGGGGGGGGGGGGGGTGTGGCAGAGGCTCAAGAATCTGTACAGCAGGCCATGAAGAGAGCTGCAATAGACCAGCTACAAGAAGATGAAGTATCTGACAGTAGAAGCATTGCTTTAATACATGCCTTTGTGTTCTTGTAAAGCTGACGCTTTTCACTTTCCATCGTTTTTAATTCTTTGTATGTTTTCACACCCTTGTATCATGGGAGGACATTTCAGGGTCTCCATGACAACATGGTCAAGCCACCTGGCTTGCGCGACAAAGGTCATGGGTTTGTTTTCTTACCCCTGTCATTTATAAGTGCAATTTATTCAGTGACCCCTGGGATTTTTCACTAGGCTACAGTGTGTGCTCGGTGCAACACTTTCGGCAGGCTGCTCTGTGGAAAGAAGACACCGCAATATGATAAATAACCACTGCAATAAAGTTGATCCTCGAGCCTTTAACCCCTTTAATTCTTAAGCAGGTGAATTGGTACAAGCATCTTGAAGCATTTAATAGAAAATACCTTGGAGAAATTAGAACAAGAATCACCATGACTAAGGTACCTTTGCAAGATGGAAAACATACCAAGAAAAAGCTGACAAGTACAGTGAGAAACAGAATGCTGAAGTGCTATTGTTTTGTTTTGATCCTCAAGCCTTTAACCCCTTTAATTCTTAAGCAGGTGAATTGGTACAAGCATCTTGAAGCATTTAATAGAAAATACCCTGGAGAGATTAGAACAAGAATCACCATGACTAAGGTACCTTTGCAAGATGGAAAACATACCAAGAAAAAGCTGACAAGTACAATGAGAAACAGAATGCTGAAGTGCTATATTTTTGTTTGTTTTTTTTTTAAATTTTTTTTTGGGGCGCTTGGTTGCTTTGAACTCAAGCAAAATACTTCTAGTAGTGCTGGACTGAACTTTGCGTAAAGATTAGCTTTCCCTATCAACAGTGTCCCTCGCCATCAGGCGAACCAGCAACTACCACTACAATCAGCAACTATCACTACAACCAACAACTACCTCTACAACCAGCAACTACCACTACAACCAGCAACTATCAATACAACCAGCAATTATCACTACAACCAGCAATTATCACTACAACCAGCAACTACCACTACAACCAGCAACTTTCACTACAACCAGCAATTATCACTACAACCAGCAACTACCACTACAATCAGAAAATACCACTACAATCAGAAAATACCACTACAACCAACAACTACCACTACAACCAGCAACTATCACTACAACCAGCAACTACCACTACAACCAGCAACTATCACTACAACCAGCAACTATCACTACAACCAGCAACTATCACTACAACCAGCAACTACCACTACAACCAGCAACTACCACTACAACCAGCAACTACCACTACAACTAGGAACTACCACTACAACCAGCAACTATCACTACAACCAGCAATTATCACTTACTACAACCAGCAACTACCACTGCAACCAGCAACTATCACTACAACCAGCAACTATCACTACAACCAGCAATTATCACTACAATCAGCAACTATCACTACAACCAGCAATTATCACTTACTTACTACAACCAGCAACTACCACTGCAACCAGCAACTATCACTACAACCAGCAACTATCACTACAACCAGCAATTATCACTACAATCAGCAACTACCGCTACAACCAGCAACTACCACTACAACCAGCAATTATCACTACAACCAAGTTCTAGAAAATACAAACTCAACTTGAAAATAAATACTTCAAAACATCGTGTACAAGCAGGAGACATGACATATCTTAGAAGACGTTAATTATTAATGAAAAAGTGAAACTAACAAACTAACCACTAAACAAGTGTCTGGTATTATCTTATTATCCAGCTTACCTCCTGGTGCCTCATAGTTATGTCACAGAACTGTCACATACAGCTGACAAAGGCAAACACGGTATTACAGTCCTTGTATTAGTATATTACTTTACTAAAATAACAGTTAATAATAATACTATGAGATCTCAGATAGTAATAATAGTAATACTAATACAGTATATAATTGTCCCACGGTAGACTCAATAGGATGGATATTAGATAGCCGACGCCAGTGAAGTCTGGAAAGTTCATCACATTAAGTCCTTACAAACAGAATACGTCGTGTATGACCTTTGAGCTTCAATGAATGCATACACAGGAATACAGACCAGCTACTAACTCATGGATGACTGATCACTACAGCAGTTTTGCTGATTCATGCTTTCACAGCAATATTTAGAATAGTGGGTATTGCATGTAGTCAGAAGCTTCTGTATAGCAGGCGGGGGTTTGTACACTTTCTGTCAGCTTGTTCATATTTCAAAACATCTTTGTATTTGTTTATTTCAAGAAATGTTTGTTTATTGTGTGTATGGTTTTTATTTTGTGTCTTCGTTTGCCTTAATGAAACCCCTCTCCCCTCCCCCATCAAATAAGACCAATCCCGGAGTTGTATACCTTTTTTCTGGGTCGAGGACACGACACGTTCCCAGATGCCATGTGCGCATGTCTCAGCGACCTGGCGGTGACCCACACCAGGCTCCGCCCCTGACAATGACGAAATGCGCAGAGAGCCTGGTTGGCGTGTTTTTTATTTTGTGTGCAGTCAGCAACGGCAACAAGAACGGCCATGATCGTGGCTACTACTATTTATAGATGTACTAAACAAAGACATGAGCCAGCAGATTACATTAAAGCATTCGGGATCATTTGTAGCAAAAAACTGTGAAGACGAAACTGTCATACTCTGCAAATCACTAAAGAACTGCTGCTAATTTACAGAATAATTTGAAAAGAAAGATCGTATCATTGCTAGTACGTGCAGTTATGAGGTACACGATGACCTGTTTACACGAGATACTTGATTTCCTTTTTTTTTTTTTTTAAACAGGACAATTCCGCTTTCGTGTCTCTATTTCTGTCTTGGTAGAAGTTAAACAGAAATCGAAGGGGGATCAGAATGGCCAAAATATTTTCAACAACATTATAAACAATATTAAAATCCAGATAGATAAACACATTAACACTGAGAAAAGTCAAATGTTGTATATTCAACAATACTTTATGACGAGGAAAACAAAACGAACAAGCAATAAGAGAGTCGAATTAAGGACCTGGAGATATGGGTTTACAGAGAAAGGTCGTATTTCATAAGGGAAGGGAACCCAAAAAATATTTTAATACAAATACTGAGTTTCTAAAGAGACTGAAAATTAAAAGAGAGCCAATAAAAGAAATATAAAAAGGAGACAAGTGAAATATTTCGGCCACATTGAAAGACATGAGACTCAAAAACCATATTAAAGGAAGTTTCGTTTCAGGTGGGCGAGCAAGAGGTTGGCAGCGATACAAGTGGGAAAATAATAATAAAATATGGACGAACAACAGTCTCTTAGTATACAACCAGAGCGATAGAGACAGGTGTAGTGTTGGCGGCGTTCCACTGCTGCCAACCTTCAATGTGGAGACGGGGCCTGATTGGTTTGATTTATACTCTCCGACAAAATGACAATGAAAGGTACGAGAGAATGCATACTTTCTGGTCCCGTAAAGAAACACAGCGAGCATCAATAAAGACCGGGGATAATTTATACAAATGATTAAAAAGGCAGTAGATATATTCTTTTAAAAAAAAAAAAAAGTAAGAAAATAATTATAAATTCCGAAATGAACTAACTTAATTCATTGTTACTGAGATGCGTTCGAGTCATTGACCTCACTGCTTTCACGTGTGCAAAGTTTCTGCTTTCTCGTACATACACCATACCCCGCCCAAGTGTTTACAAACCCCATGTAACGACAACCATATTTCATGAGTATGTTTTTAATATCTCACGGCCACAAGCAACCCATATCTTGGCTAATCTATCCTCGGGGAAGGAGGTCAGTAGAGAGAACGGGTCTGGCTGTTCTGGCCTCCCAGGTTCATGTGGTATTTCCCATCTTAATTTCGCGAGAAACTAACAGTACTCATGCACTGCACATTCATCTCAAGATAAAAAGCTGCTAACTGCATCCATAAATGCTTAATATCTTTTATTATAAAAACCGCTGACACTGAAATTATATTTGTTATGAAATTGATGTTTTAACAGGAAAGGAAAACGTAAGCAAAGAGTTGTGGGAAATCTGATTCGCCCAATGACACAATGGTACTTCACGAGGTCAAGCGACCTACTTTTCCTAGCCAAACATTATCTTCCCGTTCTATACTTCTACCAATACTTGACCCGTGATATACAATTAAATCTGAATTTATCATATTCTTATAGATAATCAATACGGAACACGTCGAATAAGAAGTACATACATAATGAAATAACAGCTGCGCAGTTTTCATTCATCCGCCCTCGTGTTGTAAACAAAATGTAAACAAAGACATAACGCTAGTGTCAGATTTCTACTACTACACAAACAACCAGAAATCAAGTACATTTCTTACCTTTTTACTCATTATTCCAAACTGGCGTGCTCTTATAAACTCACACCACCAAGATAAAACTCCTCTTTATGTAAGAGAAAACACCACAATCAACGGTTGCCAGAGAGGTGGTCGCTAAATTTACTAACTGCATCAGAAATTACGTAGTTTACGCAAAACACTGGGGCTGTAGCTCCGCTTGGCTTGTGGAGGAGCGTGCCAATGTGTTGAATCAGCAAAGCACGCTATGACCAGGGCGAAGCGTTGATACAGCGGATTTTCTTTGTTATTGTTCAGCCTGCTGGTTCAATGACGGATTCTCGCGTAAGGCTCTGGTTCTCCACTGAAACACTGCGGCAAGGAAAACAATTACTGCCGCGCTTGGCCGCGCAAAATCTTGTACTAGCCCGTTCATGCCTCCGAGGACATTTCTTGTGTAGGGGTCTCATGAACATTTTTACATTATCTAATGAATGAAAGCATTTTTTACATACCAGGAAAAAAGGTGGGAAAAGAAAGGGGCGGGGGAGAAACTGATAACGATAAGAGAAACATTCATTTCTTGAACTTTTGTATATTTAAATAATAGTTCATTCCTGATAATGAATGATTTTAGTTTCGTAGAGACAATCCCATAGTCAGGATCGGATGCATTTATACAACAGCGTTAGGTGGCTGAACCCAAATTGTAACAGAAGCAGTCCCCGGTATTTTTTTTTTTTTTTTTTGGTAACCCGTCTCACAATACGACTAAATAGTGTTTAAATTTGCTATATTTAAGATTAATTTGTTAGGTGCCTAGGTAAACAAAACCGAATATAGCACAGTAATTGAGACACGTATTATTCATATTGTTCTTACTAAACAAGCTAAACACTTAAACAGCACATAAATGCCTTTATTATAAATGTTATAGACGGCTTCCAAGAATATCTTGGATACAGAAGGGAAAAAAAAACACACACACATGATTCCATCCGACAAGAGTTGAATATTGAAGAAGGTTGGCTACAAAAGACGATAAATCAAAGAAAATTGAACTATTTTGGTCGCTTGAAACGTCAAGAAAGTTTAGAGAGAAAAGTAATGGAGGGGCATATGCCTAGGATGAGAGGAAGAGGAAGGCAAAAGAAAAGATGTGTGCGGGAAGTTCCAGATGATCTCCACATGGGTGTATCGGATGTGGGACATCTTGCTCTTAACCAAGAAGTTTTCTGGAAGGTTGTTATGGGAGCGAAGTTTTGCAAAGGACATGCTACTGAATGAATGAATGAATTATTCCGTGGTATGCGTTAACTGGGTATTAACTGAGTATTATAATAATAAACATAAGGATGTGTTAATTATGGCACTAAATTCTGTAGCTAAACCTATATGCGTTACGTCAAGTATGTGACGTCATTGTGGTGCAGTTTGTAAAGCGCCCGGTACTATTTATTTTACGACTGCACCGCTACATAGAAGATACTCCGGTAGGAGTATGCAGTGTTTAGACATTCGCATATATTAGGATGCAACATGATGAGATGCGTGGCAGCCCAGGACAATTTCTTTCAGAAATAGTCGAGGCTAGGTCGACCTTCCTAAGTCGGCCCTAAGACTGGTATTGAAGTGGTAGACTACGTGCTTCGGCTGTCTCCTGTTCTCAGCAGCTGTCTACAGCTCAGCTGAAGTCTACCCCCAACGACCTTGCCTGTTTGTGTGATGTACTTCTTTCTTGGACGTCGTGCTTTTCTATTGCTGGAGATCTTGCCTATCACTAGTTCCTGTAATTTAAATTACTGATGATTCTTTTTTTTTTTTTTGGGGGGGGGGGGGGGGGGGGAAAGAGAGGGTTCGCGGTTACCCCAGACAAACTGGTTCCCCAGCCTCCCCCTTTTTTTGTGTGTGTGGACCCTTAGTCTCACTGTGAGCCATTGCCCACAGTGGTCCACCAGGCCCACATTTAATTTGAGGATATGTGAAGAGTTTTTTTTTTATCATCCCGGCCTCTGACCAGACTAAGCGCACCACTGGAGGATTCTTCTGCTTCTTTCATTCGCTTGAAATAGATTGTCTATAACTGCAACGCTATCTCTTGTATAAATTTAACTGCCTTTGTTTTTTAGTTCACTCATTGGTTCATAGAGTTTATCTTCCACTGTTGTTTCTTTGGGCCAGAAGAGTTGATTAGATATGTCGTATCGGGGCAGGCTTGGGGTATATGATCTGTTGTCTGGGGAACCAGTCCGCATGTACACGTGTCTGATTTGACATCTTCAATTTCGAATGCGCGAGGCTGCGTAATCGATTGTTACCTGTTCTGGAACACGGAATACCTCACGTATATTCTATATTGCCATAGACATGCGATGAAAATACATTAATTAGTTAGTTAGTCGAGGTTCCAACTTCACGGCAACGGGTCGTCCATATTATGCTCCATTCCCGTGCCAGTGAATATCACACAAAATGCTCCCCACTGTCCAATGTGAAAAGTGGAATAGACGGGAGTCTCAGCAATCCAACAAGCCCGCACAGGTACACTGTGCATAATGCCGCCGTCAGAATGCCAACACAAAATTCATCCACGCTCGCAAAAGTTCATCGTCGATGGACTAAGGACTCGGCAGTCACCAGAAAGGCCTCATTGACCCGGGTTTTCTCACTCGGTCTCTTACCGCAGGGCTACCCGCCGAAAGTGTCGCACAAAGCACGAACTCCGCAGCTTCAGCGCCGACCCCCAGGAGTCTCCCGAAAAATGCACTCGTGAACCGAAAGGACAAAACAGTCAATTCTTATTCAGCAACCACCGGTAGCCATTGTTCTGAACATGCAGTTCACTGTACGGGACAGATGTAAAAGCATTCCACGCGAATTTCACAGCTCACGGTTTTGCCCACGCACTCACTCAGTAGCAGAGCGACGGAACCATGTACTACCAGTCCAACATTAGGAAAATGCAATTGTAAACCGTAGCCACAAGCATAAACACGACATAGGCCCCAACGGTTCAATGCCTAACCGCCAAGCTGGCGACTGGAAGTCGATGAAAATACATTGGCCGCCACAAGCGAGTAATTTGAAAGAGGCTGACACAAGGATAAAACAAAACAACCCGATCTAACTTGATGGAACCTCACTTCAAGAGGCGAAATCATACACCTATTTTGGACGCAGAGTGGGCAAAAATGGAATGATCGGATTGAGATATTAATATAAGAATACGACAAGAGGAGCTTTTATGGCACTAGGGAACTTGTGAATGTCAAAGGAAGTTAAACTTTGCACTAAAATTAACTCCAATATTAAATCGGCACTCCTGTACAGAGAACAACTAAAAGAGTTACACAGAACCTACAAACAGCCACCAATTGTTGCCTGCGCAGTATAGTGGAATGAAATGGTATGACAGAGAATCACCAATGGAGAGAACGAAACAAATCCCAGTGAACCAAAAGGTGTGGAACAAACTTTGGCTCTGGACAAGACATACGCTGAGAAAACCTGAGAACAGTGTAGCTAGACACTCTTGTCTGGAACCCATCAGGCAAGCAACAGAGCGGGAGGTCTATTTTTACACGGAGAAGAGAATTGTAGATAGAGATGAATGATACTGGGAGGACATGGATGGTCCTGCAGGAGATAGCAACATATAGGACGACTTGGCGTGGATTGGTTGGGGGACTATGTCCAAATGGTGTGGATTGGTTGGAGGCCTATGTCACAATGGCGTGGGTTGGTTGGGAGACTATGCACCAATGGCGAGGGTTGGTTGGGGGACGATGTACCAATGGCGAGGGTTGGTTGGGAGACTATGCACCAATGGCAAGGGTTGGTTGGGGGACGATGCACCAATGGCGAGGGTTGGTTGGGGGACGATGCACCGCACCAATGGCAAGGGTTTGGTTGGGGGACGATGCACCAATGGCGAGGGTTGGTTTGGGGACGATGCACCAATGGCGAGGGTTGGTTGGGGGACGATGCACCAATGGCGAGGGTTGGTTGGGGGACGATGCACCAATGGCGAGGGTTGGTTTGGGGACGATGCACCAATGGCGAGGGTTGGTTGGAGGACGATGCACCAATGGCGAGGGTTGGTTGGGGGACGATGCACCAATGGCGAGGGTTGGTTGGGGGACGATGCACCAATGGCGAGGGTTGGTTGGGGGACGATGCACCAATGGCGAGGGTTGGTTGGGGGACGATGCACCAATGGCGAGGGTTGGTTGGGGGACGATGCACCAATGGCGAGGGTTGGTTGGGGGACGATGCACCAATGGCGAGGGTTGGTTGGAGGACGATGCACCAATGGCGAGGGTTTGTTGGGAGACTATGCACCAATGGCGAGGGTTGGTTGGGGGACGATGCACCAATGGCGAGGGTTGGTTGGGGGACGATGCACCAATGGCGAAGGTTGGTTGGGGGACGATGCACCAATGGCGAGGGTTGGTTGGAGGACGATGCACCAATGGCGAGGGTTGGTTGGGGGACGATGCACCAATGGCGAGGGTTGGTTGGGGGACGGTGCACCAATGGCGAGGGTTGGTTGGGGGACGATGCACCAATGGCGAGCGTTGGTTGGGGGACGATGCACCAATGGCGAGGGTTGGTTGGGGGACGATGCACCAATGGCGAGGGTTGGTTGGGGGACGATGCACCAATTGTGAGGGTTGGTTGAGGGACGATGCACCAATGGCGAGGGTTGGTTGGGGGACGATGCACCAATGCGAGGGTTGGTTGGGGGACGATGCACCAATGGCGAGGGTTGGTTGGGGGACGATGCACCAATGGCGAGGGTTGGTTGAGCGCTATGCCGCAAAGGCGGATAATAAGAAAAAGAAGCCTCCATTAAAAAAGGAACGGACCGAGATTTACTTATTATGTTACAAGCAGTCTTCTTCCTCTTCTTCGTTGCCCTGTATACCCATTTTGGAGCATAGGCCAGGGGTGTGCAAGACCAGTGCTGGAACATCACGCCTGCGGAGAGGCGTGATAGGATATAACCAGGTCAGGATTCAGCACAGCACGTGTAGACTGGCTGAGATGAGACCTGGCTGAGATGAGACCTGGCTGAGATGAGATTTGGCTGAGATGATGAGACCTAGCTGCGATGACGAGACCTGGCTGAGATGATGAGACCTGACTGAGATGATGAGACCTGAGATAATGAGACCTGACTGAGATGATGAGACCTGACTGAGATAATGAGACCTGAATGAGATGATGAGACCTGACTGAGATGATGAGACCTGACTGATATGATGAGACCTGACTGAGATAATGAGACCTGACTGAGATGATGAGACTTGGCTGAGATGAGACCTGACTGAGATAAGACTTGGCTGGTATAAGACCTGGCTGAAATGAAACCTGACCGAGATGATGAGACCTGGCTGAGATAATGGGGCCTGGCTGAGATGAGACCTGGCTGAGATAATGAGACCTGGCTGATATAATAAGACCTGGCTGAGATGATGAGACCTGGATGAGATGATGAGACCTGACTGATATAATAAGACCTGGCTGAGATGATGAGACCTGGCTGAGACGAGACTTGGCTGAGATCATGAGACCTGGCTGAGATAAGACCTGGCTGGAATGAGACCTTGCTGGGATGAGACCTGGCTGAGATGAGACCTGGTTGAGATGAGACCTGGAAGAGACGAGACCTGGCTGAGATGAGACCTGGCTGGGATGAGACCTGGCTGGGATGATGAGACCTGGCTGGGATGATGAGACCTGGCTGAGATAAGACCTGGCTGAAATAAGACCTGCCTGGAATGAGACCTGGCTGGGATGAGACCTGGCTGGGATGATGAAACCTGGCTGGGATGATGAGACCTGGCAGGCCATGTTTTCTCCACAAGTTCTGGGTATTTCAACGTCAACATACTCCAACCCAGAGCCCAGAGGGGGCACACAGAACATAGAACGCCAAAGTCGTATGTGAAGTTGTCGCTTTACTATTGGGAGAGGGGGACTCGTTAAGCAGCTTGATCAATTGTATTTTCAAATGTTATTCTAAAAGATAGACCAGACTGGCTGTATCTTATGGCTGCGTTATTTAACAGTCCAAAAGATTTATACCATTAAAAAAGGTTGTGATATTCTCCGGGTTTGTTATTTCAATGTTAGTGAAAGTTTCTGTACATCCCGGCTTCACTGCTCTGATGTCGAAATAAGATGGTTTAGTCGTCATCCTCATTTAGCTGCCTCGGTTTATTATTATTGGGGTCTGTATTGTTATTTTTATTCTCTGTCTGGCGTCGAAACTGGGCAGCTGTTTGCTTCCTTCGCGGAGAACCTCTTGTGTATCCGCCTTTTCCCTTAAGTTCGTTTGTACCTGCCTACAACACAAATGGCTCAGATATCTTTCAGCGCCACAGTTTCGTACAAGAAATAGCGGGAATAAGAATATCACGCAATGTTTTGCTGAACAGGCAGAATTCGGTCACCTAATTTCTTCATCTCGACCTTTTCACCCAATGTGTAGCGTTTGTAAACAACACTTGTTGTAGCGTCCAAACTGTGTCAAACCTTCTTGATACAACTGTTACACGAAACTTAGCTGACAGTCTGCACGCGACGTTACACATTGTAGATCTAATGAAGCCATAATAGCAACATCGGGCAATGTCAACTAAGGGTGCCTGTTGCAACAGACAGACAGTTTGACCAGGGCTGACCTAAATAGATATAAAGACGATCTCGTGACTACGTGAGCGATCATGTCTCTTAAGCATGATCTAGTATTTATGGTATGTAATGTACGTTGGGAGGATTGGTGGCGTAATGGTTTATGTGCTTACCTGCCAAGCCGGTGGTCTGGGTTTAATTCTCAATGGAGGGATGGTTATTCCCCCCCCCCCCAACACAATAAGCTTGTGGGGTGGACAGGGCTTGTGGTGTAGACTCACCCACATAAGTATAGTCAGACTTCGCACAGGAAACAAATGGCTGCAATATCGCTTGTTCAATAAACTAACAATAAGTTAAGGGATACTGATTAATGTAACTGTGGAACTGGTAAAATGACAGCTAAACGTTTGTTGTAGGAGTGTCCAAGATATGTAGAACAGAGAAAACATTTTTTTTTTGGGGGGGGGGGGGGGGGAGGAGGGGGGGGGGGGGGGGTTGTGCAAACAGAAGCAGTTCGTCGCAAATTTGAAATTACCTTGGGGATAACAGATGTTCCACATTCGAACAATACATGTGACTGTATGTTTTAACTGTTTCAGCTTAAGTAATATTAATATATTCTCTTCACATGATGCACAACTCTGCAATATGCACCTGACGAGATGCAGCCAAATATACCAGGCAATAAATCGCGCACCATATTAATATTATCTATGGCTTCCATTTAAAAAAAAACTATTTTAGCCTACACCCGTTCCATTTGAGGGCAAACTCTATGGAGCGGTCAACAAGTCCAAGCTGACTGCTGCTTTCGTTAAGTATGTTCAGGTTGACATCTGAAGGTGTAGGAAGAAGTAGAAGACAATTGTCAGATTTACGTGGGGAATTGTCTGGCAAGACAAGGAGGCGAGAATGGAACTGGCCATCTCACCTTATATGTCGTAGCCTAGAATGCGTGCGGGTTCGATTCCGGGTTCACGAGTACTGTTTTCTCGGAGACTCGGGGGAGGCGCTCGTCACTGGGGTGGTGGAGTTCCAGCTGTGTGCGACGCTTTCAGCAATACGCGTTACAACCCGGTACATTAATGTCTTAGTGCGACGCTTTCAGCAATATGGGTTAAAACCCGGTACATTGAAGTCTTCGTTTGTAACCCCATCCCCTTACTGTTGTTGAGAGGCTATGCTCCAAAAAGGAAATGAAGAGCTGAAGGATAAGACAGGAAATACATTTAAAAAAAAAAATGTATTTCACTGTTCTCATGGAACATGTTCCCACGTCCTTTCATAGAAACTGCTACATATTTCGAATTTTCGAAAGACAGTTGAAGTCATTTAATAGTTAATAAAATAGTTGCTTATCCTTTACAAGACGATGCAGTCAACCCCGACATTTATTGGCTGTTTGTGATTTACTAGACAATATTACTTCAATAATTATAAAAATAATAAAGGTAAGGCCCTTCTTGCACGCTACATAGAACAGACTGACCAGAAAGATGAGCCCGCCAGACAGAGGACCACAACGACACTCTCTCAGTTGTGCGAGGGGGTCGGGACAGACGAAGAATGGACAATCACAGCTGAGACATTGCGTGTGATGCTCAAGAAATCACCTAACACCGCCCCAGGCCCAGACGGCATCCGATATGGTGACCTACTGGTGATATCAGATGATGACATGGAAGAACTGGCCAGAGAATTCAACACCAGTATCCAGAGGGGTCAGGTCAAAGAAGAATGGCTACACAGCTACTTGCTGCCGCTGCCAAAACCGAACAAAGACCATTCCAAGATAAGCGGCTACAGAATCATTACGATGCAGAATACTGTTGGCAAGCTACTGGAGAAAATTGTAGCACACAGACTTGCTTGTGGCTTGGAACAGCTCGGCTGCTTCCCGCCCACACTTGGAGGATACAGACGCAACAAAGAGTCGTGGCTGAATGCGGCGGTCTTTGCTCAAGATGTTTACGAAGGATTTCAGGTCAGAGAAGAGACATGTGCGGCCGCCATAGACTTAGAGGACGCATATAACAGAGTATCTTTCGAGCACTTAATGCAAACCCTCCTCAGACTGAAAGTGCACCCTCACCTTGTACGATGGATAGCTGCAGTTCTGCTCCAAAGGAAGGTGGTGCTAAGATGCGGGAGTTGGTCTTCTGAGCCGATAACGATATGTCCAGGATTGCCGCAGGGTTCACCACTGTCACCAGTACTATTCAACGTGTATACGGTGCCGATCACTGAACAACAGTTGGACGGGAGGGGTAGGACTCTGTCATTCGTTGACGACATCCTCGTGTATCGACAGGGTCGAGATAGACAGGCGGTTGCCAATGATATGCAGGGCGAACTAGATCGAATTTCCTCATGGTGTGCTGATGCCGATGCCCTTGTCAACCCTGCAAAGGCAACGGTTACATGGTTCTCACTAAACAACCATATTGTGAAAACAGACCTGCCGGCAGTAAGAATGGATGGGAGCAGTTTGAGTAGAACCCAGTCAATGACATATCTTGGCGTGAGGCTTGATCGTAGCCTGTCCTTCAGAGATCATGTCGATTATGTCATAACGAAGGCTCGAAAAGGTTTGTCAGCAATGAGAGTCATGGCGAGTGCCAATATCGAGCAAAGACTGCTATTACTTCTGTTCCAAGGACTTGTGCTTTCACGCATCGAGTATGCCCTGGCCATCCTCACTGTCAGCCCTACACAGATTGGAAGACTTGAAAAGGTACAAAACGAAGCCATGCGCATCATTTTGGGCTGCACGAGAGACACCAGCTGTGTAGCAATGAGATACCTCCTTGACTTCCCGACAATGGAACACAGGATCAAGATCTGGAGAGCTCGTGCATACTTAAAAATAAGTGCAGATGAGCAGCACCCTCTGCATGACGCTATATTCAGAGAAAAGGGTGACAGGCTAAAGAGGGGCAAATCATGGATGGGTCGGGCGGAAGATGTCGTCAGACAGGTCTGCAGTCTTACCAGTATCAACCCCGGCAAGGATGGGTGCCGGTGCCTCCAGCTTTTAAGTGCACTTTCTCCTGCATTATCACACTCGACAGACGGTGCAGAGAGCAGAACCCTGCCGCTGTCAATGCAGAGGTTAACGCGCTCATCTATGAACACTCAGATAGCCCTGAAGTGCTCATCTATACAGATGGATCTGTGGTAAAGCAGCAGAGAAGTGCGTGGGCATTTACAGCCCGTTCAGCGGGCCGAACCGTTCAAGAATCCAGTGGTGCCCACTCTATGACCACGAGCAGCATGACGATGGAGGTGATGGCAGTTACACAGGCTTTCATATGGCTGGAATCACAGCATTATACCAACGTGTGTGTACTAAGTGATTCAATGAGCATGATTCAGAAGGTCGAAGCTGGATCTGTACGTAGACAGTGGACTGAATCGCTGCGGAAGTCTGTTGTCCGTAAAGTCACCTTCATCTTCGTCCCGGGACATGCGGGAGTCGAGGGAAATGAACGAGCTGACAAACTGGCTGGCTCTGCACCCCCCTGTAGATGGCCAGCCCATGGATCGTGCCGATGTTATTAACGTCCTTAAGGACATGGCGAGAACAGAGGACTTTGACGTCAGTGATTCCACATCGCTGTCCAGGATGAAAGACCTGGGAGTAAGAATCGGCACAGCCAGACGCGAGAGGTACATCGGGAAAACAAAGCGCCTCGTCAACCAACACAGAACTGGCACTATTAGCCACCGGACGCTGATGAATATGCTGGGGGGAGGATCTGAGCACCTATGGACATGTCCGGAGTGCACCGAAGATACCCCAACTGATAACTGATAACTGATAACTGAATAACTTCAATAATTGCTTTTGTGCTGATTGTTATAGTGACCACAGATTACTCACAGGAACATTGAGGACATAGTTGAAGAAAGTCAAGTATATAACAGGAAACACTAAATATGATTTGTGTACATTGAGTAATGACAAGGAAATACAAAACAAATTCAACATAGAAGTACAGAACAGATTTGAAATATTGTCTGATCTAGAGATATTATTCCAGGATGTGGATGATCAATGGGAAACGTTGAAGAATTCAATCAATGTGGCTGCAGAAACAACTATTCCAAAATTAAAGAAGGTGGGTCGTAAGAAATGGATGACTGAAGAAATTTTACACCTCATGGAAACAAGAAGACTCAACAAAAATAATCCTGTCAAATATGAAGAAATCCACAGACAAGTCAGAATATTATGTAAGGAGGCAAAAGAATCATGGCTTGAGGAAAAGTGCTTAGAAATTGAAAACCAACACAACAGTCAAAATACTAAATTAGTGCACAAAAGAATTCAGGAACTTACTAATAAAAGAACAAGTACATCAATAGGGTGTCTAAAAACTAAAGATGGCAAAATCATAATAGAAAAAGACCAGATTCTACATGTATGGACAGATTATATGAAACACCTTTATGATGATAACAGAGACGAACAGTATGATATTAGATTTAATAATGAAGGACCGCCAGTTTTGGAGATGAAGGTTCGAAATGTTCTTAAGCATATGAAAGCTGGCAAGGCCCCCGGTGCAGATAACATCACAACAGAAATGATTAAAGCTTTAGAAGAATTTGGACTAGAGCAAGTCACCAGACTGCTGAACACATTATATGATACTGGAGATATACCTCCTGAATTATGTAACTCTGTATTTATTGCAATCCCAAAGAAATCAGGAACCTTGGAATGTGATCAACATAGAACAATTAGTATAATGAGCCACATTACAAAGATTTTGCTAAGAATTATCATGCAAAGAGTGAGGAAGAAGATACAACCTGAAATAGGGGAAGAACAATGTGGGTTTGTAGAAGGAAATGGTACAGTAAATGCTGTGTATATGCTGCGAACAGTTATTGAATGTGCTATAGAAGTAAACAAGGATATACATCTCTGCTTTATTGACTATACAAAGGCTTTTTATAGAGTTAGACATGTCAACATGGTGGATATGCTTGCAGATCTACAAATTGATGGGAAAGACATTAGCCTTATGAAGAACATATATTGGAAACAACAAGCTGCAATAAGGATTGATAATGAAGTGGGACAATATCAGCCAATTAAGAGAGGTGTTAGGCAGGGATGTGTGATGTCTCCAGATCTTTTTTCCCTATACAGTGAAAATATTTTCAGAAATGTAGAGGATATAAATGGAATCAGCATTGGAGGACGAAACATCAATAACATTAGATATGCAGATGATACAGTATTGATTGCAGACAATGCGTAGGACCTGCAACAATTAGTAGATGCGGTTGTTGTACACAGTGAGCAGCTGGGGTTAGAATTAAATTGTAAAATGACTCAGGTTATGGTCGTCACTAGGAAGGAAGAAGTGCCACAATGTAATATACAAGTAAATGGAAATATTCTTCAACAAGTGAATCGTTACAATTATCTTGGAACAGTCATAACATCTGATGGGAGATGCCTTGAAGAGATTAGAACAAGAATCGCCATGGCGAAAGTAGCCTTTAGCAAGATGAAAAACATTCTGACCAATAAAAAGATGTCAATTGAAACGAGAAAAAGAGTGTTGAAAGGATACATAGAGCCTGTTCTTTTGTATGGATGTGAAACTTGGACAATGGGCAGTCAAGCTGAAAAACATCTGATGGCTGCAGAAATGTGGTTTCTGAGGAAAATGCAAAGAATACCATGGACAGACAGAAAAACCAATGACCAAGTACTACAGGAGACAAATGAACATCGTAAACTGATTAGAGAAATTAGACGTAGACAGTCAAAATTTTTTGGACATGTTATGAGAAGAAATGGATTGGAGAACTTGGTGTCAACTGGCAAGATCGAAGGGAACAAACCAAGAGGCAGACCGAGAGGAAAATACCTGGATGGCTTGGCCACATGGCATGGACGAGACAGGAACACTGAACTGATCCACGACACTGGTGATCGAGTGAAATGGCGAGTCATGACCGCCCACGCTTCCCGGCATGGCAAATGATTGATTGATTGAATTGCTTTCTGACCCGCCAACGCCTCATACCACCAAAACATTCAGCTTCCAAATTGCCGGCGACTGAATTCGAACATCACATTAGCAGCTTTTAAAAATTATTATAGATCGGCAGGGCAGTCACTGCAAGAATGAAAATTGCATTTGGAAGTTAGTCTTTCTATACTGTATAGAATTGAAATAGAAACATTGTCAAAGAACATTTCAAGCCAAAATATGCCTTGCCAGACATCTTAGACCTCATGGCTCAAAACTTTCAAGCCCACTGGATGAAATGAATGGTCATCATCATTCTTAATGGACAAACATCACATTTACTGAAACACAAAAAGTCGGTCAATGTTCTGTTGTCAAATGTTTCAAAAACATTTCAAATGTATCAAATCAGACAAATGTTGCTCATCGGCATACATGAGAGTATGAATGGCGATAAATCACAAAGCCCCAACAACCAGTCAGTAGGACAAGAAGATGCAATGTAGTCATTCTCATGTGTCATGTCAATAAGCGTGGGCGGTGACGGTTCACCATTTCACACGATCGGAATCTTGGAACCACGTGACGTGAATAATGAAGTAATTAGTTTTAGTTGATTGGGCAAACCAAAAGTCAATATTATATATAGTCCATATTTGTCTTCTGCTCATCTCACTTAGCTGGCAGATCAGCTACGACGGCCCCTCCTAAAGACAACCCTCCCCAAGTTAGATCTCTGTATGCTGTGGCATAACCCCTTCTCCTCCTTTGTGGGGTGGAGGGCATGGTTTGAATATTTATAGACCCAGAAGTTAGTTGGTTGCGCACGCATCTACTCCGTCCTCTACCACGACCCTTCCTGCTAGTATCAAACTGGATTTATGATTCCGTTAGTCACAGTCACTCGTAGCCATAGATCTGTGTTTCGTTTTGCAACAGGCGATCATTTATAAACACTATCAGGAGGTCAGCATGGCAGAATGGATAAAAGCGAAGGTTCTTAACCATCCGGCGTGCTGATGCCGAGGTAGCCGGTTTAACCCCTACACCGTTCAGTTGGACTAAAATGTTGACTTCTCGTGTTTGGCTTGGGAACATACATTTCACGGTCCACATACGTCGCCCGACGACGAGGGCCACTGGTGACGATGTAGATGGTCTACCAGCTAAGTGAGATGAGCATAAGACGAATGTCGACTTTATTGTGATCGCGCCAAACCAACGAAATTTTCGTTTGGTCTATCTCGAGTTAAAAACCTGGCCACACCGGAACTCGGCTTAACAAAGGAATCGGAAGCCAGTTTTGTTTTAGCAGTCCTTTGTGCTGATGAGAGATGCGGGCAGCATGGCCTTCAGTTCAGTGCTGTTCTGTTGTTGTCAGGTGTGGGAACAATTCCCTGAGTTGATCTGTGTCAACTAATGTTGTGACAAAACTGTAAGTTTTAACTGATTAAGTTTAAAATGTTTAATTCAATAAATATTTGTTAAATCGTAGCACACGCCAGTTTACCAATTTGAAAGTGTTTGCATGGGTGAACAAAATTGTTAGGCGAGATGGTAGGAACAAAGAAATATAAATAGATAATATGAATAAGTATTACTAAAATGAGCTGTTCTACAGAAGGATTTAGTGTCCCTAAAGCTTTATGAAAATAATATGTAACACATAGAGATGTCGGCAATCAGACAACGGTGATGTGAAATATGTAGAATAGGTCATTGATGGTGGTTAAGTATCATAGAGACTGATGTCATGTCCTGCCAGCCATGCTGGCACAAGATTATTTTGTTGGGAATTATTTTACATGGTTATCCTATGGCATTAATGTGTTACTGGCTAAATAGATATGTGGGAGATTCACCAAAATATACAATGTGTGGGGTCATAAATTAGTTTATAGTAAAGACTGAAATAATGCCACGTGGTGCCATGCAGGCCATGTTGGCATGGAAGGCAGTAAGTGCTTGTGAGGTTGCTAGAAATGAAGGTTACTTAACAACAGAGTGGTGAGAATCATATGTGTATGTGTATACAGCAGCAAGATATGTTTACAGGATTATTCTGTGATTATGGTGAGCATCACATTGGATGTTTGGTCAAGTGTTGGGTATGAACACTCCAAAGCAACAATGAGTAGGGGAAAATAACCATAATATATGTGTAATATTTATAACATGTGTAAAGCAGGGAAGGGTACTTACATGTTATATGTGGGAATGATGGGTTAATGGTTAAGCTATGTAGTTAGGACATGTAGGTAATAAATAGAAGTGTAGGAGATAATGTGTTGAATTGTAGGGACGCCATGCAGATAGCCACTAGGCGTAGGAAATAATACATCTTAATACGCGGGGTGTGTATCAGCAATCATTGTGTAATCGTAACTGCGAATGAAGTGTGGCTTTACTGAGGGAGAACAGGCAGGTGCATCTGGAACTGATATTGGTAAAGGGGTTTCTCATTTAGCATTGAAGTCTGGTGTCACATCTGCTACCAGAATGCAGTAGTGTTTGTGCTAGTGTATCAAACTGGGAGTTTTATGTATAGTAAAACAGGGTGTTTGTTGTACCAGGGGAAGGGTGTGATTTATTGCTACGTACCACCTTTCGCAAAGATATATGCACTTGCGATGCGACACGAAGCGTAAGAGAAGAAAATGTATAACCGGTGTATCGTAGGAAGAATGATGGGAAATAGAGGGCATAACTGCACATTTGCTGTCCACTCACAGATAAAAGTACACTGGTGTAGTTGGCATTAGTGTGTAATAATAAGGACATAATATATATAGTACAATGGTTGTTATACTAGTACTGATATTTTTTGTTTCTGCCCATGAACATGGTTATGACATAATATATATAGCATACTGGTTGTTATATTAGTGCTGATGTTCTGTTTCTGCCCATGAACATGGTTATGCTTTGATCCTGTCTCATATGGATGATGCACTCTTACTTGATACTATGGTGTATTTATTTTATGAACTGTCTTAGTAGCCTCAGAGTTCCTCGGTTGAGTTCCTGTGTAATACATGTCTATCTTCAACTTTCTGTGAATGTTGTGATTCTTTTATGTGCAAATGTTACATTGCCACATTCTACAAATATGGTAATTCCACTGGGTATATGTGTCCATTACTTTTCACGGTTGAACATGTTTTGCCTGTTGGTTATTAATTTATAATATCATGCGGTAATGTGTGTGATGTCATATTGTTGTTGATATCCTTTATCAAAACATGGACATTGCAGGAGCAGTGTGTCCTATATCATATGGCATCCCTCATAAGTTTAGGTAATTAAATGACAGAAGATGGGGGAAAGGTGGTGCATTGGGTATTATGATTGTAGTGATAGCTATGGTGAGAGTGATCATTTGATGATTGTGATGGTTTTATGTCGCGATGTATGTTATATGTCTGAGTTGTTGTCGGTGACTTAGGTTATAGCCTGTGTCCTGATTGTTGCTGGTGTCATGTGTAGAACTACCTCTGGTATGTTGATGTTGTCTAGCTGTCATCAGTACAAAGGTGTGTGTCCTTCTGATGCCATATTGAATTGCATACCCTATGTCTGCTGGACTGCTGTTGGTGCATTGGACTGTATTTATGTCCTCTAGGTACATGTTCAAATGGTGTTGTCCTGTTAGAGTCGTTGTACACCGGTGTAGCTGAGTTGTGTTCAGTGTTGATTTTGACAAGTTGATTAGTGTTGCTGTGTAACATTGGCATTTATGGGGGATATTGTCAGCCTGTGCTGTTGGGGATAAGTTGTGTTGGACCAGAGACCTGTAGGTAATGACCTACCTGAACTGAAGACATTCTGTAAGTGAATGCTGGGCTGTATGGGGAGGTGGAGCAGGCTGAGGTTGTTGCATTAGAAGGTGTTCTATCCTAGCAATATCAAGTGTAATCTCATGACAGCAGTGGCACAACTGGAGAAGACAATAGTAAGTGATCTGATGATGCAGCATTGATTGCTGCATTTAACCATTAGAGATGTAGTCTCATGATAGCAGTAGTACAACTAGAGGGAATAACAAAGTGGATAATTTGATGGAAGACATTTGTTATATGTAGGTTAATTCAAATGTTATATTGCATGTGCTCATTGCTTCATGTGTTTAATATGTTGCCTTTACCATGATAATCATAGATTGTGTTTTCCATTGTTACAGGAGCGGCTGACTAGTTAGTGTCAGCAGGCCTGGGTTCTTGGTGGGATAGTAAATTGTGTCACAACTCTTGTTTATGTCGCGTCTTGGGGTTTATGTTGTGTAACCTATGTTTTTGTAGTGCCTTATTGTCTGTGCAGTGTTGCTTGTGTCAAAGTTCTTTATAGTGTCAGTCTAACCAGCTATTGTTTGGAGCACCTGTGTTGTGGTACTTGGTGTACCCTGTTGTCTTAAGTGGTGTTGATTGGTTGGGTGTTACCCACTGTTGTTATTTGATATATACAGTTGTCTGTTGTATCTGTAATTGAACATCCCTTGTTGAATGCTTTATTCAATGTGTTTGAACACAAATTGTCACCAGAATTTGTAGCAGTTGATAAATAAAGAGCTATTTTTGTACTGTTTTTGATTCGTTTGTTTAGTCTCTTTTAGTTTTTACTGTCACTATTTCTACCACAATCTAACACCTTAATCCAATGTCTGGGTCTCAAATATGACAGTCAGTCCAGAGTTGAGGCCCCTGCCTGAGATCTCGTATATCTTCTTATCTAATTACTATCCTCTTTTTTTTTTGTTGGTTGAGGCGGTGTGAGGTTCTCTCTCTTTTCACTATTTTTCTTCTTTGGCCATAACGAAGTCAGAACTACTCTTTACCTCTTAGCACCGTAGTGAAGGAAGCATCAGTCTTATGATTGTCTCCCTTTGTCTTTTACCATCGACTACATTATAAAATATTGATTTTTGGTTTATCCATTCAAGTAAAAGTAATTATTTCATTAAGCACATCCCATTTTTCCAAGCACTGGGCGCAACCCTTCCACACCCCCAAGTACAGCGCTTGATTTGATATAACGTAACTCTTCCTATACTGAATGATGCTTAAAGTGGCTGAAACAATCCCCTGAAGTTGAATCTCTCTTAGAGTGGTCCCAGGAGCTGAGACTCTACAATAGCAGACCAAGTTTAAAGAAGGTTTGAAGACGTAAGAGTATTAACACACAAGGCGGTCTCTTTCTGCAGAGCGACCCGTTGAAAGCATCGGACCCCATAGCTCCAGCGACGACCCCCAGGGGTCTTAGAAAACATTGTACTTGTGAACCGAATGACGGCCCGGAAACGAACCCACAACCTTCGGAGCGTGAGACAGGGGCATTATCCACTACACCACGTAGATCCTCAAGTAAATTACAGCGCCCGTACTTCACCCCAGTACTTCCATAAGTCACTCATGGTCATTTCTTTGTTGGAATGGGGTAAATCTGAGTCTAGATGGCTGAATTTAAAGTCGATCTGGATGAGAATTTAAAGTCGATTTGAATGTGAATTTAAAGTACATCTGAATGTGAATTTAAAGTGGATCTGGATGTGAATTTAAAGTCGATCTGGATAAGTATTTAAAATCGACCTTGATGTGAATTTAAAGTCGATCCATAACAATAAGCTTCAAACTGAAATTGCCTATCATGGCCCGATATTTACCGGCAGTCCCTCAGGGTATGTAGAAATACGCTTATGGTATTATTAATACGGACATGGTAAGAAGAAGGTAGCATGCCGGAAAGAACGTTCGTTGTAGTATAGCGAACAGCGACGCCGTCAGGGCTAAACTGCCGAAGAAAAGACGCTGGCTTTCTCCCACTAAAGTTGAAAGGTGCCATGAGAAGGAACTGGAACATGTTGCACCACGAGAGCCAAATAAGGAGACGCCTACTATTTGCTGCCAACACGTTTTGAAGCTGATTTACAGGGTACGGATGTAGAAGAGGAGCAAGACACTTGGGAGTCATGATTCAAGTGGACGCCCGACCCGTTCATTAATAACGCATTGGAAACATTCATAAAAGGGGGAATGACTACTGGCGAACAGAATCCCACTGTTAAGCTTGCTCTTTGATGAAGTTCATGCAACAAGCGTCTATGTCTAAGAGACACCCGCAGCAAGGTCGCAAATAGCCAACAGGAAGTGCAATAATATATTACTAGTCCCGCAGCAACAAGCCGAGTGCGGACGCACTAAATTTGTCGCTAGATGACATACTGCTCCGTAAAACAAAGGAGCGCCAATTAGCGATCAGCTTTACAAATGAAAAGGAATATTACGCTTGCACTTGTATCTTCTGCATTTTTTTCATTTATTTATCTTCCCTCTGGGCATTCAGTTGGAGTTTGTTATAATGAAATACTTAAAATCTGCGGAAGAACCATTGTCAGCCTCGGCTTCCTCTCAGTTTAGCCTGTGCATACTGTCAAGAACAGAACATGACAAGAAAAAACTGCATTCTATCAAATGAAGAACGTTTTATGCAATAAGTCATTGTCCTTGAAAGTTAGAAAAAAAGTTCTTGCATGTTACATAGAGCTGTCATCGTCTTGCTCGTATCTAGGTAACTAAACTTGGGTTCATACAGGCAACAATAAATCTGTTCGCCATGAGATCGAATATTTATTGTATTTACATATACAGTATGCGTTGGCGCAGTGGGTAAACAGACCCGCGCTATATTACATATCACAAATAGTGAACATCAAATACATAAGTATCATTCAACAGTCTAGCAAACTATCTAGCCTATGTCTATATATCTATTGATATCTATAGAGTCCCTCAAAGGCAGGCCCTGTTGCCTCTCTCAAGTCCGTCTGTCCTCTGCCGGTCCACACGTGTCCCAATCCGACACGGGTGGTAACTCTGTCCGAGTTCCTCGTGGACCCCGCAATAGGCGGGCCACATCAGTGTCCACGGAACCCTGGACTCAATGACCAGTCCTTCTAGAAGGCTCTAGATTACTCGGGCTCTGAGTGACTCTGTTCTATCCCTTGGGCTGGAGTTGTAGCCCTCTAAATAATGTCTCTAAAGGTGAGGCGGTGACAGGATTCCCCCTTCTCCCCTGATGACGTTTTGTTATAGGGTAATTAGATATGTTCTAATTCTGTCACCGAATCACATAAAGTTGGTGTTTGTAGTTTGGTGGACAGTAACCTGGTAACCTACATACTGGCACTAAAACTCATGTATTCTCCCATACACCACTTCTCTGATTTGGTAAAGAGATCACTCTGTCTCCTGTGTCCTTAATAATGCTTATCAGACCGAAGTTACGTGACGTTTCAGTAGTTGTATTTACAACCCGCCCTTCTCAATAGTACCCAACTGGTACCCAGACAATTAACCTCTGTATTAAAGAGAGTTAACAAGACCGAAGTCCTGGCTAATTAAGTAC
Organism: Cepaea hortensis; assembly: GCA_963921405.1. NCBI lineage: Eukaryota > Metazoa > Mollusca > Gastropoda > Stylommatophora > Helicidae > Cepaea > Cepaea hortensis. The sequence continues at coordinate 14,937,910 of OY992880.1, read as the reverse complement.
ACCTTCAAATCTTGATTTGTGTGTGCATTTCAATACACTTTTACTCTCGTATGTTGTATAATGCTAAATATGTAGTTACCTTGTTATTTTATCCCCCTCAGACTACATGTGTTCCTGTTGGCTTGTTAGTGTGTTGACTACTAAGTTGCTGTTTCTAATAAAGTGAATGTATTTTAAATTGATAGTGTTGAGTTTTAAGTTTTGTGTAAAGTGTATGCTGAATGTGTGGCTTATGTCCAAGCGTCACGAGTTGGGATAACCTCAATCATGAAATACATGATCAGGCATTCCAAGTAGTGGTGCTTAGATGTATCCTAACTGCTAAACTAAGTATATTAATCTAACTACTATGCTAAGTATATTAAACTAACTACTAAACATGTATTCACAATTTAGACAAGTCATGCAATTTTACATGAAAGACGCAGACAAATTAAAATAAATACGTTTTGCGTACAATTTGTCCGCCAAGTGTATCGTTCTCTCATTTAATCCATTCACACAGTCATTCACTCACCTTTCATTCGAAATAGTATTTGGTTAAAATATATAATTAAAGTTGAGGTAAGTGTTATTGCCCTTAGAAAAAATGGGCTAGGCGATATTTGCCCTTTAAGAAAATACGTACTTCTTGTACGATGACTCAAAAATGGGTTATAATTTACACAGAGACAATTGTATAGGACGGTTCTTTAGCCTATGAATAGCACCGCCTGTAATATTAACTTAGAATATGTACAAATTACAGGTTAACACATTTTATATACATCATTAATGCAAATATAATACATATTTAGTAATTAACTAATTAAATAATTAAATCCAACGATGATGTGCGCGTTGTCCTCCTGTTGTTAGCGTGTTATGCCATGAATGTTAAAGTTAGTATGGCTGTCTCTTGAGTGTTGTAGTCGATGTCGTTCTGTTTCGGCTGTTCGTAAAGTTTCGTAGTAACAGCAAGTATGGAATGTTCTCAATGTCCCATATAACGTGTTCTTACAGAATTCGGAGTTAGTTCACTGGTTGATCTTATTGGTTGACGCACAGTTAACGTTTATTGCTGGAATCGGTCTAGAGCTTGGGCACTTGATAGTATAGCTCTTAGAGTATAGTTCTTAATGTATAGCTCTTCAAGTATCATGTTCGTGGGTGTCGTAATTAACTTAATCACTGAGAGTACTCTAGCAGGTGTAGAGTTACACTGTTATATGCAACCGACTAAAAGTATCACAGTTTATAGTATGGCTAATGGTCGATGTGATAAGAGTCATTCTACTGGCGCATTTATCTGCCGTGATAATAGGTCAGCCATAATGTTGTCGGTACCTTTAATATGGCGGATTTCGAAGTCGAAATCTTGCAGTAGAAGACACCATCTTTGTAGTCGATGGTTTTTAGGCGACCCATGGTTAAGGACCAATAATGGCGAACTGTCCGTGAGGACCACAAAGTGACTACCTAAGAGGAACTTAGATAATCTCAATATACAAAACAATAAGCTTAAAGCCTCCAATTCCACTGTGGCATAACGTGTCTCTGCCTTCTTTAGTTTGCGGCTCACGTAGAGAATCGGGTGTCTCACTCCATCCATTTCCTGCATTAAACATCCTCCTATTGCGATAGAGCTCGCATCTGTGGTCAAAATAAAGGGTAAATTTATGTTGGGTAATCGTAAGACTGGTGGATTAGAAAAAATATGTTTCAATCTACACATTGCATCATCTAAGCTGGTACTTTTACAAATTTTTGATGGATGATTTTTAGTTAACATATCGGAAAAGACTGAGGTGAGTTCTGCCCAATGTGGAATGAATTTAGAATAATAGTTAATAAGGCCAAGTAAACTTCTAATCTGTTTCTTGGTGGTAGGCACTTCTAGATTACGGATCTTAGAAACAATTTTATCATCTGTCAACAATTTGCCTTCAGAAATTCTGTGACCAAGGAAGTCTATTTGTGTATAACCTATTTCAACCTTGGAAGGTTTGATAGTAAGTCCAAAAAGAGAGATTTGGTTGAAGACTTGTTTGAGGGTAAGTAGGTGAGAAGTCATATCAGAAGAATGGACGCATATATCATCAATATAGGCTACTACATCTTTAATTCCGTGTAATAACAATCTTGTTAGTCTCACAAATGTGGCCGGTGCGTTCTTGAGACCAAACGGAAGATATAGCCATTCGTACAAACCGAGAGGTGTTGCGAATGCTGTTATATGTCTACAAGAAGGGTGTAGTAGAACTTGCCAATATCCTTTCGCTAAATCGGTCTTGGAAAATAAGGATGATTGAGCCATATTTAAGATAAGATCTTCACAGCTGTTCATTGGCTCTGCATCCGTTGTTGTTCTTGTATTTAATACTCTATAGTCGAATCACAAGCGGATTGTCTGGTCCTTCTTTTTCACCAGAACAATCGGTGAAGAATATTGAGACATCGATTTTTGAATAATGCCATTCTTCTCTAAATCTAAAATTTCTTTATCTAAATTAAATGTCGTGTCGCTGTTGTTGTGTCAAAGTGTCAGAGATAGGTATGTCATTTATACTTCCGTCGTCAGTCATGATTGGTACAGGGATTTCAGTGTTGTCCACGTCTGTCTGATTTATAACAGATGCTACTGTTTGTAAATTGTCTTCAATGTCATTGTCGTCGTCGTTGAGATCAATCGTTTTCAATATGTCGTCAAATTTGTCGTCGCTGTCGATATCACAGATTGTCGGTAATGTACATATGTCTTCGTCGTTTTCGTCGTCGTAAGAGTGTGTCGTTAACGATGCTTCGTTGGTCGAGGTGTCATTTCGTTGGGAAATTGTCGTTTCGTCTCCGTCACCAGTTCGTTGAGTCAGTTCATTTGTCTCATTGTCCTGTCTAGCATAGTATGGTTTCAACATATTTACATGGAATAATTTCACGTTTCTATTTAAAGAGAATGCAGTAGGGTTATTCCCCTTGTTGACCAGTTTCTGACATATAACACACGATGTACAAAAGGTTTTAATGTCTTGGTCAAACTTTGGCCAATAAAACTGGGTCAGGACAATAGCCCTGGTCATTTCGTATGTCATATGACATCCAAAAGGGGAGTCATGGGCTATTTTTAGAACTTTGTTTCGATGTGCTTGTGGTAACAGTACTTGCTGTATCGTGGTCTGCTTTGTTGTGTAAAATCTAGTTAAGATGTTGTTCTGTAGCCTAAATGTCCACGATGCGTTCTTTGTTAATTTTGGTTTAAGTCCTACTAACTTAAAGTATGGTGCAAGTGTAGGGTCATTTTTCTGTTCATTTCCAAAATTGATGTTAGTTGAGTTTGGCGCTATTATTTCTAATGATTCCTGTAGTTGGTCAGTGTTGGTTTTATGGGTTGTCTGTCGTGTTATTGCATTTGTGTGTTGTGTGTTTTGTTGCACATTTACAGGCTTGGTACTTGGTACATCAGTAGCATCCTCAATTCGAGGTTTTAATTTGGTCGTATCGCTCACAGATTCGACCGCCCCTGCATTGTACACCTCGGTGAATTATTTCTGAATTACCTCAGTGGTTGTCTCCCTTGGTCTTTTGGCAGATTGAGACAAGCATGAATTGTGTCTCTCTATAGCATCGCTGTTTGTGGGGGGAATACCGTTTTTATGCTCCCACTCTCTGATTTCCTTCTCAGAGCATGCTCGTATGTTGGGCAAATTCCCAAGTATAATATCAGCGACTGGATATTCAAGGATTACGCACAATACTTGTCCTGATATGAACGGTGTTCGAATTTCGACCAGAGCAAGGGGGTATTTCTCTATAGTACCTGAGAATGTGCGACAAGTCACATGTTTGTCTGTGTAGTCTTTAGTGTCTATTAATGTTTTCTTTATCCCACAGAGCGTTGCGCCGGAATCACGAATTAATGTGCACTTTTTGTTGTTTACAAACCCTGTAGAAAAAACTAGCTTGCCTGTAGATGACAAAGCAGCGTTGGCTGTTTCATTTGAAATAGGGATAGTGTGGCCACATAGTAATGTTGTGTCAAGTTGGAACTCCGTACAGGTGTTACACTTACTGTCTGTAATGGTGTCAATAATTTGTACAGCATTTCCAAGCTCGCTTTCATTGTCGTGTTGATTATCACAATCATTCAGTGATTCAATCTCTTCGTCTGACGACGTTTCCACTAGTGCGGCATTGGCTTGTTTCAATAACTTTCGGCCATCACAAAAGCGACTATAGTGGCCAAAACTGCGGCAAAAAAAAACATTTGACCGCTCTCTGGTAAGCATTACGCTTGGTCTTCTGTTTCTCCACCATCATCTTGAGGTGGTGAGGGTAGTTCGGCGATTTGTCGCACATAGAGTAATTGTCGTGATTCAAACCGCAATACTGGCATTTAACAAGTTTACTGACATTGGAGCGAGGTTTGAATTTACTCTCTGTTTGTTTGGAGTATTTGGTGTTCACTACTGCAGATGCTGTATCGTTGTGACTTATGTTCAGGTGAAAAATATCCCTATTTGCTGTGAAAAATGCATTCCCCTTTGCCTCTATTTCCTGAATACTTTTGCAATCCATTTGTTTTAAGAACTTGGCAAAAGGTGTGGGGATGGTGCTAACTATTTTGTCTATAATAATAAGCTCTTTAAGTTTGTCATGGCTATTGTTGGTTTTAGCCGAGTTGATCCATTTTGTGCATACGTCTTGGACTGTACTGACATAATCTATAAAGGTTTGGTTTGGTTGTGGTGATAATTTGGCAAATTGTTGTTGGTAACCTGCAGTATCTAAAGAAAAATGTTGGAGAATGCGTTGTTTTAATTAATCATAGTCTTTTCGCATTTCCTGTGGTACTGTCTCTATTACTTTTAGTGGTTCAAGAGCTAAGTTTCTCATTAGAATAAATGCCCAATCTGATTTAATGATCTTATGGTAGGCCATGAGACACTCAAAATTTTCTAAGTAGGCGCTGATGGAATCTCCTGAGCAGAACGCTTTCACGAGGCCTTTATACTTATTATATTTTTGTTCTTCCTCTTTGCTTCTTAGCTTATTTATCGATATTTCTGCGTTGGACTCAAGCTCCATCTGTTTTAATTTTATTTGTGTTTCGGCATTCAATTGGGCCTGTTTGGCCGCCGCCTCAAGCTCCAGCTGTTTTTCCTGAGCCTGCAATTGCATTTTTTTTTCTTCAATTTGCATTTGCATTTTCTTTTCTTCTGCCTCCATTTGCAATTTCTTTTCCTCTCGTTCTATCGCTCTTTCTTCACGGGCAATGTTTTCTGATGCCCGATGCATCAAGAGCCAGTTTTAACATACGGCTGCGAATTCTAGACAATTAGTACACAGGCGAAAAAAATCCATGGAGGCCTTGAAGAAGTGGTTTTACAGAAGAATGCTGAAAATTAACTGGAAAGCCAAAATGAGCAATCTGGACGTTTTGGGGGAAGCTGAGACGCATAGACAACTTATCACAAACGTCAGGAAGAGGCAGTCATCGTTTTTTTTTTTTTTCTTTTTGGCCACGTTATGAGAAGACACAAACTGGAACGTGTTATGACAACTGGAAATATTTACAGAAAGCCAACGTAAGAAGATTCTTGACAGTCTTGTGTCATGGCACGGAACGGAGTAAACACACGAATTGATCCATGACGTCAGAGATCTCAATTTGTGGAGAGGCATGATCGATTACGCCAGTCGGCAAGACACTGGATGATGATACTTTGCTGAATCAGCACCATGCTACATCCTAAAATGAAGGGGAAGGGAGCTCTACAGTACGATAGCAATGGTACCGGATGTGGAAAGAAGTCTCCACTCTTTCGAGGAGGGAGCCTCACACTTAGTTATGCACCTCATAGGCATGCATTCGCGTCAAGTTTACTGCCTCTACGCAGATTCCACCCAAGGTAACGGGTTCTGTCTGTCCGTGGGCAGGTTTACTGCCTCTACGCAGATTCCACCCAAGGTAACGGGTTCTATCTGTCCGTGGGCAGGTTTACTGCCTCTACACAGATTCCACCCAAGGTAACGGGTTCTATCTGTCCGTGGGCAGGTTTACTGCCTCTACACAGATTCCACCCAAGGTAACGGGTTCTATCTGTCCGTGGGCAGGTTTACTGCCTCTACACAGATTCCACGCAAGGTAGCGGGTTCTGTCTGTCCGTGGGCAGGTTTACGTTTCCCCGCAATCTTGCCAGGATAGCAGCCATGCGGCCTACTCTTTAACTGATTCAGTGCCGAAGGATAATATATCACCACATATCACCTTCAATTTGGACAGAAAGGCGATACCGCCATACTAATGTCATCATGTTATTTGTTTCGTTTCATGGTATCTTCCACATTCCATTGCTCAGTGAACAGAACTTGACATAATACTTGTTCATTTGATTGTTTCCCATGTTTGGTCCAATCCTACTTTTAATTTGGCACCGAATCAGCTAAGATTTCCACCTGCTGTGGGATTGTTAGCTGGCACAATTTGCCCACGGGATCTCCTGTGTTTCGCCCTTACCCGAGAATACTGGGTATTATCAATTACCTAAAAGATTATGGCGCAGGCTTAAACAGCTTGGCAAGAGGTCATCATATAAGTGACAGCAGCCTGGCGGACGCGCTAGAGTAGTGAATGGGCGCTAGCCTGCCGGTCCGGTGAGCATGGGTTCAATCATCATCAGGGCGGACCCGAATGTTTAGAACCTAACCTGGGTCACAGTTTGACTGCCTAATATGGGTGGCAGGAATTGTCTTGGGAAGTAAAGGCGGCTGACCTGATATTGATCAGATGAGAAACGGAGAGCAGATTGGTTAATAAATATATGGGTATAGCAGCACACCTTGGGAGTTTTGTAATAGGAATTTCATTCAAACGGATGATGGAGAGGTTGGGGGTCGTCACTGACAGTGTCTGCTCCAAACCTGGCACATGGAGGAGGAGAAGAAGAAGAAGAAGAAGAAGAAGAAGAAGAAGAAGAAGAAGAAGAAGAAGAAGAAGAAGAAGAAGAAGAAGAACAAGAAGAACAAGAAGAACAAGAAGAACAAGAAGAAGAAGGAGGAGGAGGAGGAGGAGGAGAATGAGGAGGAGGAGGAGGAGGGGAAGAAGAAGAAGAAGAAGAAGAAGAAGAAGAAGAAGAAGAAGAAGAAGAAGAAGAAGAAGAAGAAGAAGAAGAAGAAGAAGATCATACGTTAGAATAAAACAGGTAACATACTTTTTCCTACGGCAGCAAAGGAGGCTGGCGTGACTCTACCCAAACCAGTCAACTTGTGATTACCGGGCACCAACAATATAAGCTCAAATTTAATACACTTTAATGGAGTGCGACATGGGGTTTTATTCTGGAAACGATCTCTTACAAACAAGCTCTACGCCTCTCGGCACGGCACATAGTGATGCATGTCACATCTCATTTGCAACTCGGTGTCGTTGTTAAATCACAGGCAATATGCGGCAGCCTCTGCATGGCTGATCTTGTGGGAATCGATACGATGATTCACTCACTCGTTACGGTGTCATTGATGCTTGCTTCATGGATGATTCATCATGGCGTTCTTTCTTTCTGCTACACTTTATCACGCCTCTGTCTCTTTCTTAATTTATATCTTATGCTTTCTGTCTTTTTCTTTTCTGTGTGCATATATGCGTGCTTGTGTTTATTTGAGTCTTTAATTCATTCCGTTTTTCTATGTCAGGTTTAATTTTTTCTGTCTATCTGTCTTTATTGTTCTCAGCGTTTTCTTGTCATTATTTTATCATCTGTATGCTATTTATTCTTTCTGCAGTTTGGGTCTTTTTATTGTTTCAACAATCTTTTCTTTACACAGTGTGTATGTGTGTGTTTATCTGCGTTCTTGATTTCCCCATGAAAGTGAATAATGTAGCAAGATAGATTGTGTTCCTCCAAACATATAGCTTTGGTATTTTTAAGACGTTTCGATACAAAAGTTGTCATCCCGTGTAAAACAATATTGCAGCCAGATTTACACACCTGTAGATATTCTAACCGAAAAGTGTAAAGCTGTTATAATTGTTGAAATATTAACTGGATATATTCAACACCTAGATAACACAAAGTGGCCAGTGTCACCGGAATGTTTATTGTACAACAACTACTGCTGCTGCTGCTGCTGCTGCTGCTCATAAAAATAATAATATTAACAATAATAATAAATTGTTCAATTTCTCAAATGGTTCCTGGGTTCCTTTGTTTGTTTTTCCTCTCACTAAAATCGGTTGTATGTGTCACTTTATATACAACAACAACAACAACAACAACAACAACAACAGCAGCAGCAACAACAACAACAAACTGTGTTACGCTAAATACGTAATTGTGTGTGTAACGCAAGTGTCATATACACTCTAAAATACACAATCCAACATAATACTCCAACATACACACTCAAACATACATACTTCAACTTACGGCGTAAGTCTTACGCATTCCAACATAATGTTCCAACATACACACCCAAACATACACACTTCAACTTACGGCGTAAGTCTTACGCACTCCAACATAATACTGCAATATACACACTACAACATACATAATCCAGAATAATACTCCAACATACACACTCAAACATACACATTCCAACATACACACTCCAACATACACACTCCAACATACACACTCCAACGTATACAATCCAACATACATTCCAACATATACATTCCAACAATTACACTCCAACAGATACACTCCAACATAACACCCCAACATACACAATCCAACATAAACTCCAAGATAATAATCTAACATACATTTCAACATATACATTCCAACAATTACACTCCAACAAATACACTCCAACATAACACCCCAACATACACAATCCAACATAAACTCCAAGATAATAATCTAACATACATTCCAACATATACATTCCAACAATTATACTCCAACAAATACACTCCAACATAACACCCCAACATACACAATCCAACATAAACTCCAAGATAATAATCTAACATACATTTCAACATATACATTCCAACAATTACACTCCAACAAATACACTCCAACATAACACCCCAACATACACAATCCAACATAAACTCCAAGATAATAATCTAACATACATTCCAACATATACATTCCAACAATTACACTCCAACAAATACACTCCAACATAACACCCCAACATACACAATCCAACATAAACTCCAAGATAATAATCTAACATACATTCCAACATATACACTCCAACAATTACACTCCAACAAATACACTCAAACATATACAATCCAACATACATTCCAACATATACATACCAACAATTACACTCCAACAATTACACTTCAACATTAAAACTCCAGCATGCACACTCCAACTACACACTCCAACATATACAATCCAACATACTTTCTAACATATACACTCCAACAATTACACTCAAAAAAATACACCCCAACGTAAACATCCCAACATACCCAACGCCAATTTGACTATGTAATCAATATGTCAAATTAACTTTGCCAACGAACATGCATAATTTATGCACAATGATTGGTTGAGTAATCGCCAACAACAGGGGAGATGACTGTCATAGATCTTGGAACTAACATCATCCGGTCCCAGGGCCCATTTGCGCTTTATTTCCATAAATGGAAATTCAACAGTTAATGAATAACTCGCCTTTATTATTCTCTTCTATCTTCCACAGTAAGGGCTGTGTGTCAATATAACTCGGTGTGGCGGGTATTTGTGCCCATTATATAATTCCACTTGTTATATACAGTTAACTAGAGGTAACGAGAGAGAGGCTCCAATGTTTGGAATCCCCCCCCCCCCTCCCCCCCCCCCCCCGTTCTCTCGCTTTGAACTAGAATAGTCCACTTTAGGCTGAGTTTGATTATGGGCTAGCTTTCCCTATTACTAGTTTCCCTCGCCATCTTTGGTACTTTTAATTTACGTCCCAAGGTCAAGGACGAGAAGTCAACATTTTAGTCCAGCTGTCCGGTGTTGGAGTTGAACCCGCTACCTCACTATTAACACACCGGAAGTTAAAGAGTGAGCGTTCTTATCCATTCTGCCATGCCGACCTCCAAAGTTGCAAATGTGCTTATTCCTCTTCTTTTTCTTCTGATCATCTCCCAGTGCAGCACAGACTCACGACCGAGTCGTGCCAGGCCCTTTGTATTCTTGTTCGTGGGTGGCTTTGTTTAGCAGATAGAGTTTCTTAAGTGATCAAGCAGACAGTCTCACACCAACTCCGGAGTCGTCTCCTCCGACATGCATGGCAGGCTGCAGTGTTGATGATTGTTGCTTTCCTGATGGGTCCAAGTACCGCACTGGCGGCTGTGGATATTGTCTGTCTGTCTGTCTGTCTGTCTGTCTGTCTGTCTGTCTGTCTGTCTGTCTGTCTGTCTTGTCTAGCACGCATGTCTGTCTGTCTGTCTGTCTGTCTGTCTGTCTGTCTTGTCTAGCACGCATGTCTGTCTGTCTGTCTGTCTGTCTGTCTGTCTGTCTGTCTGTCTGTCTGTCTGTCTTGTCTAGCATGCATGTCTGTCTGTCTGTCTGTCTGTCTGTCTGTCTGTCTGTCTGTCTATCTGTCCGTCTGTCTGTCTTGTCTAGCACGCATGTCTGTCTGTCTGTCTGTCTGTCTGTCTGTCTGTCTGTCCCCTCATGTACTAACGATATTATGGGATGTAAAGGTGAAACATTGCACTGAGTTTTTTTCCCCTTTGCCCTCGCTCGCGTTGAACTCAAGCGTAGTCCACACGCACTAATTCTAGTAGCACTGGACTTCATTTTGCGTGTAGACTATCTGTATCTATTACCAGTGTCCCTCGCCATCAGGAGAATCCACTCCGACTTCAGAGGTATTTGTAATTCACTTCGCAAAGTCCAGGACGAGAAGTCAACATCTTAGCTCAACTGACCGGTGCAGGGCTCGAACCCCCTACCTCAGCATCAGCACACAGGGGGTTTAAACACGAGGAGCACCAGGTTATATACCACATGGCCTGGTCTCTCTCGCAAGGCGACCTGTCGATAGCGACGCTCTGAGCACGAACTCCGTAGCTCCAGTGGCGACCTCCGGGGATCTCCGAGGAAACTACAGCTTTAAAATTGTATGTTGCCTAGTGCGTACTCTAATCTTTATTTCGTTCTTCTCCTTCTATGAGCGCGAAACAATACTATTTGTATTTATTTGTGAACTGTTTTAGTGGCCTCAAAGGGTTCCCCAAGTGATCACCTAGAGTCCGGACACGTATCCACGACTTCGGAGCACGAAGAAGTCGGATGAACCATTTCGCATTGGTGTGTAGGCACGCACGCAGGCGCGCGCGCACATACACATACAAAATTACCATCTAAACTAAAATACACCATAATGATGAGTCTCTCACAGCCGATGAGTCCGGGCACACACACACACACACACACACACACGCACACACACACACACACACACACACACACACACACACACACACACACACACACAGAACGTGACAAATCTAAGCATGCCACTTGAATTTTTTATCCTACCTTACTAAGTAAAGGAACATTTCAAGGATGAATAAGAGCTCTCATTCTAAAACTTCCGATGTGCTAATTACGAGGAAGCGGGTTCACTCCCTACGCCGGTCAGTTATACCAAAATGTTGACTCCTCGTACTTGACTTTATGACATAAATTACAAGTACCTCAGAAATCGGAATGGGTTCGCCTGATGGCGATGGACACTGGTAATATAAAAGCTAATCCATACGCAAAAATAATTTGAGCGCTGTAGAAGTAGTGGTACGTGTATGGACTACGCTTGGGTTCAAAACCAGCTAAAAAAACAAAACAAATATGCCTTGAAGCGCATTGTGCAAAATGTACAAGCCTCATAACTGTATTGACCAATCGGTACTCGGTATTTGATTTGGTCAATGTGACGTTACATCCCCTGACACTTCCTGTCACTAATTTTAGCTCTTTCTCTGCCATGCGCCCATACATCGCCAGAATTGACCGACAGTGACGCCCGTTTGCCCTTTAATCGCCACAGTTTAAACAGTAGTTTATTTGTCCCTTTTCTTATGCTTCCGCAATTTTTAGTTAACTTCAGTAACTTAAAATTGAGACAGAAATATTTCGCAGTTTGAAACAGGCCGCTGACAACCATATTTGGCCGTTAGAAAGCACTAGATTTTTAATTCGAAAAGATTGTTTTAATTTGAACTTCGAAATGACAACACCTTCTGGTTTTTGACCTCATACATTTTAATAAAATTACCGTTTTAAACAATTTTATATTATAGTTATAGTGATTTCAAGGACTTTGTGAAAGATTCTAAAACTTAAACCTCGTGCAGTATTCAGTTAGTCAGTTAGATTGCAAGCGAAACACTGCAAACGAAAGTTCGTCATAACATGTCATAATGTGATGGCACATATCGAATTATTAATGCCCCCGGGATGGTTAACCCGGTCAACAAATGCCCGCAGAAGTCGGATGTGTTGGCCTAACGGCGCAAGAACGCAGCTTTGCTGTAAACAGGCACAACGCAATCACATCCGGAAAAAAAACTCTGGATGAACGCAGAAGAAGAAGAAGAAGAAGAAGAAGAAGAAGAAGAAGAAGAAGAAGAAGAAGAAGAAGAAGAAGAAGAAGAAGAAGAAGAAGAAGAAGAAGAAGAAGAAGAATTAATGCGCTAATGGGCCACATTTATGCCCCTAATTTTGTTTTGCCTATCACAAAGTATTTAAGGAGTATTTAAATACTTAAATTTAAAAGATTTATAATTATAACTAAATAGAAAATAGTGTTTATATTCTTCTTCTCGGTACAATCTGAGTGGTGTGTTACTGACATTTTCCATTTTGTGTGAAAATTGTGTGCTTCAAAATATTATGTTTTAGTTATGTTTTATTGGTGTTGTGGTGTAGTTCTTGTGATATCATTGGACAAAAGTGGTGTGTGTAACAGTATTCAGCAAATTTAACTGGATTAGATGCAGTGGATTATAAATACAGCCTTGGTAAGTGAAATTTTTGTATAGTTTTTACCTCTTTAATTTAAATTGTTATTATTAAACCTCTCATTATTGTCATAATATTTCTAACCTATCAATTAATTATTAATACTTCCATGTTCGTTGTGCAATTCTCTTTAATTTGATATATAATACAAAATATCTGCTACCATTTTAACCATTTTAAAATCATTATTATGACACAATTACTTCCAATTTTATGCCATGAATTTCTGTTTTGTCAGGACCCAATTTTTGCTTGGCACTGAAAGAGGATCAAATACTCCTTCATCATGATATTCCACTTCTGCCGACAAGCGTCGTGGAGAGGAATAATTTGCGCTCCAACGCCCGATGGGCAGCACTGGATAGTGCCATTCCTCGTGATTGTGTAATGTCTTTGATGTCGTTAATCCATTTTCTTCTCGGGCTTCCCTTGCTCTCGTCGCATATCTTCTTTGATACAGGACCAGTGCTGGTAGTTTATAGTGTTGCATTCTAATGAGGTGACGAAAACATTTGATATTCTGTCTGTCAATAAACGTGGCACAAGGTGTTGATCCCCCTGACTGTCTGATAACAGCATTTCTTACTCGGTCTCGGATAGTTAAGGCAGAAGCTCTCCTCAAGCATCTCATATCGCGGGTGTTGATTTTGCGTAAATGTGATTTGGATAATGTCCAAGTTTGACATGGCAGCTTAGAGTTGGTGTGTGTATATGATATTTATTAATTGTCATTTTGCAAACACACATATATTTGAATGTTTTAGTGTGAGTGATAATTGAAATATAAGCGCACTTGCTATTTGACATCAGATTTCGATTTCTCTGTCTAATCTGCCATAATCTGTGGACATACTTCCAAGATATTTGAATTCTTTCTTTGTCCATCATCATCTGGCTTTCTTTCTCGTTGTTTCGTTTCTGTGGATATGAACTTCTATATTCAATGATATTCAGCGTTGAAATGTCTGGTGACTTGAAACCAAAATGTGGACAGTTCTATTCTCTGGGTTCGAACTGGAACTATATTGACTCATGTGATTTAGGCTGGGTCGGCATGGAAACCCAGGTCGATTTTAAGAAATCTGCCTCGATGAGAACTCGACCCCAAGACAGCTGGTCGGGTAGGCCAGAGTGTTAGACATTGCGGTACCGCGACTCACTCCCGTTCTACTAAGGCTGTATAGGAATGTAAGAAGGCAACAAGTTTACAGCTTTGCGTTTTCTGATATTCATGGGCGCGCGCGCACTTACAAACACACACACACACACACGCAGATAGAGAGAGAGAGAAAGAGAGAGAGTGAGAGAGACAGAGAGAGAAAGAAAGAGAGAGAGAGAGAGAGAGAGAGAGAGAAGAGAGAGAGAGAGAGAGAGAGAGAGAGAGAGAGAGAGAGAGAGAGAGAGAGAGAGAGAGAGAGAGAGAGAGAGAGAGAGAGAATCTCCACTCAACGGATCCAATAATTACTGTGTCGCTCAAGAGTCACTGAGCCAGCAAATTTATGACAGTGCATCACATTGGCTACTATTCCGATTGCTCACGGTGTATCATTTAAAAAGCGCCGCGCTGATTCACCGTCCCATGTGGTTTGTCTGCTGCCAGCTGTCACTTAATCAATCAATAGGTTTCGATTTACATGAACCCGTATAGTTTTAAACACAGAATCCACGAACAATATGTTGCACGATTTAATGCCTGGTATATTTAGCTGCATCTCGCCGGGTACATATTGCAGATTTATATATCATTTGAAGTGGAAAAAGGTTATAATAATTTGGCTGAAACACTTAAAAACACATAGTTACATGTATTATTTGAATGTGGAGCATCTGTTATCTCCACGGTAATATAAAATGTAATACAAACTTTTTTTTTCTGTTTGCATAAAGTCGATTGGAAGCGCTTAATTGCTAACGCCTCACTATATTCTAGCTATCAGTTATTGTTCATCAAATGTAATAAACGAAGTAATGTCTCAGCAGTGGCCAATTTCCTGTACTGTCATAATACTGCAGTATGTATCTGACAAGATGCAGCGAAATATGCCAGGCAATAAACCGATCAACATATTGTTTGTGACTTATGTGTTGAACCCCAAGTCGAGAGGGGATCTCCGTGGCCGGGTGGTCAAGCCCGCCTGCTTCGTGCTACGAAGGTCGTGGGTTCGTTTCGGATCCCTTCATTCTCAGGGGCTGCGTGGTCTCGAGGTACGGTGTCCGCCTCGAGTGCTGGAGGTCCCGGGTTCATGCCCCGGTGAGGACCGGGATTTTTTTTCATGGGAGTTCTAGTAATACAATTTACCCTGGTCTCTGGGTAGTGAGATCGGACGCCCGTGTGTATTGTTGCGCACGTAAAAATATCCCTTGGCAGTTGGAAATCGAAAAAGAGTAGCCTAACGGCGCTGCAAGGGCAAAATTTAGAGTTAAAAATCTACCCAAAGTATTTCAGGATCCTCGCCGGTGCTACGGAGTTCGTGCACTGAGCTGAGTTTCTCCAAACTCAGGTTTGAGTTAGGAGGAGAACGGAGCACTTATGGGTTACACCCGTGTGCCGTGATGTTGATCCATCGACTAAACTAAACTAAACTAAACTAAACTAAACTAAACTAAACTCCCTTCATTCTGTTCATGAGTGCATTTTTTCCGGAGGCGGCCGGAGTTGATCGTTGGAGTCTGTGCTCTGTGCAACGCCGTTGGCTTTCAGTGGAAAGAATCTCGAGCCATAAGGGATAGGTATAGCACATTGAAATATGTGAAATAGTGATAGAACACCGAGCCATATGGGATAGGAATAGAACCATGTGGGATAAGGATAGAACCATCGAACCATATGGGATAGGGATAGAACCATCGAGTCATATGAGATAGGCATAAACAACAACAACAACAACAACAACAACAACAAAACTTTATTTTGAAAGGGTTAAGAATTGGGCACGCAGGCCCGTCTAACATTCTGCCCTTTTATCACTCTCTTTCATACATTATACCATTCACACATCATTCAAGGCTAACTGAAAACAGCAACAATATAAAAGATATGCATTATAAAGGCATGTGGAAAAATTAAAAATCAATACTACACGGCTCAGTAATAGTAATAACTGTTGTGGCACTTGTTATTAGCTATGTGGAATATACTGGCCTACCAAAAGGGGACTGGCTGTTATACTAGGGTTTTATTATTATTATTACTTCTATTATTAAGGGAAAGGTAATCCGTACTGAGATAGTGTTCAAATAATTTGCGATTATATGTATTGGGATTGGTGATGTCTTTTATTTCATTTGGAAGATTGTTCCACAGCTGAGCTGCAGAGTACGTTAAGCTTGTTTTGTAAAAGTCTATCCTAGGCTTCGGAATGTGTAATATATTTAATCGTTTACTGTGTCTAGCATTATATTCAAACAATGGCCAAAGGTAATTTGGGGCATTCCGATGTAGGATTTTGTGAATTAGTCTAGCCATATGGGATAGGGATAGAACCATTGAGCCATATGGGATAGGGATAGAACCATTGAGCCACATGGGATAGGGATAGAACCATTGAGCCATATGGAATAGGGATAGAACCATTGAGCCATGTGGGATAGAGATAGAACCATTGAGCCATGTGGGACAGAGATAGAACCATTGAGCCATGTGGGACAGAGATAGAACCATTGAGCCATGTGGGACAGAGATAGAACTATTGAGCCATGTGGGACAGAGATAGAACTATTGAGCCACATGGGATAGGGATAGAACCATTGAGCCATGTGGGATAGGGATAGAACCATTGAGCCATATGGGATAGGGATAGAACCATTGAGCCATGTGGGATAGGGATAGAACCATTGAGCCATGTGGGACAGAGATAGAACCATTGAGCCATGTGGGACAGAGATAGAACCATTGAGTCATGTGGGATAGGGATAGAACCATTGAGCCATATGGGCTAGAGATAGAACCATTGAGCCATGTGGGATAGGGATAGAACCATTGAGCCATGTGGGACAGAGATAGAACCATTGAGCCACATGGGATAGGGATAGAACCATTGAGCCATGTGGGACAGAGATATAACCATTGAGCCATATGGGCTAGAGATAGAACCATTGAGCCATGTGGGATAGGGATAGAACCATTGAGCCATATGGGCTAGAGATAGAACCATTGAGACATATGGGCTAGAGATAGAACCATTGAGCATGTGGGATAGGGATAGAACCATTGAGCCATGTGGGATAGGGATAGAACCATTGAGCCATGTGGGACAGAGATAGAACCATTGAGCCACACGGGATAGGGATAGAACCATTGAGCCATGTGGGACAGAGATAGAACCATTGAGCCATATGGGCTAGAGATAGAACCATTGAGCCATGTGGGATAGGGATAGAACCATTGAGCCATATGGGCTAGAGATAGAACCATTGAGCCATATGGGCTAGAGATAGAACCATTGAGCCATGTGGGATAGGGATAGAACCATTGAGCCATGTGGGATAGGGATAGAATCATCGAACCATAAGGGATAGGGATGGGACATCGAGCCATATGGGATATAACAAGGTGTAATGAAGTCGGCTTTATTTCCGTTAACTTTATTACTCCTTATAGGTTGAGGAAAGGAGCAGGGGTGGTATCCCTATCCCATATGGCGCTTGACTGCCAAGAGAGTGGTCGGGGTGACCTCGAACTTGGACGGGTCGCTCTATAATTACTCCATGTCTTCGCCAGCGAGAACTACACCAAGTGCTCATTAATGTCACACGTAAATTCATGAAGGAAATAATAGCTTCAACAAGAGCAAATCGCTAAGGCACTTCTTCTTCTTCTTCTTTCGTTCGCTTGAAATATGTCTATAACTGCAATATTGTCTCTTGTATGAATTTAACTGTCTTTTTTAGTTCACACTGCGGTCCATAGAGTTTATCTTCCACTGTCGTCTCTCTAGGCCAGAAGGTTTGCCTAGATATGTTGTATTTTGGGCAGTCTTGGAGTATGTGCTCTGCGGTCTGCGACGCCAATCCTCATGTGTACATGGCTGTTTCACTAATCTTTAATTTTGTATACCCCTGGTTGCGTAATCTATTGTGTCCTGTTCTGAGGCGCAGAATAATGATTTGTTCTGGTCTTTCCATAATGTCGTAGTCATCTTGAGCAGGTTTTGGTGGCTTTCTAACTGACCTGATCATTCTTTTCTTTTGGTAGTATGTAACGGGCACATCAGGCTGTTCTTCTTTGGCTCCTTCCTTAGCCAATTGATCAGCTCTGTCGTTTCCGGGTACTCCACAGTGGGGTGGTATCCACTGTATGGTGACCTTATGCTGACTGCTAAGTTCAGAAAGTAGTGTCCTTAGTACTGGCAATTTCCCAGACAGGAGCGCCGCGAGTACTGATTTTGCATCTGTCAATATCACCACAGGTTGTGTACCATTGCTGGTATTTAGTAATTTCTCTGTTGCTATCTTGATTGCCTCAATTTCAGCATCATAGTTCCTGTTGGTACTCTGGCCGTGTCCCTAGTATTATTTGGGTATTCTGTGAGAGTATCTAAAAAGTACCAGGTCTTGCAACTCTTAAGAGACGTCTGCTAGCGCGGAAGACTGCTTGCAATAGGTTAAAAGCATTGGAAGTTATTGGAAAATAGGAAAGCAAGCATAAGGCATGAATAAGGCCGGAAACTATCAAGAAAATAGAAGAAAGGAACGGATAAAAAACAGTTTTAATTAACAGCAAAATCAGAGCTGTAAAGTACAAAGCAAAAGAAAAATACACCGAAGCTAACAAAGAAGTTTAGAAGCACGTAAAGATAGATAAAAAAAGATAATATTTAGATAACGTAGCAAGAGAAACAGAAGGGTAGCATTTAAAGGAGTCATCAAAGACATTTACACCACCATAACGAAAATATAATCAGCGAAGTTGACTTATCAAAAATAGTAATCGGAAAGTCGCCTAACAGTCGACAGGGTCGACTTCATTGTACCGGCCCAGTCTATTTCCGCAGTGAACTGCCGAAAGCGTCGCATAAAGCACGAACTCCATAGCTCCAGTGACGACCCCCGGGAGTCTCCGAAAAAAATGCACTCGTGAAACAGAAAGACTTGGCCCGGAATCGAACCCCCAACCTTCGGACCCCCAGTCAGACTGCATGATCACTTCACCACGGAGACTCTGAAAGTTCTCTCCAACATTAAAAATCAAATAAACAGAAGGGTTGAATACTTTAAGGACCTTTTAAATAGACCAGTCCCAAAAGACCCTCAAATATCCAACCGGCAGAAGTGTAGATGGATATCAACTGTGGAAAACCATCTATAGAAGAAATTGGAACAGCTATTAAAATACTGAAAGACGACAAAGCTGCTGGACCAGATGATACCCCAGAAGAAGCCTTTAAAGCCAACATAGGCACCTTGTTTCGTGGTATCTTACGCAATTTCAATGCTTAGTGAGTGGAAATTTACGAGTACATTATAAAACTTGTTTATTTGATTGTGTACCATGTTTGGTCGAAACTTACTTTTTATTTCGCGCTGAATGAGCTATAGAAGCCAACAAATACTGATGAAAGTGTCATACTTAGATAAGAAAACGGTTAGTTGTTTTCTGCAGTGAGCAGTGGGCGTTCTTCAAATGACGCAGACGAGCTCACGCGCGCTATAGTTTTGCGTCAGAACAGTCGAGTAAATTAGTGTAGACGAATTTAACACAGCACGACCATCAATGAACTACTTACCTGACGCACATTTCAGATGCCATGACGAAACCATGTATTGATGTCGTGGCAGTTGGTAAACAACGCTGATTAATTACAGAAAATAATTACGAAACACTAAACTGACACAACAGCAGGTGTTGCATTAAACAAGCTATACTTTTTTTTATGCCATGAGGCTATACACTTATTTTAAACATAGCAGCAGTTGATGGTGATCTTGACTTTCCAGCAAATTTTCTGGCAGCCATTTTATAGTGGCTTGGCCTCTTTGGGCAAGTTGGAATACTCATTTATCCCTCCCCCCACCCCCACCCCCCTCCCCTTTCCCTTGCGATTAGGGTAACCTGAAGCAATGGATGCAGGTGGTTGGTGGAGTTAAAGAGCAGCTGACAGATAGTTGTAGGTTATGGTTTCCAATTTCATGACGTTAGGCAGAGGATCTCTTTTTAGAGACAATGGCTACTACGGTCATCGACCAGTATGGTCACCGCTAAGAAGGAAAGCTATAACAAACGACCTTATTTACAGATACCTAGAAAGTTATGTTTCATCGATTCATAGAGAATCAAATAAACGGCGTAAATGGGTGCTCCATAGGAGCAGCCTTACCCGATAACAGAGCTGATTCACGACTCTGGTGATCTTGTGAGATGGCTAAACTTGACGCTTATCGGCATGTCACATGATGATGATGACCTGGGAACACAGGTCATTGAATACAATCCCCGCCTTGATAGAGATTCAAACACATGACCATTTGGCCGTAGGCAAGCATGCTAGCCACTACGCTGCCGCTGTTCCGATATTGTGCAGGTTAAGTAAAGAAAACAGTATTTCTGATTATTTTAATGAAATAAATCATCAGCATAAGTTAATTACACTGTACCATAAACCTATGATATCCGTGTCGTGTGTCCATTTAAAGTGTTGTCCCTGGAGTGAAGGGAGTCAACACCCACATTATATTATACCCCCTTTCCAATAATCTGGAGAATCCACCAGCTTCCGTCCACACACTCCCTCATCCCGTGGACACCTTCTCCTATCTCTCTCTCACTGTCGTACCATGCTCCTCTCTTTCTTACCCAACGCCACAGATTCCACAACTCACTCTTCCAAAAATTAATAAAGATAATTTATTAAAAGAAAAAAAAGTGTAATGTACGTGAGGTGTGTATGCAAAGAAAATGTGTTGTGTATTCTAATGTAAATGTAGAGGTCAGCCTTCAAAGTTCAGGATCAGAGTCCACTCATCATGGCAAGGATTACACGACATCACACGAGTCAGTACAATAGACCTCACCCAATGCCGCTTCTTTTCCGCCAGACTTGTTCTCCTCCATGAACCTTGATAACCATGAAATCTGAGTCCCATTCGAAACTACAGTCCGGGAACACTATTAATGTTTGTTCCTAACAAAAACTGTTCCTAATAGTTTGTAGAAAACTGAGATCTCATAATTCCTGCACAGTAAAAAAAAAAACAATAGAACACTGTCCCATGAACATGGCGTTTGTCCTTCTTGCGAAATGTTCTATAGATTTCCTTATTTTCTCGTTATTGTCTTAACGTTATAATGTTCTTGATATGTGGAACAACTACACTTAAATGTTATCTTTCCTCCAATGTGAACCTCAATCACTGTTGGTGTGTTAAAGACTGGTATGACCTACAACTCATTCGGTACTTATCCTGTAGGATACTTCTATCATTCAGCTCCACTGAGCAATGTTTAGTCAATTCCTTCTAGTGTAGGCCCAGTGAGAAAGTTGCTGGCCAATCTTCCTGCACCCAAAAATTATCTGGGGTCTGAAGTTTCAATGTTTCTGTGTTCTTCATCCCAACCAGAGGGAACCTGTAAAATAAAGATACAACTGGTGAGAGCCTCCCCGTCACTGATCCCTATTAGATGATCGTGGCCATTGGCCCTTGCTCAGAAAAATACAGTGAACCTAACTCTGTCCGGGACAGATGAACTGAACACATAGGTTTTCATCAGGCCAAAACAAGAAGAAAAAAACAACAACAAACAGCGTGCGGAACCCCCCCCCCCCCCCCCCCCCCCCCACCAGGGAGCACCCACTGGAAGATCCCAATTATTCCCCATTACTCAATTCTCAAATAGTAGAGCTTATCAACACTTCACTACTCTATTTAGTTTCAACCATGCTACCGCCTAAATTAATTAGGACCAATCCACCATATGACTACCTTAAACAACACTGCAGTCCTTCCGAATCACATCTACAATTTGCCATGACACGCACGTGAAAAATTAAATTAACTTAATTCGCACACGGTAGACATATTTCCAATCAGAACCGCAGTGCCGAAGCACGTCCGCCTCAATCAACGGTTTGAGTTCAACTAGCTTCTCCAATCATGGTTTTTGGCAAACGCCTAAAATTGGTCACGTGACGTTGTTGATGTCCTGCAGGTGTTATTTTGGGCAGATCATCCCTTGTCAGGGATCTATCTTCCCTGGCTCCATCAATGTCAGAGTTGTCATCACTTGTTTTGACTCCCAAAACAAGCTAGCGAGTTCCTGTATGTTCCCAACAACAGTTTCCCACAACAAGCCGCCATACTTCTGTCGAGTGGTGACAATCACAGCCGCCATTTCTCTTGATGTCCGGAAACTCTAAATGACAGACGAGACTGTTTCATGTCCCGAGCCGGGCATTCTCCTTAGATCCAACTGTTGATAAACTGTCAAAGCGATGTATGAATTCATCTCACTCACTTCCAAATGTTCCCATGTTGTCGACCCCATGTAAACACGCACAGCTGCAACTTTTGACCGTCCTGGGGATTTTGACATCCAATTTGTTTTTTCTGTTAGTTAAAATAGTTTTGGCTTTGCAGGTAGGCCGGTTAATCAGAAAGTCTCTATAGTAATCAACTGGTTAAACGCGGTGTTTTATTTTTGTGACAATCCGAATGTCAGAATATTGGCACAATGGAGAATCTGTATTTTTAAAAAAGACAATTTAACTTTCCAGAGTTGAAAGGCGATATCATCGACTTCATTGCACTGGGTTTTATCCCATGTCAGGCGGTTTCTTTCCGCAGTACGACCTGCCGAAAGCGTCGCACAAAGCACAAAGTCTGTATCTCCAGTGCTGACCTTCATGTCTAATGATATTTCAGTGATCTCCAGGATTCTGCACATATTGATATTTCTTATAGAAAAGACATTGAGGACCACGTCATGCCACATATTCACATGTTACCGTCAAGCCACTTGCCCTCCGCTGCAAAGGCCGGAGGTTCGATCTTGGACTCGGTCATTCGGTTCACAAGTGCAGTTTTTTCGGAGACCCGTAGGGGTCATCGCTGGAGCTTCGGTGTCTACAGAAAGACCGAGCCATATGGGATACAAACCAGTGCAATAAAGTCGATCCTCCTGTCCTTATAATATGTTTAATCGCATAAAACACGTTAACAGATATAACACTAATAAAACATACTATAGAGTGTATTTTTAATGATTAAGCAGTGTTCGAAAATATTGCCGGTCCGAGTTTTGTATTCACCATTTGTAAACTTCATGCAACATGCTAACTTTAATGTCTCTGTCCTTGTCTTGTGATCTGTAATTAGGCGAATCATAATGAACTAGGCACTTTTAAAGAAGGTAGTTTGCCGTTGCTTTCCTTCCTTGGCAGTGACCATATTGGTCGGTGACGCCAGCCATTGTCCCGTGAAAGAGATCTTCTCCAATAAACGAATACGAAATAACACCACATAGTCCACAGGAAAACACTTAAAACAGCGTCTCCCGAAGAGTGTACGCTAGGTCGTCACCATTTTTACCGGAAGATGTATCCAACTTATAGTCCATCTAAGTCAAATTGGTCCTCTAAAAGTACTGGAGAGTTTTGGTCAGAGACCATAACTTTATGAAAGGAAAATCCCAACTGCACCTCCCCGCGGTAGAGGATGGAAACTACGGTGTGGCTAACACAGCTCTGGGGACCGAGAGTAGTATATAGGAAGGATATCCACCGTAATGAGGGCGATTTTTTGAGGGATGGTGAGGGCTCGTGAGGGTTGGTGAGGGATGACGAGGGTTGGTGAGGGATGACGAGGGCTGCCACTGCCTCCCTCGCCCTCGAGTTGTGGTCTGCCTCATGCCTTCCAGCTCCTTCCTGTTTTTTTAAGTGTCAGCTGTCGTTTTTTAATCAGAGCATCGGGGTTAACAAGATCAATTGAACTCTGGCGCCAGGTTTGCTAATTGATTCAGAATATGTCAGCCGGTGTAATGCATTAATTACTTCCCGTTTTGTATAGACGACATAAGAGGTGTCAGGTGGTCGACAAACACGCGGAGTTGGGTGGTAAAGTGATGGTAGTCGGGGTGCAGGGCAGTGAGCAGAGTCGGTCGGACCAGGTAGGTTCGAGCTTAATAAAAACACGTGACATGAGTAGCTAGGTGGTATCATTGGCGGTTCAAATCACACCCCTGGTCGCTAACTATAACCAAAATAGGTACCGGAGGTTCGAATCCAGCGGTATCGCTTTGCATTATCCTCAGAAACCTAAGTTCCACAGCCAGCAGATTCAGCGTGACTGCTCATTGTCTTCACCTTCATACAAAACTACAGGTTCTATGTAACAGCGCAACACTCTTTTTCTCGTAGCAATTGCCATATTTTTACTGGTCGTTATGTTTTTCATCGTCGCCGTGGCGATAAGCTTCCTGTTTGTATAGACGGCACAACAAACTGGGCATCCACCATGATATTTATCATATAACAGCTGTTGCAACACTCGGCAAAATTAAACAAGGAAATATGGTAATAAAACTGTGCGAAAGATCAACTGAACTAGGTGGGCAGGTTAAGTGAAGATGAGTTCTATAACGGCGGCGCCAGGTTTGCTAATTGATTCAGAAGATGTCAGCCGGTGTAATGAATTAATTAGGTTCCCGTTTGTATAGACGGTATAACAAACCCGGCAACCAGCATGCTTTTTATCATATAACATCTGTGAGCAAAAAGTCGATATTGCCGGCAGGTGTATATTAGTGTCGGGGTCGAGGGAGGTCGCTGGTGCCATCTGTTTTTAATCAAGGGCGGTGTCGGAATAAAATAATAGGCGCAAAAGAACGATGTGTAGGGTGGGTTGGTAAGTGGTGAAAGACGGGGGTGCGTAGTTGGTCATAGTGGGATATCACCAATGTGTAACAGGGGTTCTAGTTACTGCCATTGCACTTGACAGGTTCGAATCTCACTGTGTGGTTGGTGTGTGCGGGGTGGTGGTCGAGTATGTAACGGAACTAGGTTATATCATTGGTGGTTCGAATCACGCTGTGGGTCGATAAGGGTGTCCACCCTAGGCGGAGCTTTCTAAGAGTATATTAAGACGTAAATGCATAACAATGGTGTCTAGTTGCTGCCACAGCGCTTGACAGGTTCGAGTCCTACTGTTTGGTGGGACAGTGTGGCAGTGGGCGAGTATGTAACGGAGCCAGGTGGTGTCACCTGACCCGTAATTTACTCTGTAATGCCCATAGTGCCAGTTTTCCTATAGCGGTTATTAGTGATCTGTTGAGACCTGTCGTGGTTTATGTTTTCCCCCGTTTCAAACTTCATGTCTCTACTCTTATGTATTACTGTGTTAGAAATAAAAAAGCATCTCACACTATAGACATATACTACCATAATGTATACAGAAAGAAGCAACAGGCATATGCACAATATAGAAATATACTAAATACACAGTATGTTAATAAAGACAATTACATTATTACAAGTTAAGTTACATAACAAAGCGAACATAGGCGCCAGAGAAGCGAATCACGATGTGTCGCTTTGCATTCTCCTCAGAAACGTCAGTTCCACAGCCAGCAGATTCAGCGGGACTGCTCATTGTCTTCACATTCATACAAAAGTACAGGTTCAACACTCTTTTTCTCGTAGCAATTGCCATCTTTTTACTGGTCAATACGTTTTTCAGCTTGCAAAAGGTTATCTTCGCCACGGCGATTCTTGTGCTAATCTCTTCAAGGCATCTCCCAGCAGCTGTTATGACTGTTCCGAGATTCTTGTATCTATTCACTTGTTTCAGAATATTCCCATTTACATGTATATTACATAGTGGTATTTCGTTCTTCATAGTGACAATCATAACCCGTGTCGTTTTATAATTTAATTCTAACCCTAGTTGTTCACCGGGTGCAACAACCGCCTCTACTAAATATTGCAGATCCTACGCAGTGTCTGTTGATTACATAAATTATATGAAGGCCGTTGACAAGTTAAATTAGATGAAGACATTTTATTACAGAAATTAAATGAAGACATTTGACTAGAAATATTTAATAAAACGACGAAAAAAACGGAGATCTACCGGCGTGTGAAAACAAACGGCGGTAGGCTAGTGACTATGTTTAGATTAGCTGTGATGGCACCAGCTGGAGATATTAATCAGCTACCTGGTACCCAGTGAAGATGACACGATAAACGAGGCGGTATAGGCCGCGTGGCCCTGAACAAAACCAACAATGAAACAAAAATGGTAATGAAACGTTGCGTCGCCGCGAAGCATTATTTTATAAACCAACGATTACAATCGATCTGAGAGGGTAATAATAGACAGTCTAAACCTACCAGAAAGAGGTGTCTAATACACTGGGTACCAACGACAGACAGCTGGTCAAGAAGAAGCAATACACAGTATATAAAGTTAGGACTAAATAAACCGTAGTTTAAAGAATTCAAGTACATTATTACAAGTTAAATTATATAATAAAATAAATACAGTGATATGTATAAAATTATAAAAAACAAAAAAGAAGAAAACACCAGTGTTACATTAGCAAATAAGTGAAAAACACAACGGTATGAATACGTTGGTGTATTAGATACATACAAATGGTACACACAACATGCCATTATGTCAGTGTGACCGCTATCTGTTATATATTGCGACCAAATTACACCGATCGCCCCTCACGTCAGCGTAACAGACTAACACTTAAACCAAGCGCCCACTATCTATTCTATATTGTTGCCAACAATTTTGTGCATGCCGCCATCCTTTGATGGGAGTCTGATTGATGAAGCCTGTCAGGAAACAACCATAGATACATAGTAAAAGTGACGTGAGAATACAAATCCAAGCGTATTGACTCTCGGTGTATCGTTATTCACGTAACGTTTCCTGTTTCCTGCTCCAGTCTATTGTTGTAAAATCTTACCAAAGTGGACACTGTGGACCAAATCTACATGAATGAAGTAGGATAGATGCGGTTGTCATATGTGTCTTATAGGGCTTGGTCATTGGTTTTTTTAAACTTATCGATGGAAGAGAAGGACCCTTACACTACAAACAGAATAAACATTTACATTAATAATACCCATAACAAACACATGACCATCTACACTGGCTGTGACAAAAGTGACAGTCTGCTTAGAGAAAACAGCGAATTTTCAACGAAAACATAGTCTGTGTGTTATCTCCTTGGAAACGTAAATCTGATTATATTTAAATCACCCTATGCATTCATGTCCCCCATGAAAACTAATGTAATGTCTGAAGAAGTCAAATTTTGAGGCTTCAAAATATGTTTTCGTAGTATATGTATATATGAATATATATACATGTGTTTTCTAACAACAAATGTCCGCATGTCGTGCTTTACATCCATACACAAGTATAGGTTCTATGAACGACACAACACCTACAAGTTACTAAGATTTGCACTGGGTTACCAACAACATTTGCGTCTAGAGTCAATACAACAGGACAAGACAATGCTTTTTTCGGCCTCTGATTGAGAACAACAGATATAAACGTAATTATGCAATTACCTCTTTACCACAGTACCGAGAAAGTTAAAAATATCATTTTAAATACGCTGACGACTATAGTAACACAACCAGTTAATTCTGCTTGCTCACTTTGTGTATTACCCACACCTACTATAGATTGCAGAAAATACTCATTGTCTACAACCAAGCTGAAAAATATCGGTAAAAATTATAAATGCCTCGTCCGATTTCATAAAAAGAAGGAAATAATGTTAGCCAAATGTGAAAATATCGGTCAAACTTCTAAATGGCTCAGCAAAACTTATAAAAAATAGGAAAATTTGTTAACCTAATGAGAAAAATATTGACCCTGTAAAGAAATATTTACAACAAAATTATAAAAATTAGGAACATTTGTTAACCTAATGAGAAAAAATATCGACCAAAGAGAGCAATATTTCATCTAATCTTATAAAAAGTAGGAACATTTGTCAGCCGAAATGGGGAAAAGGTCGGTCAAATACATAAATATCTCAACAAATTATAAAACGTAGGAAAAAATAGTGGTCAAAGACAGAAATATCTCATCCGAACTTATAACAAGTAAGAAAATATACTAGTAAAATCAAGAAACATGTCGGCCGAAGTAATACAATAGGCAGAACGAGGGACAAACTTATAAATATTTCATTCAAACTTATAAAGACTATGATAAAATGTTATCCAAATCAAATAACAGGCTGACCAAACTTAATTAGCTCATCCAACCTTATAAATAGTAGGACAATTTGTTAGCCAAATAGGCAAAATATTGGTCAGATACACAAATATCTCAATCAATTTTATAAAAAGTAGGAGAAAAGGCTAGTCAAACTAATAAAAATGGTGGCCAAATACATAAATATCTCAACGAAAATTATAAAAAGTAGGAAAATTGTAAGTCAAATGTAAAAAATATGGGGCAAATAGGAAATCATATTAACCAAATGGGAAAAATATCGCTCAAACTTATAAATAACGCGTCCAAACTTATAAAAAGTAGGAAAATGTGTTAGCCGAATGGTGAAAATATTGCTCAAATTAAGAATCATGTCGATCGAAGTAGGAAAATACGTGATTCAATGTATAAAAACGTTGGGTAAATACAGAAATATGTCGACCAAACTGATAAAAATCTCCGCCAAACTTATGAAATGTAGGAACATTTGTTAACCAAAAGGGGAAAATGTCGGCCAAATACAGAAATAGCTCCACCAAGCTTATGAAAAGTAGGAACATTTGTTAACCAAATGGAAAAAATAAAAAAAATATTGGCCATGTAAAGAAATAGCGCATCCAAATTGACAAAATATAGGAAACTTTATTAGCCAAAGGTGAAATCTATTGACCAAGTAAATAAATTTCTCGTCCAACCCCATAAAAGGTAGGAAAATTTCTTACCCAAATGTGAAAAAGATCCGCCAAACTTATAAATGTCTCATCTAAATTTATAAAATGTAGGAAAACAATACTAGCCAAATCAACTAAAAGGCTGACCAAACTTATAAATATATCATCCAAACTGACCAAAGTAATAAAAATATTGGGTAAATATAGAAATATGTCGACCAAACTTTTACAAATCTCCGGTAAATTTATGAAAAATAGGAAATTTTGTTAACTAAATGTGAAAAAATATCGACCAAACTTATAAAAAGCTCTGCCAAACTTATGAAAAGTAGGAAACTTTGTTAACCCACACGAAGACAATTATTAACCAAAGATAGAAAAATATCGACCTAAATAGGAAAATTTGTTAGCCAAATGGGAAAAATATTGGCCAAGTAAACACATATTTCAACCAAACTTATAAATATGTCATCCAAATTTACAACAACAACAACAAAAATAGGAAAATTTGTCGACCAAGTAAGAAAATATATTACCAAAACTGGAAAAGATACTAATCAAAGTGAGAAAAATACCAACCAAACTAAGAAATATGTATGGTAAGGTAAGAAAAAAGTTGGCCAAAGTAATAAATACGCTAGCCAAAGGAAAAAATATTAACCATAAGGAGAAAAAATTATAGCAAACTAAGAAATTTGCTTTCACAACTTGTCGAATTGCCCTACCAACTACCCCGTTTGCTTTCACAACTTATCAAATTGACCAATTAACCACACAAATTCCCCACTGACTCTCACAATTTTACCACTTGCCATTACAACGTGTCAACTCCCGCTCACAATTTACCCAAAGGGGTTTACTATAGGTATTATATATCCACAATCAAGCGCTCTCACACTCACAAGAATAACGAAATACTGGGATTTAAGCCTGTTTTTAATCAATTTCTTTGTTTGCAGTCAAAGCATAGAAATTCCGCCAACCACCTTGGTGTTGAAATATCCAAGGACTTAGTTTATCAGCCATGTATTCGCCTACAGATTTAGCGAAGTCCTCTTCCAGGTCTTGGACATTCACATCGGCGTTGTAAGAATTATCAACCAGATGCTTACCCAGACGCATGCCAAAGGTAAAAAGCATAATTATTCTCCCATAGTTGATGACGTTATCACCAAAGAATTCATCACTGACTAAAACAAAGACTTGGAAAACATGTTCGGGCTTGATACTGTCTTCTAGTCTCGTGAACAACACAGATTGTTGTTTGGCTATTTGACCGACTAAACCAGACAACGTCGAGTTATTTGCCTTTTTGGAATTGTAGGAACTAATAATAGTCAGCGCCATATTCACTATCTCGCTATGAACTTGTTTCAAGTCAATCGTTGCTTGTGTCATTATTATACTGATAGCTAATGTTCATCAAAAGATGTCTAGCAGTCAAACTGCTGATCCATTATTGTGAAACGGTGCAAAGTGGTCAAAATGGATAATAACATAATATTTGTATAAAGAAATGGAATCGTCTCTTCTGGTTGGTCAAATTACCCAACCTACTGGAGATAAAACGGTTGTCACCGAAACCACTAGACGCGTGTTTTAGACAAGGGATGTGATTATCGATTAGTATGGTCACTGGTAATTAAAATTTAAAAAGTAAAGTTCGACAAGAACATTCAACTTGTCTAAAACACGCGTCTAGTGGTTTCGGTGACAACCGTTTTATCTCCAGTAGGTTGGGTAATTTGACCAACCAGAAGAGACGATTCCATTTCTTTATACAAATATTATGTTATTATCCATTTTGACCACTTTGCACCGTTTCACAATAATGGATCAGCAGTTTGACTGCTAGACATCTTTTGATGAACATTAGCTATCAGTATAATAATGACACAAGCAACGATTGACTTGAAACAAGTTCATAGCGAGATAGTGAATATGGCGCTGACTATTATTAGTTCCTACAATTCCAAAAAGGCAAATAACTCGACGTTGTCTGGTTTAGTCGGTCAAATAGCCAAACAACAATCTGTGTTGTTCACGAGACTAGAAGACAGTATCAAGCCCGAACATGTTTTCCAAGTCTTTGTTTTAGTCAGTGATGAATTCTTTGGTGATAACGTCATCAACTATGGGAGAATAATTATGCTTTTTACCTTTGGCATGCGTCTGGGTAAGCATCTGGTTGATAATTCTTACAACGCTGATGTGAATGTCCAAGACCTGGAAGAGGACTTCGCTAAATCTGTAGGCGAATACATGGCTGATAAACTAAGTCCTTGGATATTTCAACACCAAGGTGGTTGGCGGAATTTCTATGCTTTGACTGCAAACAAAGAAATTGATTAAAAACAGGCTTAAATCCCAGTATTTCGTTATTCTTGTGAGTGTGAGAGCGCTTGATTGTGGATATATAATACCTATAGTAAACCCCTTTGGGTAAATTGTGAGCGGGAGTTGACACGTTGTAATGGCAAGTGGTAAAATTGTGAGAGTCAGTGGGGAATTTGTGTGGTTAATTGGTCAATTTGATAAGTTGTGAAAGCAAACGGGGTAGTTGGTAGGGCAATTCGACAAGTTGTGAAAGCAAATTTCTTAGTTTGCTATAATTTTTTCTCCTTATGGTTAATATTTTTTCCTTTGGCTAGCGTATTTATTACTTTGGCCAACTTTTTTCTTACCTTACCATACATATTTCTTAGTTTGGTTGGTATTTTTCTCACTTTGATTAGTATCTTTTCCAGTTTTGGTAATATATTTTCTTACTTGGTCGACAAATTTTCCTATTTTTGTTGTTGTTGTTGTAAATTTGGATGACATATTTATAAGTTTGGTTGAAATATGTGTTTACTTGGCCAATATTTTTCCCATTTGGCTAACAAATTTTCCTATTTAGGTCGATATTTTTCTATCTTTGGTTAATAATTGTCTTCGTGTGGGTTAACAAAGTTTCCTACTTTTCATAAGTTTGGCAGAGCTTTTTATAAGTTTTGTCGATATTTTTTCACATTTAGTTAACAAAATTTCCTATTTTTCATAAATTTACCGGAGATTTGTAAAAGTTTGGTCGACATATTTCTATATTTACCCAATATTTTTATTACTTTGGTCAGTTTGGATGATATATTTATAAGTTTGGTCAGCCTTTTAGTTGATTTGGCTAGTATTGTTTTCCTACATTTTATAAGTTTGGATGAGACATTTATAAGTTTGGCGGATCTTTTTCACATTTGGGTAAGAAATTTTCCTACCTTTTATGGGGTTGGACGAGAAATTTATTTACTTGGTCAATAGATTTCACCTTTGGCTAATAAAGTTTCCTATATTTTGTCAATTTGGATGCGCTATTTCTTTACATGGCCAATATTTTTTTTTATTTTTTCCATTTGGTTAACAGATGTTCCTACTTTTCATAAGCTTGGTGGAGCTATTTCTGTATTTGGCCGACATTTTCCCCTTTTGGTTAACAAATGTTCCTACATTTCATAAGTTTGGCGGAGATTTTTATCAGTTTGGTCGACATATTTCTGTATTTACCCAACGTTTTTATACATTGAATCACGTATTTTCCTACTTCGGTCGACATGATTCTTAATTTGAGCAATATTTTCACCATTCGGCTAACACATTTTCCTACTTTTTATAAGTTTGGACGCGTTATTTATAAGTTTGAGCGATATTTTTCCCATTTGGTTAATATGATTTCCTATTTGCCCCATATTTTTTACATTTGACTTACAATTTTCCTACTTTTTATAATTTTCGTTGAGATATTTATGTATTTGGCCACCATTTTTATTAGTTTGACTAGCCTTTTCTCCTACTTTTTATAAAATTGATTGAGATATTTGTGTATCTGACCAATATTTTGCCTATTTGGCTAACAAATTGTCCTACTATTTATAAGGTTGGATGAGCTAATTAAGTTTGGTCAGCCTGTTATTTGATTTGGATAACATTTTATCATAGTCTTTATAAGTTTGAATGAAATATTTATAAGTTTGTCCCTCGTTCTGCCTATTGTATTACTTCGGCCGACATGTTTCTTGATTTTACTAGTATATTTTCTTACTTGTTATAAGTTCGGATGAGATATTTCTGTCTTTGACCACTATTTTTTCCTACGTTTTATAATTTGTTGAGATATTTATGTATTTGACCGACCTTTTCCCCATTTCGGCTGACAAATGTTCCTACTTTTTATAAGATTAGATGAAATATTGCTCTCTTTGGTCGATATTTTTTCTCATTAGGTTAACAAATGTTCCTAATTTTTATAATTTTGTTGTAAATATTTCTTTACAGGGTCAATATTTTTCTCATTAGGTTAACAAATTTTCCTATTTTTTATAAGTTTTGCTGAGCCATTTAGAAGTTTGACCGATATTTTCACATTTGGCTAACATTATTTCCTTCTTTTTATGAAATCGGACGAGGCATTTATAATTTTTACCGATATTTTTCAGCTTGGTTGTAGACAATGAGTATTTTCTGCAATCTATAGTAGGTGTGGGTAATACACAAAGTGAGCAAGCAGAATTAACTGGTTGTGTTACTATGGTCGTCAGCGTATTTAAAATGATATTTTTAACTTTCTCGGTACTGTGGTAAAGAGGTAATTGCATAATTACGTTTATATCTGTTGTTCTCAATCAGAGGCCGAAAAAAGCATTGTCTTGTCCTGTTGTATTGACTCTAGACGCAAATGTTGTTGGTAACCCAGTGCAAATCTTAGTAACTTGTAGGTGTTGTGTCGTTCATAGAACATATACTTGTGTATGGATGTAAAGCACGACATGCGGACATTTGTTGTTAGAAAACACATGTATATATATTCATATATACATATACTACGAAAACATATTTTGAAGCCTCAAAATTTGACTTCTTCAGACATTACATTAGTTTTCATGGGGGACATGAATGCATAGGGTGATTTAAATATAACCAGATTTACGTTTCCAAGGAGATAACACACAGACTATGTTTTCGTTGAAAATTCGCTGTTTTCTCTAAGCAGACTGTCACTTTTGTCACAGCCAGTGTAGGTGGTCATGTGTTTGTTATGGGTATTATTAATGTAAATGTTTATTCTGTTTGTAGTGTAAGGGTCCTTCTCTTCCATCGATAAGTTTAAAAAAACCAATGACCAAGCCCTATAAGACACATATGACAACCGCATCTATCCTACTTCATTCATGTAGATTTGGTCCACAGTGTCCACTTTGGTAAGATTTTACAACAATAGACTGGAGCAGGAAACAGGAAACGTTACGTGAATAACGATACACCGAGAGTCAATACGCTTGGATTTGTATTCTCACGTCACTTTTACTATGTATCTATGGTTGTTTCCTGACAGGCTTCATCAATCAGACTCCCATCAAAGGATGGCGGCATGCACAAAATTGTTGGCAACAATATAGAATAGATAGTGGGCGCTTGGTTTAAGTGTTAGTCTGTTACGCTGACGTGAGGGGCGATCGGTGTAATTTGGTCGCAATATATAACAGATAGCGGTCACACTGACATAATGGCATGTTGTGTGTACCATTTGTATGTATCTAATACACCAACGTATTCATACCGTTGTGTTTTTCACTTATTTGCTAATGTAACACTGGTGTTTTCTTCTTTTTTGTTTTTTATAATTTTATACATATCACTGTATTTATTTTATTATATAATTTAACTTGTAATAATGTACTTGAATTCTTTAAACTACGGTTTATTTAGTCCTAACTTTATATACTGTGTATTGCTTCTTCTTGACCAGCTGTCTGTCGTTGGTACCCAGTGTATTAGACACCTCTTTCTGGTAGGTTTAGACTGTCTATTATTACCCTCTCAGATCGATTGTAATCGTTGGTTTATAAAATAATGCTTCGCGGCGACGCAACGTTTCATTACCATTTTTGTTTCATTGTTGGTTTTGTTCAGGGCCACGGGGCCTATACCGCCTCGTTTATCGTGTCATCTTCACTGGGTACCAGGTAGCTGATTAATATCTCCAGCTGGTGCCATCACAGCTAATCTAAACATAGTCACTAGCCTACCGCCGTTTGTTTTCACACGCCGGTAGATCTCCGTTTTTTTCGTCGTTTTATTAAATATTTCTAGTCAAATGTCTTCATTTAATTTCTGTAATAAAATGTCTTCATCTAATTTAACTTGTCAACGGCCTTCATATAATTTATGTAATCAACAGACACTGCGTAGGATCTGCAATATTTAGTAGAGGCGGTTGTTGCACCCGGTGAACAACTAGGGTTAGAATTAAATTATAAAACGACACGGGTTATGATTGTCACTATGAAGAACGAAATACCACTATGTAATATACATGTAAATGGGAATATTCTGAAACAAGTGAATAGATACAAGAATCTCGGAACAGTCATAACAGCTGCTGGGAGATGCCTTGAAGAGATTAGCACAAGAATCGCCGTGGCGAAGATAACCTTTTGCAAGCTGAAAAACGTATTGACCAGTAAAAAGATGGCAATTGCTACGAGAAAAAGAGTGTTGAACCTGTACTTTTGTATGAATGTGAAGACAATGAGCAGTCCCGCTGAATCTGCTGGCTGTGGAACTGACGTTTCTGAGGAGAATGCAAAGCGACACATCGTGATTCGCTTCTCTGGCGCCTATGTTCGCTTTGTTATGTAACTTAACTTGTAATAATGTAATTGTCTTTATTAACATACTGTGTATTTAGTATATTTCTATATTGTGCATATGCCTGTTGCTTCTTTCTGTATACATTATGGTAGTATATGTCTATAGTGTGAGATGCTTTTTTATTTCTAACACAGTAATACATAAGAGTAGAGACATGAAGTTTGAAACGGGGGAAAACATAAACCACGACAGGTCTCAACAGATCACTAATAACCGCTATAGGAAAACTGGCACTATGGGCATTACAGAGTAAATTACGGGTCAGGTGACACCACCTGGCTCCGTTACATACTCGCCCACTGCCACACTGTCCCACCAAACAGTAGGACTCGAACCTGTCAAGCGCTGTGGCAGCAACTAGACACCATTGTTATGCATTTACGTCTTAATATACTCTTAGAAAGCTCCGCCTAGGGTGGACACCCTTATCGACCCACAGCGTGATTCGAACCACCAATGATATAACCTAGTTCCGTTACATACTCGACCACCACCCCGCACACACCAACCACACAGTGAGATTCGAACCTGTCAAGTGCAATGGCAGTAACTAGAACCCCTGTTACACATTGGTGATATCCCACTATGACCAACTACGCACCCCCGTCTTTCACCACTTACCAACCCACCCTACACATCGTTCTTTTGCGCCTATTATTTTATTCCGACACCGCCCTTGATTAAAAACAGATGGCACCAGCGACCTCCCTCGACCCCGACACTAATATACACCTGCCGGCAATATCGACTTTTTGCTCACAGATGTTATATGATAAAAAGCATGCTGGTTGCCGGGTTTGTTATACCGTCTATACAAACGGGAACCTAATTAATTCATTACACCGGCTGACATCTTCTGAATCAATTAGCAAACCTGGCGCCGCCGTTATAGAACTCATCTTCACTTAACCTGCCCACCTAGTTCAGTTGATCTTTCGCACAGTTTTATTACCATATTTCCTTGTTTAATTTTGCCGAGTGTTGCAACAGCTGTTATATGATAAATATCATGGTGGATGCCCAGTTTGTTGTGCCGTCTATACAAACAGGAAGCTTATCGCCACGGCGACGATGAAAAACATAACGACCAGTAAAAATATGGCAATTGCTACGAGAAAAAGAGTGTTGCGCTGTTACATAGAACCTGTAGTTTTGTATGAAGGTGAAGACAATGAGCAGTCACGCTGAATCTGCTGGCTGTGGAACTTAGGTTTCTGAGGATAATGCAAAGCGATACCGCTGGATTCGAACCTCCGGTACCTATTTTGGTTATAGTTAGCGACCAGGGGTGTGATTTGAACCGCCAATGATACCACCTAGCTACTCATGTCACGTGTTTTTATTAAGCTCGAACCTACCTGGTCCGACCGACTCTGCTCACTGCCCTGCACCCCGACTACCATCACTTTACCACCCAACTCCGCGTGTTTGTCGACCACCTGACACCTCTTATGTCGTCTATACAAAACGGGAAGTAATTAATGCATTACACCGGCTGACATATTCTGAATCAATTAGCAAACCTGGCGCCAGAGTTCAATTGATCTTGTTAACCCCGATGCTCTGATTAAAAAACGACAGCTGACACTTAAAAAAACAGGAAGGAGCTGGAAGGCATGAGGCAGACCACAACTCGAGGGCGAGGGAGGCAGTGGCAGCCCTCGTCATCCCTCACCAACCCTCGTCATCCCTCACCAACCCTCACCAGCCCTCACCATCCCTCAAAAAATCGCCCTCATTACGGTGGATATCCTTCCTATATACTACTACCGAGTATCCACCGGAATAAGTGGACAACTCTGCAGCTGAGCAGAGCAGGGCACTCACTTGTCCTTACAGTCGGAAATGGCTGTCAAAGGCAGAGGTAAAAAGCCCACCATGTGAATGTGGAAGGCAAGGGGAAACCACCACATTATCTTCCCAAGACTTCATGGCAAAACATATATCAAAGTTAGTGAAGGACGTTAATGGCTGTCTTAGGGCATCCTCGTCCGGTAGGGACAGTCATGAGCCACAGGTGACACCAGACCGTCATCCAGCTACTGATGGATGCTGGATGGATTGAGACGGTGGCATGGAGGAATATCAGCAGCAGAGTTGATCCAGAAAACCAAAGACCGAGATCTGTGGAGAGCCATGAACGCCTACGCCAGCCGGCACGGCACTTGATGATGATGATGAAGTCAAATTGTGATAATCAGAAACTGATACTCTACAGTTCTCTACTTCTTCATCTTATGGTCCATGCCGTGTGGCGCAGGTGGTTATATCGGGTTGTTATTTGCTTGCTTTAATCTCATTATCTTTGTCTTTCCTCTATCAATTTTAGAACTAATTGTTGTGACTGCCATCAAGTGTGTTTATTTTACATCTGATTACAGATCCCGAACAAAACATTCCGGTTTTTATTTTTGTATCATTGTTATTATTATTATTATTATTATTATTATTATTATTATTATTATTATTATTGTGTGTGTGTGTGTGTGTGTGTGTGTGTGTGTGTGTGTGTGTGTGTGTGTGTGTGTGTGTGTGTGTGAGGATTTTTTTCTGTTGAGATATTGTTTTTATTGTTCGCCAATAAAGACTTGGGACGGAACGTTCGCTTGTATCTATGTGTTGTTTGTTTCTTGGAGCTCCCCAGTCATGTTCTGTGTTTTGTTTGGACTCCAGTATCAGCTGGCAGCAGCCATCCAACTTCTTCCAGATCATCAGAGAGAGAGAGAGAGAGAGAGAGAGAGAGAGAGAGAGAGAGAGAGAGAGAGAGAGAGAGAGGAGGGGGTGGAGAGAGATAAAGATAGATAGAAGCAGAGAAAGAGTGAGATACACAGAGAGATATACAGAGAGATACAAAGTTATATATACATAGAGAGATACAGCGATAAAGAAAAATAAAATATATTGAGAGAGAAATACAGAGAGAGAGAGAGAGAGAGAGAGAGAGAGAGAGAGAGAGAGAGAGAGGCGGAGAAAGAGAGAAAAAAGAGATAAAGAGACGAAAATTAGAGGAAAAGAAATACACAGAGATATGAAAAGCGAGAGGAAGATATACACAGAGAGATACAAAGAGAGATAAGGAGATAGAAAGCGAGTGAGAGAAAGATATAATGAGAGAGAGAGAGGCAGAGAGATAGACAATTAGAGCGAGATACAGAGAGATATATAATAAAGAAAGCGAATTTTACAGAGAGAGAGAGAGAGAGAGAGAGAGAGAGAGAAACAGAAAGAAATACAGATATACAGTGAAAGAGAAAGACATACGGTGAGAGAGCGAGAGAGAGAGAGAGAGAGAGAGAGAGAGAGAGAAACAGAAAGAAATACAGATATACAGTGAAAGAGAAAGACATACGGTGAGAGAGCGAGAGAGAGAGAGAGAGAGAGAGAGAGAGAGAAACAGAAAGAAATACAGATATACAGTGAAAGAGAAAGACATACGGTGAGAGAGCGAGAGAGAGAGAGAGAGAGAGAGAGAGAGAGAGAGAGAGAAACAGAAAGAAATACAGATATACAGTGAAAGAGAAAGACATACGGTGAGAGAGCGAGAGAGAGAGAGAGAGAGAGAGAGAGAGAGAGAGAGAGAAACAGAAAGAAATGCAGATATACAGTGAAAGAGAAAGACATACGGTGAGAGAGCGAGATAGAGAGAGAGAGAGAGAGAAACAGAAAGAAATACAGATATACAGTGAAAGAGAAAGACATACGGTGAGAGAGCGAGAGAGAGAGAGAGAGAGAGAGAGAGAGAAACAGAAAGAAATACAGATATACAGTGAAAAAGAAAGACATACGGTGAGAGAGCGAGAGAGAGAGAGAGAGAGAGAGAGTGAGAGAAACAGAAAGAAATACAGATATACAGTGAAAGAGAAAGGCATACGGTGAGAGAGAAAGAGAGAGAGAGAGAGAGAGAGAGAGAGAGAGAGAGAGAGAAACAGAAAGAAATACAGATATACAGTGAAAGAGAAAGACATACGGTGAGAGAGCGAGAGAGAGAGAGAGAGAGAGAGAGAGAGAGAAACAGAAAGAAATACAGATATACAGTGAAAGAGAAAGACATACGGTGAGAGAGCGAGAGAGAGAGAGAGAGAGAGAGAGAAACAGAAAGAAATACAGATATACAGTGAAAGAGAAAGACATACGGTGAGAGAGCGAGAGAGAGAGAGAGAGAGAGAGAGAGAGAGAGAGAGAGAGAAACAGAAAGAAATACAGATATACAGTGAAAGAGAAAGACATACGGTGAGAGAGAGCGAGAGAGAGAGAGAGAGAGAGAGAGAAACAGAAAGAAATACAGATATACAGTGAAAGAGAAAGACATACGGTGAGAGAGCGAGAGAGAAAGAGAGAGAGAGAGAGAGAGAGAGAGAGAGAGAGAGATAAAGAGAGTGGGGGGGGGAGAGTTACTGCATGCTGTAAGTATAATTTATTTGCTATCTTCAAGTAAATGTGTAATTTTGTCAAACTGCCAACACAACGATAACGATATTTAAATGGTTGTCGATAGTTATGAAATCGTGAAAATTGTGACGCCAACAAATGGTTTGTCAA
The DNA here is from genome assembly GCA_963921405.1 of Cepaea hortensis. NCBI lineage: Eukaryota > Metazoa > Mollusca > Gastropoda > Stylommatophora > Helicidae > Cepaea > Cepaea hortensis. The sequence goes on along the minus strand of OY992880.1, from coordinate 14,897,874 downwards.
AACTAACATGGCCGCCCTACCCGTTTTACCACCCCGCCCCAACAACTCTTTCACCTAAATAAAAGTCTGTCGTAATCCTTCGCTCTAGGGCGGGAGAAACAGCGAATAGAAAGTTGTGACCCAAAAGTGAGCACATTAGTTGCGTAAACGGGGTCAGCGTGCCCGCAAAGGCAGTCAGAACAACAGGCGTTTATCGCTCCCCGGAGCGTCTTTGCGCATGATGTTCTTTGACCGCGCGCGAAGGTTATTCTGACATGATGGTTTCCAAGGAAATGGTAAGTTAGGTTTACGGCGAGAGTAGCTGAACCTTGTCAATGATAAACTTGCTTCTGTGGCTTAACCATGTTAATGGCTTCAACTGTTTAAAGGGAGGGGGGAAATACCAGGCATGCGAAAGTCTTGTTTATTCATCGATTTCTTGAAACATAAATGCATACGTGCTGCAGTGTTGTAGTTAAGTGTGCTTATAATGATGTCAAAGCTATATTACTCAATAGGAGCATTTACCCGGGCGGGGTAAATTTGTTCCCAGTATAGAATACCGCTATTTGTGTATTCGTTACGGCGTGCCTAGCATTCTGCAGGTTTAAATCAGTTCTGCGTGTACACGGGGAATTCACGTTATGACAGGCAGGGACAAAACTAGTAGCAGTATTAAACATAGAAACGGGCTAATATTAGATCATTCTCTATGTAATGCTAATTAAAATGTTTACAACTAGCAACGGGATGAAAGAGAGGAGGAGGGAAAGGGGAGGGGGAGGGGTAGTACAAGAATAAGAAGAAGAGGAGGAGGAGGAGGAGGAGGAGAAAAAGAACTAGAGCAGGAAAGATGAAGTAAAAGAAGAAGAAGAAGAAGAAGAAGAAGAAGAAGAAGAAGAAGAAGAAGAGGAAGAAGAAGAAGAAGAAGAAGAAGAAGAAGAAGAAGAAGAAGAAGAAGAAGAAGAAGAAGAAGAAGAAGAAGAAGAAGAAGAAGAAGAAGAATATCAACAACAACAACAACAACAACAACAACAACAACAACAACAACAACAACAACAACAACAACAACAACAACAACAACAACAACAAGCAAAAGGAAGCGGACCAGCAGAAGTGGTAGTAGCAGCAGTATCAGAGTGAGACTAACCCCCACATGGGACAAAACCAAGAGCACCCTTCAGACCTCAAGCGTCCTTGTCATCTCCAATGTCACCAACAACCACTCCTTGCTTCAGTATAAAGGTTGTTTCGATTTTCGTTAACTCTTTATGTTCTTTGCACCTTGTATTTAACTATCATCCTAAGCTACCCCAGAAGTCGGAGTGGGTTCGCCTGATGGTAAGAGACACTGGTAAGAGGGAAAGCTAGCCGCACGTACAAATAAGTCCAGCATGCACTACGCTCGAGCTCAAAGCGAGCGAACTAAAAAAAATGCTATACGGAAGTTCAGTGACTAGCACACTTGCTTGTCGGGCAGGGGTCCTATGATCGAATCCCTTTCGAGACACGGATTTGTTTTTACTGACTTATGTGTCCAGATCTACACAGCCTAACAGGGGTACCAAGAAATTGTCCGGGAAATAAAGTAGACCGGGGGAGCCTGCGATAGCCTGTCCAATGATTGGAATTCCCATTAAGACGAATATTTGTTATTTCAAGTGACCTGGATGCCTAGGTCGACCCGGCCTGGCACGAGTGTCAGGTCACGATCAGGCCAGGACAGACTGCCGGTGGGATATTGATCACACCACCCACCCCCTACCAGCTCGGTAGCCTGGTGGCTAGACACTCGCCTGCCCACCCGGAGTTCATGTGTTCGATTCACAGCAAGGCGAATTTGGATTTACAGAAAAATCGCCTGGGCTCATGGGTCGACCCGGCCTAAAATAGGTCTTGGGAAAGAAAGACGGTAGAGCCTTACGGACCACATCATCCCCAGTGCCGACTGGTCTCTACAAGTATAAGCCTAGTACCGTAATATCAATACGCCTTAAGGTGTGTTAAAGGTTTCTTGACTTGCTTTATATCGTCGAGCACCATATACCCAATATATCCTAAGAATGTATTATTTTAAATGAATACATATTTGGGGCTAAAGTAATTGAAATAACAACACCGTGAAATAAACGAGCTGAAGTAACTATTGGGATATATCAAAGCATGAAACAAGTGACTGTTAATATGTTTAATTGTGGTTTTCTCATGGTCGTTCTGTGGTTTGTATGTTGTGCATGTGCTTGCTGACTATGATGACATGACATGGGAAGGGATTTCCGGCTGCAGCGTCAATTCTGTCACATGTGATTGTATTCTTCTACAGCGGGTCTATTGTACTTCCGTGTTGGCTGATTCGCCTTTGGCATATAGAAGAATCATGCAATAACTAGTCTATACAGATTGAGTTATATTGGTTAGGTTGGCTGGCTAGCTGGATAGTTGGTTGCTTGGATAGTTGGTTGGTTGTATCGTTGGTTGTCTGACTGGATTGTTGGTTGGTTGGTTAGTTGGCTGACTGGATTGTTGGTTGATTGCTTGCTTGGCTAGTTGGTTGGTGGACTGGATTGTTGGTTGGTTGGCTGGTTGATTGGCTGGCGTGCTGGATGATTTGTTTATTGGCTGGTTGGTTGGCTGAATGGTTGGTTGGCTGGCTGGATGGTTGGTTAGGTTTACTGGCTGACTGGTTAGGTGGCTTTATGGTTGATTGGCTGGTTGACGGATAGTTGCTTGGCTGGTTGATTGGGTGGTTGGTTGGCTGGTTGATTGGCTGGCTGGCTGGATGATTGGTTTATTGGCTGGTTGGTTGGCTGAATGGTTGGTTGGATGGTTGGTTAGGTTGATTGGTTAGGTGGCTTTATGGTTGGTTGGTGGTTGATTGGATAGTTGGTTGGCTGGTTGATTGGTTGGTTGGTTGGCTGGTTGACTGGCTGGATGATTGGTTTATAGGCTGGTTGGTTGGTTGAATGGTTGGTTGGCTGGCTGGATGGTTGGTTAGGTTATTTGGCTGAGTGGTTAGGTGGTTTTATGTTTGGCTGGCTGGTTGATTGGATGGTTGTTTGGCGGGTTGATTGATCTTCTTGAAGACTGTGAGTTGCAGCTCGCAAGCCCAGTGTATGGACGCGCACACTGTCTGATGATAAAAAGTGCTCGTGTTGATAGGTGTTAGGCTGCTGTGGGTAGCAAAGTGTGGTAGGTGTGATGCTGCTGTGGGTAGCAAAGTGTGGTAGGTGTGATGCTGCTGTGGGTAGCAAAGTGTGGTAGGCTAGGCAGCATCAACGCCACATGAGAGGCAGGATGAACAGGTAACTTTAAGGACACTTGGGAAACTGCTTCCTTGTCCAGAGTGAGGGAGATGGGAGTGAAGCGCTGAGTCGTCAGACATGAACATGCTGTCAAGAGCACAACATTTGATTGACCATCACAGAACTGGTGCGAGCAGGCGATCTACGTTGGTGTGGATGTTAAAAAGGAGCACATATGGATCTACCTATGGACCAACCTATGGACCCACCTATGTACCTACCTATGGACCCACCTATGTACCCACCTATGTACCTACCTATGTACCTACCTATGTACCTACCTATGGACCTACCTATGGACCTACCTATGGACCCACCTATGTACCTACCTATGGACTCACCTATGGACCTACCTATGTACCTACCTATGTACCTACCTATGGACCTAGATATGAACCTGTGCCATGGTGTTTGTATTGGCTCGTAGTAAACAACAATGACACTTTATCATGAATATCGAAGCAGAACGATGAAGATACTGACGTCCTTAGTTCAACATCTTTTTATTGTAGACATGTATCACAGCAGACATCATTCACGAACGTCATATGTTCCGGTCTTTGGGAGGGCTTATGAACGTTCTAATTATATATATACTAGCTGACACGGCCCGGCTTCGCCCAGACTCTGGTGGGGAGCATCTCATTTAATTCATATAAGTAGTCATATAAGCTCCCGTTCCCGTTCCCGACTATCTACTGTCTGTCTGTCTGTCTCTCTGTCTATTATTAGAAAGAGCACTTGAAAGATCTTTACATCTTCCCCCAACAATTAACTTGGGTAAATGGAGCGTCTTATTTAATTCATATTCGGCCCCTGCTCCCGTTCCCGTTCCCAAAAAAAGACGACCCGGCCCTGCTTCGCTCAGTCCCTGGTGGGGAGCATATCATTTAATTCATATTCGGCGGAGGGAGGAGGAGGGAGCAGGAGGGAGGAGGAGGAGACAGGAGGAGGAGGGAGGAGTAGGAGGGAGAAGTAGGAAGGAGGAGGGATTAGGAGAAGGAGGGAGGAATGAGGGGAGAGGGAGGAGGAGGAGGTAGGAGGAGGGAGGAGAAGGAAGAGGGAGGAGGAGGGAGGAGTAGGAGGAGGGATTAGGAGGAGGGAGGAGGGCAGAGGAATAGGGAGAAGGAGGAAGGAGGAGGAGGGAGGAGGAGGAGGAGGGAGGAGGGAGGAGGAGGGGAGAGGAGGAGGAAGAGGGAGGAGGGAGGAGGAGGAGAAGGAGGAGGAGGGGGAGGAGGAGGAGGGAGGAGGCGGAGGGAGAAAAAGGAAGGAGGAGGGAGGTGGTGGAGGGAGAAGGAGGAAGGAGGAGGAGGGAGGAGGAAGAGTGAGAAGGAGGAGGGAGAGGGAGGAAGGAGGAGGGGGAGAATGAGGAGGGGGAGGAGGAGGAGGAGGGAGCAGGAGGAGGGTGGAGGGAGGAGGAGAGAGGAGGTGGAGGGAGGAAGGAGGAGAGAGGAGGTGGAGGGAGGAGGATGGAGGAGAAAGAGGGAGAAGGAGGAGGAGAAGGGAGGAGAAGGAGGGAGGAGGAGGAGGTGGTAGGGTGAGGAGGAGGAGGGAGGAGGAGGAGGGAGGGAGAAGGAGGAAGGAGGAGGAGGGAGGAGGCGGAAGGAGGAGGAGGAGGGAGGAGGAAAAGTGAGAAGGCGGAGAGGGAGGAGGGAGGAGGAGGGAGAATGAGGAAGGGAAGGAGGGAAAGGGAGGAGGAAGAGGAGGGAGGAGGAGGAAGCAGGAGGTGGATTGAGGAGGAGGAGGGAGGAGGTGGAGGGAGGAGGTGGAGGGAGGAGGATGGAGGAGGAAAAGGGAGAAGGAGGGAGAAGGAGGAGGAGGAAGAGGGAGGAGGATGGAGGAGGAGGAGGAGGGGGAGGAGGAGGAGGGAGGGAGGAGGAGGGAGGAGGTGGAGGGAGAAGGAGGGAGGAGGAAGGAGGAGGAGGGAGGAGGCAGAGGGATAAGGAGGAAGGAGGAGTAGGAGGGAGAGGGAGGAAGGAGGAGGGAGAGGAAGGAAGGAGGAGGGTGAATGAGGATGGGGAGGAGGGAAAGGGAGGAGGAAGAGGAGGAGGAGGGAGTAGGAGGAGGGAGGAGGAGGGAGGAGGAGGGAGGAGGAGGAGGGAGGAGGTGGAGGGAGGGAGGAGGGAGTTGAAGGAGGGAGGAGAAGGAAGAGGGAGAAGGAGGGAGAAGGAGGAGGATGAAGAGGGAGGAGGAGGGAGGAGAAGGAGGGAGGAGGAGGGAGGAGGAGAAGGGAGAGGGAGGAGGAGGGAAGAGGAGGGAGGAGAGAGGAGGAGGAGGGAGGAGGAGGAGGGAGGAGGTGGAGGGAGGAAAGAGGGAGGAGGTGGAGGGAGGAGGAGGAAGAGGGAGAAGGAGGGAGAAGGAGGAGGAAGAGGGAGAAGGAGGGAGGAGGAGGGAGGAGGAGAAGTGACAGGGAGGAGGATGAGGGAAGAGGAGGGAGGAGAGAGGAGCAGGAGGGTGGATGCGGAGGAAGGAGGAGGAGGGAGGAGGAGGGAGGAGGAAATGGGAGAAGGAGGAGGAGGGAGAAGGAGGGAGAAGGATGAGAGATGAGGAGGCGGGAGGAGGTGGAGGGAGGAGGCGGAGGGAGAAGGAGGAGGAGGGAGGAGGAGGAAGGAAGAGGGAGGAGGGAGAGGGAGGAGGAGAAGTGAGAAAGAGGAGGGGGAGGAGGAGGAGAGTGGAGGGAGGAGGTAGAGGGAGGAGGAGGGAGGAGGTAGTGGGAGGAGGAGGGAGGAGGAGAAGGGAGGAGGAGGGAGGAGGATGGAGAAGGAGAGGACGGAGGAGGAAGAGGGAGGAGGAGGGAGGAGAAGGAGGGAGGAGGGGGAGGGAGAAGGAGGGAGGAGGAGGGAGGATGAGGAGGGACGAGGACGGACGAGGAGGAGAGAGGAGGTGGAGGGAGGAGGAGGAGGAGGTGGAGGGAGGAGGAGGGAGAAGGATGAGGGAGGAGGAGGCAGGAGGAGGAGGAGGAGGAGGGAGAGGGAGGAGGAGGAGGGAAGAGGAGGGAGGAGGAGGGAGGAGGTGGATGGAGAAGGAGGAAGGAGGAGTAGGGAGGAGGAAGAGGGTGAAGGAGGAGGGAGAGGGAGGAAGGAGGATGAGGAGGGGAGGAGGGAGAGGGAGGAGGAGGAGGGGGAGTAGGATGGCGAGGAGGGAAAGGGAGGAGGAAGAGGAGGAGGAGGGAGGAGGGTGGAGGAGGAGGGAGTTCGCCATTCCGAATTCATACTCGTCTAGGTTCTGTGATTTCGGTCCTTCCATTGATTGTTCTTCCCTTCTACATGACTGTAGATAACTTCCTTACACATAAAAAGATGAATTGTTATTGACATTGCCGTATGACGATTCTGTGTAGTCACATCATTTTCTTCGCTTTTCCTAGCGTTGTGGTTCAGGGATTCTTTCATCATCATCATCATATATTTACGTACGTATTTAGGGATAGGGATGAGGGAGGAGGAGGAAGAAGAAAAAAAAACTATGACAGTTGGCTGCGCGGGAATGAGAGGAAGACGTGTAGAAAATTTCATCTCAATCGGATGGACCGTTCGCGAACGCATAAAGGACAGACATACTGACAGACATACAGACGGAGATTGCCTTTTATATATATATATATATATATATATATATATATATATATATATATATATATATATATATATATTGTCTGCTTTACGTAGTTATAGTTATTAAGTTTAAAGTGTCTTCTTAATCGTTTAAGTATCGTCCTCTATTCACCCTCAGCCAAGGTTATCACGATTAAAGCAAATGTCAACCCACGAAGAAGCCTTGACGTCTGGTACAGTGATACACGCTAGGTCACACTTGACTGCCATCTACTTACTTAATACGACCTGTATTCATCTTGATCACTCGCTCTGTCGCAATAAACTGATATAATATCTTTGAACACATTCTTCTTCTTCTTTGCGTTCATCCGGAGTGTTCTTTCAGATGTGATTGCGGTGTGTCTCGTTGGGCACTCTAGGGCCGAAACCCTTAGGCCAAAACATCCGACTTTTAGCGTGCAATTTTGACCAGGTTAGTATTCCTGGGAGAATCTCACTTTTGTGGTACCGTCCTCATGTCAGCTGGTCAAGTTGGAACAGTCGAAGACTTCACGATCACCCTCAAAGGAAGGCAGGGATAGTCCGTGGCATTTTCCGCCATCCAGGGCGGCTTCCTTAATTGCAGGGCCGACACATAGCGCCCTGGTGCGGGGCTCACCGAGGGAATCGTCACGTACTGCTCATGGCTGCTTTAATTCCTCACTTCAATATATTGGGCGTTTCGTTCGCCCCGGTCGAGTTTTCGATTCGGACATGTGCTTGTCGTGTCGCGGGGACAAAATAGTCAGAGCACGACTCTATAGTTCCGGGCACGACGGACATTCGGAAAACTATCTAGCCAGAGCTGTTCCGGACATGAGCGGCGTTCGGAAACTAGGTAATCAGAGCTGTTCCTAGCACGAAAGACATTTCACTTGGACGTAATTGCGTAGTGCCAATGTTTATTTTGCTACCCGTAGGCCCTCACTTCCGACTTCGGCGGGCATTTTTAATGAGGTTAACCTTCCTCGGGTTTCGAGGCACGTTAGACTTTTTGTTGGTGTGTCGCCCACATCTCAGCTGATCAGGGTAGAACGGTCAAAGACATCACGGTTGACCCTCAAGGGAAGGCAGGGGCAGACCATGGACATTCCTCGCTATCCAAGGAGGCTTCCATAATTGCAGAGCCGGCACATATTGCTCTGAGACTGGGCTCACCCGAGGAATTGCCACGTCCTGCTCATGACTGCTTTGGTTCCTCACTTCCATGTATTGGGTATTTCGCTTGCCACTGGTCGCTCAAGAACAAACCAGGAACGGACAGACTAGGGCGATATCCAATAGGTAAGCTTTCGCTTCGGACTTCGGTTCCCGCAATGGATTCGCTAGCCAAGCGTTCCATTTCGTGTCATTGAGACGTTTTTTCCACCTTTGACAACACTCTCTGTGAGTATAGATACAGACATTTTTCGTAATCATTTCGTGCGACTGGGGAACTTTTTTTCCCTTGGATCTCGCTCATGGGGTATGCTACATGTGCCGCCGGCTCAGCACCTTACCTCCGTGTACCTGAGCGAGAAAATGGCCAGGCCCTCTCATCCGGGGATCCCTGATATCCCCCAGCTGAGAGCCTTCATACACGTATCCGAACTAAGCATGTAGCGTGCTCAGCATCCCACTTCCGTTTTGCAGTACGTGAGTATCGGTCTGGCTCTCACCCAAGGGTTAATGGCTTAGAGGTGTTCAGCCATATCCCTCAGGTGGAGCCTTTGAGGTTGTCTCTGGACCTAGCATCTGAGGCTTCGTGCGCCTGATTTGATATTTTGACTGCTATCCTCAGTCTACCTGCAGAGCAGCAGGTTGTGTCTCTCTTGGTCTGGTCCCTAACCCAAGGGCTGTCCCACATGTAGTTTTGCTTCCGTCGACAATGCTCTTGGGACACGAACCCGGGCCTCCCGAATGAGAATCCGGCGTTCTAGCCTCTCGGCCAGCCGCTCTCCATTTCACAGACTGCTTTCCGATTTTTTAGGGCAGAAAACCATTCTCACATCTGCTCCAGTTGAAAACCCTAGCTTAACTGACTTTCCGGAAGCTATAGAAGTAAACAAGGATATACATATTTGCTTCATTCACTACACAAAGGCTTTTGATATAGTTAGACATGTCAACATGGTGGATATGCTTGCAGATCTACAAATTGATGGGAAAAACATTAGACTTATAAAAAAACATATACTGGAAACAACAAACTGCCATAAGGATTGATAATGAAGTGGGACAATATCAGCCAATTAAGAGAGGTGTTAGGCAGGGATGTGTAATGTCTCCAGATCTTTTTTCCCTGTACAGTTAAAATATTTTCAGAAATGTAGAAGATATAAATGGAATCAGCATTGGAGGACGAAACATCAATAACATTAGATATGCAGATGATACAGTATTGATTGCAGACAATGCGCAGGATCTGCAACAATTAGTAGATGTGGTTGTTGTGCACAGTGAGCAGCTGGGGTTAGAATTAAATTGTTAAAAGACACAGGTTATGGTCGTCACTAGGAAGAACGAAGTACCACAATGTAATATACAAGTAAATGGGAATATTCTTCAACAAGTGAATCGGTACAATTATCTCGGAACATCTGACGGGAGATGCCTTGAAGAGATTAGAACAAGAATCGCCATAGCGAAAGTAGCCTTTAGCAAGATGAAAAACATTTTGACCAATAAAAAGATGTCAATTGAAACGAGAAAAAGAGTGTTGAGTGGCTAAATAGAGCCTGTTCTTTTATGTGGATGTGAAACTTGGACAATGTGCAGTTAAGCTGAAAAACATCTGATGGCTGCAGAAATGTGGTTTCTAAGGAAAATGCAAAGAATACCATGGACAAATAGAAAAACCAATGACTAAGTACTACAGGAGACAAATGAAAATCGTAAATTGATTAGAGAAATTAGACGTAGACAGTCAAAATTGTTTGGACATATTATGAGAAGAAATGGATTGGAGAACTTGGTAACAACTGACAAGATCGAAGGGAACAGACCAAGAGGAAGTAAATACCTGGATGGCTTGGCCACATGGCATGGACGAGACAGGAACACTGAGCTGATCCACGACTCTGAGTGAAATGACGAGTCATGACAGCCCACGCTTTCCGGCATGGTACATGATTGATTGATTGTTGTTGCCGAGGAGATCACCCCGGCTACTGTCACTGTCGTTGTTTCAGCGTCCCAGTGCTGACTTATGTTCAACCTCTTTCATGTCCCATCTTCTACCACGATTTCCTGGAGAATCTAACTGTTCTCTTGTTAATACTAATCTAGCTTGTTCTTATAACTAATTGATACATGGCAAGCTGCCTATGGACCTACCTATAGACCTACCTATAGACTTACTTATGGACCTACCTATAGACCTACCTATGGACCTATCTATAGACCTACCTGAGGACATACACGTGGACCTACTTATGACCTACGTATGACCTTCCTATGGACCTCCCTATAGACCTACCTATGGACCTACCTGTGTACCTCCGCAGTGCGCTGATGACGACCCTCACTAATCACTACCGCCTTTGTGAATTTGCTTGCCGTTGAGCGCTGATTATTTTGAACAAAACTAATGCTGAATTATCAATATCGATTTTAACTAATGGTCTCTTATTAATAACCCTAGGGGGTTGGGGGTGTCTTTAGTTACAGGATTAAACGATATAATTGGTTCCTTTGAAAATGTGACTAAGGGTGTTGACAAGTGCACAATTCTGTGGATACTAATGTGGGAAGGGGGAGGAAATAGGATAATTCCTTCGCTAGGATGGGTCAGGCGTTTTACTTCAACATTTCTCGTTTCTTTAGTTCATTATCGTGAATCCCAGTTCAGGAAAAAGGTTTCCAAATAACATAATACTCACTCGGCCAGTGGGCTAGAGTTTAGCCTGAGCGAATTACACCAAACACTGTTAACGAGTTCAGGGAGCCGAACCCCACCATACGCTGTATCAACCAACTGCTTCAGAAACCACTGAGCAGATGTCTTGAATTCCTCCATCTGGAAGACTGCGTCATTCAGTTGTACTCGACATTGAGGCAAGAAAACTGTACGGGGCGGATTGGCACACTAGATGACATAGAGGCAAGAAAATTGTACGGGCGGATTGGCACACTAGATGCAAGGTAAATTGAGACAGCTAAGATTAAGAAATGAATGCCTTCTGCAACGTGAGCAATAAGGCCTCTAAGAAAACGTTGGAATAACTCTTTATAGTTCTGTTAACAATTAAAAGACATTGAGTCCGATTAGAACTTGAAAAATACTTGGCGGGAGGATAAACAACACCGGCACATCTATCAGGCGATTAGAGAACAGGCGATCCATCTAGGCTTGAGGTGAAGTGATTATAGAATTGGGAATTACCCGGAACTTAAAACGGGAGCGAAGTTCTTGACATATAATGGACTGCATTATTCATATATGAAAATTTACGCGTCCGACTACTGTGTACACCTCAAAGTGACCTTTCCAGATTTTCTCAGATCATATTCCTCTTGTACCTTGAGGTGTCGAGGTAAGGCATAAACAGAGGGAGTGTCCGTTTATGGATTTCATATCGAGATTCTCATGGACTTGTTATCATCTCTGTCCATCGTTTACATGGTCGGTCTCTTCTTCTAGTTCTGTTTGGTATGTAGATCATTGCTTGATGTGGTATACAGTTAGTTAGCAGTCTAGTTATATGGTCGAACCATTTAACTTGCTGTAAAAAAGAAAAAATTAAATATAGCACTGCTATAATTCCCTATTTAGTCCTGATTTCGCCATTTCTGTTTTCCTCTCTTCTTGATGCATTGAGTATTCTTCTCAAGAATCTCATTTTCGTTGTTGTAATGCTTTTTGGGGGGTCATTGTCCAGGTGTTTGACATTGGTAGCAGAGTTGGTAGGAGGATTTTTTATGTATAGTGCTTTTTTTTTTAGTATCTACTGATACGTGTTTGTTCTTTAGTCTTGGTGCCATTTGTCCAATGAGTTGGTTTGCCTTATTGACCCATTGCGTCTATTTTCGACCTCATCTTCTGAGTTGCTATTTTATGATATTATACTTCCTAAGCACTTGAAGCTTTTCACTTGTTTCAGGGTGTGTTCTTTTAGAACAATCTTTGTAGTTTTTATTTCTTTTTCTTGGGTTATAGTCATTACCTCTGGATTACTAATCTTAATTGTCATGTTATGTTCCGTACAAACTTCATTTGATTATTTATGTGGACTTGTAATTCTGCTTCTGATTTTGCAATTAGCGCTTGATGATCTGCAAAAAGGAGTTCTTTAATGATGTAATTTGCCGTTGATTCTTCTTCTGTGTTATGTTCTTCATGCTGTGATATTACGGTCTCTATTTGGCTGGTTTTCTTTACATTTCCAGATTTCACACAGATTAATTTTATTGTTACTATCATTATCAGGCCAACTGGCGGAAGCGTTCACGCATCTCCACAGATCTAGGTCCCTGGTCTTCAGGATACAGTCTGTTGATGCTAGTCCTCCATGCCACTATCTCAGTCTGTCCAGCATCACTCCTCTCGACCTACCCCTGCGTCTTTTACCACTGATTTTTTCCCAGTCATCACGATGTTGCTTTTGTGGCATAAATAAATCTGAAATCAGCACTTGGTAGTCGCAAAATAGAAACAATCACTGTAATCGACTGTCTGTATAGGTAATTACGTTATGTCATCTACGGTTGATAGGAACATCAGAGATCTATGAGACTATTAAATAACAGAACTGAATTTTGCACTATTTTGTGACAGTTTGAACCTTGCGTGGGAAATACCTAACATGTGATTACACATTAGGGAGGCGCTGTCGTCATTTGGAGGTGCCAGGTTAGGATCCCGGTCGGTAACTATAGATTTCACGTTTTATGTTATCCAGTGCATTCTCTAGTCTACTTAGTTCTTCTACTACTATGAGTGCGCAACAATACATCTATGTTTATTTACGAACTGACTTGTGATTGCCCGCACATTGAACAAATGTACACTGGAAATTTACGGTGAACGTGCCATATATTTTCCACCAATGCAAACCCTATTGATCTTTTTACGCAATCTACATCCCAGCTTTATATGTCACCGACCTCTTTCGTGCTCGGGAATTCAATAAGCCAGTTATATTTTCAAATCCTAAAATGTCTTAAAGGCAACGATTATACCTGGTATAGACAACAAACATTGCGTCAGAGTGCTGTTTTCCACCAGTATAGAATCAGATCGATCAAAGAGCTCATAACTTGATGGACCAGGCTGCCATTACGCGGGTAGTGTCTAAAAATAACAGCCTATCGATATTTGCGCTTCTACAAACATCTACCGCTGTCTTTCCTTTCATTGAAATAGAATATTTATAGGAGATCTGATAAATTTGCGCATTCATTGAGACACAGATTCAGTAAATATACTTCTTAACTCTAAATATGGAATTAGGACGGCGACAAATAAAATAAAATAGAATGTTGATGACATTCAAGATATGTTTAGGAAAACAAATACAGTAACGTTTTATAGGGAGTCGTGGTAGGCCAGTGGCAAGCACGCTGGCATGGTGGTTAAATGTTCGAATCTACATCCAGATGAATTTTAACAATTGGCTTGGCTTTCCAGGTCGAACCAGGCTAAAACTGGTACCAGGAAATGTCTTGAGAAGTGAAGTCGGCCGGCGGGTTATAGATCACATCACATGTGGAGTGCCAGTTGGTCTGCTATATAAGTATGGGTCTGGCAACAAATGCAGAATACACCTCGGGTGTGTACAGGGGTCGTTTATTGACTTTACACTACACTGAAATCTGTTTATAGTCCATGTCGTGTGTCGCTGGTGATCATGTCTGTCATTACCCCTTTGTCATGTGTACTTCGAATAATGTCTGATGCTGATCTTCCTACATGTCATGATGTCAAATTGCACAGCATCTTCTCTGGTGCATTTCAAATGCCTCTACTCTCCTCCATCTTTCCAGTTGTGACAACATACTCCAGTTTTCTCCTTATCATGACTTACCATAGAAAGTGAACTGATTTCTTCTGATGAGAGCAACCAGTTCTCTTTGTTTGCGAGTTTACTTCTGTCAATATAACTTCATTACTTTATCTATCCGTCCATGTTTTAATATCATTTTTCTTTAAAACCATATCTCCGCAGCTTTCACACAATTCCTCGCCTGTCTTCTAATTGTCCATTATTCACTTCTGCACACAGATAAATTGCAGAGAATATTCTTTAACTTGTGAAATGCGGCCTTTGCTAGGGTTGTTCTACACTTAACCTCCTTAATGCATCTTCCATTTGTTTTTATTAAAGTACCAAGATACTTAAAACATTGACTTGTTTCAGATTGGCTACATTCACTTTGATACTGCATTTCCTTACAGCACCACGCTTATCCACCCAGGCCTTTTCCATCTCACAATTCCACCAAGGTGGCTGTTGCCAGCTTCTTTTTTTTCCTGCCTTGGTGATTCCTGTGCTTGTAACGCCTTATTTTACTCACACATCATGCCCTAAACTGTCATACTTAAAGATCTTGACCGTTTACTTGTGCTGCCTGGTTCTGCCTTTCTCCACCAGTATGCTGCAAGGGTGGTGGTCGCTGCCTTGGTGCCCTAGGACACCCCATCAACACACTGTAGTTAGTTAGTTAGTTAGTTAGTTAGTCACGGTTCCAACTTCACAGCAACGGGTCGTCCCCATTATGCTCCGTTCCTGTGCCAGTGAATATCACATAAAATGCTCCCCACTGCCCAATGTGAAAAGTGGAAAAGACAGGAATCTCGACAAACAACAGCCCGCACAGATACACTGCGCATAAAGCCGCCGCCAGAATGTCAACACAATAGTCCCCCACGAAACATCCAGTTTATCTCTGATGGAATCGTCAGTCATTTTCCCATCTGGATGTTTCCTAGATGTTCACCCACACAGTCCACGAAAATAGAGTTCATCGTCGATGGCAGTGGCAGTCAACCAGAAGCCCAGCAGCCACGCATTTCTGCATAAGGCAAAAACCGGTCAACTCTGGGACATAGCCAGCTGCCATAGCTCCGAACATGCAGTCACGTTCCAAAAAACCTCGGGCAGATTCAAAAGCATTTCACACGAAACTCACAGCTCACAGTGTCGCGCCACGCACTCACTCAGTAGCAGGGCGACGGAACCATAGCCTCCTTAGTCGCCTCTTACGACATGCATGGTAGGCTGCAGTGTTGCTATTCTTTGCTTCCCTTATGGGCCCCGGCAACACACGGGAGATTGTGTGGATTAGCTTTCCCTATTAACAATGTCCCTTGCCATCAGGCAAATCCACTCCGGCTTCAGAGGTACTTGTAACACACTGTAGTGAATGACGGAAACACCAGCGCCGGGTCAATAACACTGTTCTCGTCACCTGGACGACTTGCTGTCCTGGTGACACATCCACTTTTGATACACACTGTGTCACTGGTTCCAAGTGCCGCCTCGAGGCGCCCCCCCCCCCCCTGTGTGTTGGAAGAAATGTTACCCCATGATTTGCCCTTAGCGTTGAAATCGCCACAGAAAATGACATTCCTCTCATGACATAATATGTCACTCAAACACTGCCATCTATATGAATCCACACTCGCGTCACAGGCATAATGGTAAACCAGTGTGAACCCTAACAATCTGTAATTGTATCTCGTCACTGTCCCACCAGGACATGTCCAGTTCTGAAACCACAATACTGTCTCGAATCAGAATCGCCATTCCCAGGTGTCGCCTGTTGTAAAAACATTTGAAGCCGGCTATATGGAGTGTATTATTAACGCACAGTCTCGTCTCTTGAAGCGCAACTATATCGTTCCTGTATACCAGGCTTTCCAAGATATGGCCACGTTGTTGATCTGTGTATATTGAGAAATGACAAGGAAATACAAAACAAATTCAACATAAAAGTACCGAACAGATTTGATAAATTGTCTGATTTAGAGATCATATTTCAAGATGTGGATGATCAATGGGAAATGGTGAAGAATTCAATCAATTTGGCTGCAAAAACAACTATTCCAAAATTAAAGAAGGTTGATCGTAAGAAATAGATGAATGAAGAAATTTTACAACTAATGGAAACAAGAAGAATCAACACAAAAAATCATGCCACATATGAAGAAATTCACAGACAAGTCAGAATATTATGTAAGGAGGGGAAAGAAGCATGGCTTGAGAAAAATTGCATATAAATTGAACACACACACACACACACACACACACACACACACACACACACACGCACGCACGCACGCAAGCACGCACGCACACACACACACACACACACACACACACACACACACACAACAGTCAAAATACCAAATCAATCCACAAAAGAATTCAGGAACTTGCTAATAAAAGAACAAGTATATCAGCAGGCTGTCTAAAAACAAAAGGTGACAAAGTCATTATAGAAAAAGATCAGATTCTATATGTATGGTCAGATTATGTGAAAAACTTTTACGATGATAACAGAGATAACAGAATGATATTCGAATTAAGAATGAAAGACCGCCAATTTTGAAGACGAAAGTTCGGAATGTTCTTAAACATATGAAAACTGGCAAGACCCCCGGTTCAGATAACATCACAACAGAAATCATTAATACTTTAGAAGAATATGGAATAAATCAAATCATCAGACAGCTGAACACAATATATGATACCGGAGATATATCTTCTGAATTATGTATTTTTGTATTTATTTCAATCCCAAAGAAATCATAAGCCTTGGAATGTAATCAACCTCGAGCAATTAGTATTATGAGTCACACCACGTAGATTTTGCTACGATTGATTGATTGATTGATTTAGGAACCGACATCACAGCATTCGGGGCATTCCCATAAGCGCTCCGTCCCCATCCTCAGCAGCCAGCGAAGAGTTCCAACATTAATAGTTCCAGTAGTAATCTGATTATATGTCCGTCTCGCCTTTCCTCTGAGCGTCGAGCGTCGGCCAGATCCCCTCGTCACTCCTCGCTGTCTCATTCTTGCCAGACTATGGTGATCCATTTGCTCCTCCGAGGTGTACACGTGCTCCCACAAGGCCGCAACCACGTCTGCCTTGTCAAGAATCAATACTCCACCAAGTTTTGCCAAGCCAGCCAATCTGTCCGCCTGTTCATTCCCCAGCACACCGGCATGCCCCAGAGAAAAGATCCAGGTGATGTTTGCCACCCGTGACCTCCGAAGCGAAGCAAGCCACTCTGCACGAAGCCTGCCTGTCCTCACCATGCTTTCTGAGTCAGTTACAATCACGATGTGTGTATGTATCGTGTTCTTCATCCAGCGGAAAGCTGCACTGACCGCCTCCACCTCCATTCTTAAGCTAGATGTTGTGGTATCATACGCCAGGCTCTCCTGCACCAAACGTCGACCCTTAGTTTTTGCTAAGAATCCCCAGGCACTTCTCCTACCTCTCAACACCGAACTATCTGTGTAGATAATCACATCACCCGGGCAAGCATTATCCTGAATTAGTTGATGGATTTCCATTTCCGTGGCCCCTGCTGGCCACTCCCTGCACTTCCTGCTCAATGCGATTATTAATCTGGACAAGTCTGACTGCTCCGCTGGCACTCTGACCCACTCCTTTCCTCGCCTAATGTTCTCCGAGATGCACACCTGTCTGATCATCACTTCCGCCTGAGCCATCCATGATTTCCCTCTTATCAGTCTCTGAACCTTAACTGCGTCCAGTGCTTCATGCAACGGGTGATCTGTGTCTGCAGCTACTCTGAGGTATGCCTTCGCCAGCATCACCTTGTGCCTACCAGCACCAGTAGGCAGACCAAGGATGTAACGCATACACACTACTGGGGTGTCTCGGGTGCATCCCAGAATGACCCGCATAGCTTCGTTCTGTATGCGCTCTAATTTCACTCAGCTGACTCTTTGCAGGGGGCTGAGTGGTCTCGAGGTATGGTGTCCGCCTCGAGTGCTGGAGGTCCCGGGTTCATGCCCCGGTGAGGACCGGGATTTATTTTAAAAATCCACCTGGACTCCCAGTAATAACATTTCCTCTGGTCTCTGGGTAGTGAGATCGGACGCCCGTGTGTATTGTTGCGCACGTAAAAAATCCCTTGGCAGTTGGAAATCGAAAAAGAGTAGCCTAACGGAGCTGCCCGGGCAAACTTTCGAGTTAAAAATCTACCCAAAGTATTTCAGGATCCTCGCCGATGCAACGGAGTTCGTGCATTGAGCTGATTTTCTCCAGACTCAGGTTTGAGTTAGGAGGAAAATGGAGCACTTATGGGTTAAACCGTGTGCCGTGATGTTGATCCAACGACTAAACTAAACTAAACAAAACTAAACTAAACTAAACTAAACTAAACTGACTCTTTGAGATAGTGAGCAGTCCTAGTCCATAATCAATCACTGAGAGGATCAAGTACTGGTATAGTGTGAAGAGCATTCTCTGCTCTGTGTCCATTGCAGCCATAGTTTTAAGTTCATTGAGTCCATTTTGAGATCTTGTCACAACCGTCTCCACATGGTCCTTGAAGGACAGGCTTCTGTCAAATGTGATTCCCAGATACTTCAGTTTGTAATGCTACGAATTATCAAGCAAAGAGTGAGGAAGAAAATACACCCTGAAATAGGATAAGAGCAATGTGGGTTTGTAGAAGGAAAGGGTATAGTAAATGCTGTGTATATGCTGCGATCAGTAATTGAACGTTCTATAGGAGTAAACAAAGATATACATCTTTGCTTTATTGACTACACAAAGGCTTTCGATAGAGTAAGACATGTCAACATGGTAGATATGCTTGCAGATCTAAAAATTGATGGAAAAGACATTATACTTATTTAAAAAAAAAAAAAAACATATATTGGAAACAACAAGCTGCCATAAGGATTGATAATGAAGTAGGACAATATCAGCTTATTAAGGGAGGTGTGAAACAGGGATGCGTAATGTCTCACGATCTTTTTTCCCTATTCAGTGAAACTATTTTCATATTTTCAAAAATGTAGAATATATAAATGGAATCATCATCGGAGGACGAAACATCAATAACATTAGATTTGCAGATGATTCAGTATTGATTGCAGATAATGAGCAGGATCTGCAACAATTAGTAGATGAAGTTGTTGCATACAGTAAACAAATAGTGTTAGAATTAAATTGTAAAAATACACAGCTTATGGTCGTCACTAGGAAGAACGAAATATCGCAATGTAATATACAAGTAAATGGGAATATTCTTCAACAAGTGAATCGATACAATTATCTCGGAAAAGTCATAACATCTGATGGGAGATGCCTTGAAGAGATTAGAACAAGAATCGCCATGGCGAAAGTAGCCTTTAGCCAGATGAAAAACATACTGACCAATAAAAAATGTCAATTAATAAGAGAAAAAGAGTGTTGATGTGCTACACAGAGCCTGTTCTTTTGTATGGATGTGAAACTTGGACAATGAGAAGTCAAGATGAAAAACATCTGATGGCTGCAGAAATGTAGTTTCTGACGAAAATGCAGAGAATACCATGGACAGACAGAAAAACCAATGACCAAGTACTACAGGAAACAAATGTAAACAATATAAAATAACACAAAGTAATGCAGCTTTACATAACAGAATTACGACACATACAGGACTTTGCGGCGACTAGCCTTCATATGAAACTCGTAAATTGATTAGAGAAATTAGACGTAGACAGTCAAAA
The DNA here is from genome assembly GCA_963921405.1 of Cepaea hortensis. Taxonomy (NCBI): domain Eukaryota; kingdom Metazoa; phylum Mollusca; class Gastropoda; order Stylommatophora; family Helicidae; genus Cepaea; species Cepaea hortensis. The sequence goes on along the minus strand of OY992880.1, from coordinate 14,878,315 downwards.
TGTTTTGGACATGTTATGAGAAGAAATAAATTGGAGAACTTAGTGACAACTGGCAAGATCGAGGGGAGGAGAACAGGGGGAGGACAGAAAGTAAATACCTGGATGGCTTGACCACGTGGCATGGTCGAGACAAGAACACTGAGCTGATCCACGACACTGGTGATCGAGTGAAATGGCGAGTCATGACCGCCCACGCTTATCGGCATGGCACATGATGGATGAATGGATAAATATAATGCTGTCACGTGTGTATGAATGTATATGTTGTATGTGCAAATGTACACTTACCGTTCCAGAATAATAAATAGTATGGAGTCATCACACAGATGTACGAAATAAAACCACATTAAACGGGATACGTAAATAAAATAGTGACAAGGGATATAACAACATTTTAAAATATATCAAGGGACGTAACTATACGTAGTATCATTGTAATATATAATTTAAATAATTGTTGTATTTATCTTTGAGGCAGCCGACAGATATTTGTTGGTTATTGTCTCAAGCTTCGCGACGGCAGGCAGAGGATCTCTTTCGAGAGACAATGGTTGTGGTCATCTGGCCAGTATGGTCACTGCCATAGAGGAAAGAAACGGCAAATTACTCTTTAGAAGTGCCTAGTACATTATGATTCGCTTAAAGACTGATCATCGAAAGACAAGGACAGAGACATTAAAATTAACGTTAACCGACGGTAAACGACGACGACAAATTAGAGAACATAAAAACAAGAACTGGAAAGAGAAAAAAAATTATATTTTAGGGATGTGCGAAACGAGATGGATAGTAGCAGACATCAAGATAGTTTAGATTTTAAGATTATTTATTCTGGAGGTGAAGATCGATAAAGGGGAGTGGCAATTATTTTGGACCGGAAAACATCAAAATCTGTTCAAGGATATTGGGCCGTGTCGGACAGAGTTCTGCTAGTTAAATTAAATGACATACCTTTTAGCATAAATGTTATTCAAGTATATGCCCCAACAGGAGAGTCCAGTGTAGATAGTGTAGAGGAATTCTATAATGACATAGAGTCTGCCTTAAAGAAATGTAAAAATTCAGAAATAAACATCATATTAGAGGACTTCAATGCAAAAGTCGGAAATCAAGGTGATAGATACACAGTAGGAAACTATGGCTTAGGAAAGAGAAATGAAAGAGGATACAGACTCGCAGAGTGGGCAAAAGAACAGTAAATGATTGTAGGAAACACTTGGTTTAAGCAACACCCTAGAAGATTATGGACGTGGAGGAGTCCTGATAACAGGATTAGAAACCAGACTGACTATATTCTGATTAGCAGAAGATTTAGAAACGCGTTAGCAATAGCAAAAACAGTTCCCAGTGCTGATTGTTATAGTGACCACAGATTACTTACAGGAACATTGAGGATAAAGTTGAAGAAAGTCAAGTATATAACAGGAAACACTAAATATGATTTGTGTACATTGAATAATGACAAGGAAATACAAAACAAATTCAACATAGAAGTACCGAACAGATTTGATATAATGTCTGATTTAGAGATCCTATTCCAGGATGTGAATGATCAATGGGAAATGTTGATGAATTGAATCAGTTTGGCTGCAGAATCAACTATTTCAAAATTAAAGAAGGTGGGTCGTAAGAAATGGATGACTGAAGAAATTTTACACCTAATGGAAACAAGAAGACTCAACAATAACAATTCTGCCAAATATGAAGAAATTCACAGACACGACAGAATATTATGTAGGAAGGCAAAAGAATCATGGCTTGAGGAAAAGTGCTTAGAAATTGAAAAACAACACAACAGTCAAAATACCAAATTAGTGCACAAAAGAATTCAGGAACTTACTAATAAAAGAACAAGTACATCAACAGGCTGTCTAAAAACTAAAGATGGCAAAATCGTAATATAAAAAGATTAGGTTATACATGTATGGACAGATTATGTGAAAAACCTTTATGAGGATAATAGAGAGGAACAGTATGATATTAGATTTAATAATGAAGGACCACCAGTTTTGGAGGTTCGAAATATTCTTAAGCATATGAAAGCTGACAAGGCCCCCGGTGCAGATAAACATCACAACAGAAATGATTAAAACTTTAGAAGAATATGGACTAGATCAAGTCACCAGACTGCTGAACACATTATATGATACTGTAGACATACCCTCAGAATTATGTAACTCTGTATTTATTGCAATCCCAAAGAAATCAGGAGCCTTGGAATGTGATCAACATAGAACAATTAGTATAATGAGTCACATCACAAAAATTTTCTACGAATTATCATGCAAAGAGTGAGGAAGAAATTACAGCCTGAAATAGGGGAGGAACAATGTGGGTTTGTACAGTAAATGCTGCGTATATGCTGCGAACAGTTATTGAATGTGCTATAGAAGTAAACAAGAATATACATCTTTGCTTTATTGACTACACAAAAGCTTTTGATAGAGTTAGACATGTCAACATGGTGGATATGCTTGAAGATCTACAAATTGATGGGAAAGACATTAAACTTATAAAAAAATATATTGGAAACAACAAGCTGCCGTAAGGATTGATAATGAAGTGAGACAATATCAGCCTATTAAGAGAGGTGTTAGGCAGGGATGTATAATGTCTCCAGATCTTTTTTCCCTGTACAGTGAAAATATTTTCAGAAATGTAGACGATATAAATGGAATCAGCATTGGAGGACGAACCATCAATAACATTAGATATGCAGATGATACAGTATTGATTGCAGACAATGAGCAGGATCTGCAACAATTAGTAGATGCGGTTGTTCTACACAGTGAGCAGCTGGGGTTAGAATTAAATTTTAAAAGGACGCAGGTTATTGTCGTCACTAGGAAGAAAGAAGTACCACAATGTAATATACAAGTAAATGGGAATCTTCAACAAGTGAAATCGATACAATTATCTCGGAACAATCATAACATCTGATGGGAGATGCCTTGAAGAGATTAGAACAAGAATCGCCTTGGCGAAATCTTTAGCAAGATGAAAAACATTCTGACCAATAAAAAGATGTCAATTGAAACGAGAAAAAGAGTGTTGAGGGGATACATAGAGCCTGTTATTTTGTATGGATGTGAAACTTGAACAATGTGCAGTCAAGCTGAAAAACATCTGATGGCTGCAGAAATGTGGTTTCTGAGGAAAATGCAAAGAATACCATGGATAGATAAAAAAAAAAAAAAAAAACAATGAGAAAGTACTACAAGAGACAAATGAAACTCGTAAATTGATTAGAGAAATTAGACGTAGACAATCAAAATTTTTTGGACATGTTATGAGAAGAAACGGATTGGAGAACTTAGTGACAACTGGCAAGATCGAAGGGAACAGACCAAGAGGAAGACCGAGAGGAAAATACGTGGATGGCTTGGCCACATGGCATGGACAAGACAGGAACACTGAGCTGATCCACGACTCTGGTGATCGAGTGAAATGGCGAGTCATGACCGCCCACGCTTTCCGGCATGGTACATGATTGATTGATTGAGTATTTATCTTAAAGTTTTACAAAATTTCATAGAAATTATCGACAGATATATGCGGGATAATTTTGCTGGATAATAATTTAATTATCTTCAATCTTTGTGTAAAAGTAAAGGCTTTACTTTAGATATGTGAGAATTGTATATTTAATTATTTTATGTCTCCTCGAAATAACATCAAATTGTTTTATCCTTTTACTTCTACTCTGTTTAAATATACTTTGTGTCATGGCACAGCTGCCGTTTTGGCAATATGCATATTTTTGTCAGGCTTGTAAAAAGGCCAAATGTCCTTAATATTCAGCACTTTAGATTGTTCAAGTTTTCTCTCTCTCTCTCTCTCTCTCTCTCTCTCTCTCTCTCTCTCTCTCTCTCTCTCTCTCTCTCTCTCGGTCGCGCGCTCAAGCAAAAGCCTTTTATATATCTGTTTTGCATTGTGCTTTGTAAAATGGGATGCTTGTGGTGTTTATGTATGGAACATGTTGTAGGTATACAATATGTACCATTTTCAGAAAGACAAAGTGAATGAGAATACTTGGAGTATGAAAGATTCAGTGATACAGTTAAACATGATTAAATACAACTAAGTGTGAATGAGAATACTTGGAGTATGAAAGATTCAGTGATACAGTTAAACTTGATTAAATACAACTAAATGTGAATGGCCGGTCTCTCTGGCTGTGGGGTTACAACACTTTCTCTCTGTAATCCCGTTTATCACGCAGAGTCTCGCAGCGGAGCGAGAACTGAGGTGGTTCGACCCCCGCTCGTGACTTGCGGATACTGAGCCGGCCGCTCAGAAAGCAATGGCAAACTACTGAGCGTAATCTTGCCAAGAGATCAACAGACAGCTGAAAGATGCTGCTGTTGACAGCTAAGTCCTGTAAAAGGATACGCAAAACATATATATATAAATGTGAATGAGAATACTTGGAGTATGAAAGAATTGCTATTGAAAGATGTTAGTATGCATAAGAGCATATGATTACTCCTCCATCATCTCATCTCATCAGGTTCCTCTTGTACATTGTAATGTCGAGGTGAAGCATAAACAGCGGGAGAGTGCCCGTTTATGAGCTTCATATATGGAGATTCCCATGAACTCTGTAATTCCCTCTGTCAATCGTTTACGTGGCCGGCCTCTTCCCTGCTTCCGTGTGGTCTGTACAAAATTGCTTGCTGTGGTATACTATTACTTGATAATCTAGTTATATGGCCAAACCATTTAACTTGCTGTTTTCTGATGAAATCTAGCACTGCTATAACCCCAACTTTAGTCCTGATTTCTTCATTTCTGATTTTATCATCATCATCAAGAAATAATGTGTAGGTAATTACATCATGCCATGAATGTAATGCGAGGGTCGGTCAATAAGTAATGCCTCTTATTTTTTATCTATGTAAATACTTTATCGGTGTGCAATTTATTAATTTAGCGGGATTCCTCAAAGACTCTCCTGCACTGGTTATCACTACCAACCTGTTTCAATCCCCGGGAAGATTAACCCGGTCAACAAACGCCAGCAGAAGTCGGATGTGTCGGCCTAACGGCGCAGGAACGCAGCTCTGCTGTAAACAGGCACAACGCAATCACGTCCGGAAAAAAACTCCGGATGAACGAAGAAGAAGAACCTGTTTCAATCACTGGTTGAGTAACAGTAACGGTTTAAAAATGGCCACCAAAAAAGTTCGGTTAAAGCATCGTAATGTCATAAAATTCCTCAATGCTGAAGGTGAGAACCCGATTCGCATCCATGAAGTTTGAGTATTGTTTATGGAGATTCAAAAGTGGATGATAGCACTGTCTGACGTTGGGTACGTCGTTGTGACGAAGCTGAAGTAGGTCAATCCTCACCGGCTGACCCAAAGCGGATTAACCGCATGACTCCACACAACATTCATCGAACTGATGCCATCGTGCTCAAACCTTTGAATAACACGGGACTTTAGTGATGATTTATTTGGTTGTTTCGGGATTTGCGATTTAAATATTGAGCACAGCCCACCACTGGCAACGCTGATCGCATTCTGGTTTGAACCTAAGGCCTATCCACGTCAATGTGGAAGCACTATACTCGAGTTTCGCTCTCGTTTGAGCTCGTCAGTAGTGCCAATCCTTGACCGTACCCGGAAACCAACCCCGGATCACTGGCGTGTGAAGCTTGTGTGTAACCACTAGACCATGCGGCACACGCTGGACACGGCCAAATTATCACAACAGAATATTACTATTACAACGTCACCCATCGTAGGCTGTAGCTCAAGATTTGCCCGATCGCCGCCACTGACGTCCGTCAATCGATGTGGACGCAACATTGTATTAATATGATCGTCAAGAACCAGTATTTAAAAGAGGGAGATATTTAGGCTTTTTTTTTTAAATGTTGCATATCCCTTGCAGGACGTTGCAGTCAACACCAGCATTGTTCAGCTGCTGTTGATGTACTAGGCACGTTTTTACGATCAGTAGTTTGCCATTGCTTTCTGAACGACCGGCTCCCATACCAACACGTTATAACACAACGCGACACGGTCAGATGCACAAATCGGTCGCGGCTGCGCTTCGAATGCCTGGTAAGTGGCTCTCGAACTGTGTTCGCAAGCCATTGACCACGGAGACGGCTTAGGCTTATAGATCCCTTATTTACAATACCCGTCATGGGGGACAATGAATCAACATGTGTTACTTCTTTGTCAACGGGGTTTGGGAAATATTACCACAGTGGGGACAAAAGTTCATTGAGCTACTGTCGCTTGTCGTTCAGGGAGGAACGTGGAATCAACAAGCACACCTTAAAGCTTATTATTATCCCACTTTGGGATTATTGACAGACTTCTGTCTACACTCCTCCCTTCTGTCTTCTATTCCATATTTCTCTCTCTTTCTCTCTCTCTCTCTTATTCCTTCATCACATACTCCGACAACAGTTTCCTTCAACAATTAATAAAATATTTATTAATTAAAACTATGTCTGGTGTATGTATGGACTGTGTATATGTAGGTGGTAGTGTCTTCTATTGTGGGTGCAAGATAGGACTCTGAATGTCTAGTCTCTGTATCACATCTGTCAGCTGCATACGGCCAAGCACAAGACAGCACACACATATGGACAGCTCTCACCCTGGATGCTCCATTCCGCTTGAGTCTGGACGTAATCCAATTATAGAAAACGACTGTTCAATGTCTATCCTCAGAACATAATGCAATTAAGGTAAGTCACTGAAAAGACACATATGTCCTGGTTTTGGAAGTTGTACCATCCATCACGAAAAAAACTCCTCACCGCTGTCTATCAATGTCTCTAGATCTACTTAACAGTTTTTAAATATATGTAACCTGTTCTTGAATTCTTCAATGTTTCTTTTAGGTGATTATCCACTTCAAATAAATTACGCCTATGTTGTTCTGCCTTTATTGAATGAAAGTCATTTCCCTGGTTTTCAAAAACCTGTTATTTGCCATTCGTTATGTCGGCCCACGATTAGTGAATGGCTATGTTTAAGTTGTTCTAGTGACATACTTTCACTGCACCAGTGAAGTAACTTTTTTCTTTTTATCTTCTCTGAGTTGGTCAGGAGTGTTAGTAGAACCTTAATATCATCTATGTTATTCCATGAATTGAAATATATATAAGCACGTATGCACTAATATCCCATCGCTTTTATATAATAAGGGAATATAATGTCTTTTCTTTATTATGGACACATAGATATTCTCCGTCCAGTTTGGAAGTACACACTAACTCCAAAAACAAGTTTACACTCTTTATACGCAGTTTCCAATTCTCCGTTGTTGTTTGATGTTCATACATCAACAATCAACTTTGCCGTGATTTCCCCATTCCAGGTCTTGTGAAGTCACGTATCCGTTCGTTGCGCTCCGTGCTCCGGTCCGCTCCGTTCTTCCGCTGGTCCCCGCGTTCACCACTCGTCTCAGATCAAAGAGTTCTAACTCTTTGATCACCATCTTCGTGTTTTCCTCAACTCCCGTCTCCGTGTTGTTTTGTCCGGTGAGATCGGCAGTCACTGGCCCCGTATAACACCGGTATCTGTCGTCTATACCTTTGGTCAATGATCTTCAATTTGTCCTCATCTCATACTGAAGTACTCGATTGTTATTCTGCCTATAGGTCAATAATCTCCCATCCTCGTACATGGCAAGCAATTTATAATTAAGTTGATCGGGGAATCATTAAACTTGCAGAATTCTGTGACATAGGCCCCCTCTTAAGAGAGTTGACCGCGTCGACTCTTCCTCACTGTAGTTTTGATTCCTATGATTCACCAACCTATTCCTCTTCCTCTGAAATTGGATGTCTAGATAGGAAATCCGCTCCTACATTCTCCTTACCATGGATGTATTCCACTGTGAAGTTGTACGGCTGTAGTACCAACGACCATAGCATCAACCGAGCGTTGAGCTTCTGCGAAGTAGCTAGGAACATCAAATGTTGATGATATGACTGGATCCTCACCAGGATCATCTCCTCATCCAGTAGACGATCACATTGGCAGCCTACTATACTACTCATGATAGACACTAGTGTTGGCACATCGCTCCTGTACGTCCGGTCGACCTACTTTCGACTGGCGAAAGCGACGGCTCACAATACAGACGGATCGTCCCATCCTGACTGTAACACTGTCTCCATATCCTCTTAGTTTCCCCAGGCTTTGCATCTGGGGATTCACAGTCCTGTCCTCGTTGGACAGAGTCGTCTTTCCCAAACCTCCTGGACTTTTTCTTCCAGGACCATCTCGGGCGATATTGGATCTGGTCAGACAATCTTCGGTTGGAGTCCTGGGTATTTCTCGCCTTTCCCGACGTTACCCACCCCTTCTGAACTGGGTTACTAGTGAAGGTTTCACTCTTGTCCTTTCCCTGACGTGTGATTTCCCTCCTCCCTTCGTTGGGTAAATCTGACCTATCACGTACTTTCCCATATGCCCTTCTATGTAGTACTGGCGATCTCTAGTCTTCGTCTGGACTTGTAACCTTTTTCTTAATGGCTGCCATCACCATAAGGTGCGAAGCTTTGCTCTCGGATCTCTTCTCATATTTATTAATGAGATGCCTTGGGAGATTTTTCAATTTTTCCCCGATCCGGATTTTGTAGATGTTTTTGGACACCACCTTTACCACAGGATAAGGTCCTTTCCATCCTACTTGGAGTATATTAGTCTCTTCTGGACCCCATACTTCCACTTGGTCTTCCACCTTAAGAGCTATTTTACTCTTAGTCCGATTGTTGGGTGGTGCTTTCTGGCACTCTGAACAAGACTTAACCCACCGGTGTACATCACCGGTCATTTCTGGCCAGCAATAATGGCCGGAAATTTGCTGCAATGTCTCTCTGACACCCATATGTCGATTCTCGGCTATGATGTGTCCACTCTGAAGAATGCGAGGACGGTGGGTCTCTGGAACCACCCACTGCTCGTGCAGGTTGTCTCCTCTTCCGGCTCTCCTGTAAAGCAGCCTATTCCTCAGAAAGTACTGTCCCCGTTCCGGTGAGTCAGCACTTCTTTGCAGCTTCCTGTAGCAAGGACGCAACGTAGTATCCTTCCTCTGGGCAGTATGCAATTCTCCTAGCACTGAGTTGTCGCATAGTGTCTCTGCCTCTTCTTTCTTCCCTTGCGATCCACTGGCTAATGCTCCCCTGTGGGCTGGCTGTTTGGGCACCCCCAAGAACACATATTTCGTACCAATGATCACTGGATATAGGGAGTCAGCTAATACAGCTGCAGGAATAATGCCCGTGACGTACCTGGACTTAATCTCCACCTTGGCGATTGACAGCGTCATGGTAACAGCACTCCTGTATCTCTATGGTCTCCCCTGTAAGTTGGTCTGGGCGTACCAGGCTGGCGTCAACCACAGCTTCCCCGTCCAAACCTGTATCGTAGAGACAAGCAACCTGCTGGCCATTGACTTCAATCAGTTCAACCACATGTGGTCTCTCTTGGTCCGGAGTGTCTTCCACCTCCTTGACTTTTTTCTTGCATTCCTCTTTTGGTTCCTCGAGGTGGGTTTTGAAGTTGCCGTCTTTTGCCTTGCATCTGCAGTCCGCAGTATTATGTGCTTTCGACCGGTCGTGTGTGCACCATTTTCCCTTCCAAGCTTTCCGTATGCTCTCTTTGGTCAGAGCTTCTTCGCCGACCTCAGACTTGTCTGTGATCACCTTCTTAGGAATCACTTGGCATGCCGCGAAGTGATAGCTTTTCGGTTTCGATCTGCAGTCCTTTGTGTTGTGAGAGGGCGACTTACAGATCGAACACCACCTCTCAGTCCACTGGCGTTTTTCTGGAGAATTCGAGGTGCTCTTGTTTCCTTCCTTCACATTTTCTGAACTCTCCATTGACGTCTTCATATAAGGTTCCACTTTTTCTCCTTCCCAAGTTTTAGATTTCTTTCGGTCTTGTTTCTCCTGACCTTTTGTTTGCGTACTTAGTTCTACAGCCTCCCCGTGTACTTCTACGAATCTTTCCGCCAGCTTATTCACAACATCAATCCGTTCCGCCCCTTGTTCTCCTAAAAATGTTCTGAGAGTTTCGACATTTGCTTTCGCATCTGGTCGACCACCACGAGCTCTTCCAGACTCTCATAGTCCCGCTTGAACTCTGCCAAATCTATCCATTTTTGGAGGTATGATTTCAGCCTTAAACTGTAGGCGGCGAATAGCTCTCCCGTCTCTCTTCTGGACGATCTAAACTTCTTCCGATACGTTTGTGCGGTGATCTCATAATGCTTCATCAAAGCGGCTTTTAATTCTTCGTAATTATTTTCATGTCCTGGTGGTAGGCGTGTGTAAACCTCGTAACCCGAACCACGTAATCACTGGGCTAATTTAAGATTATATCGGCTTTTATACAGTCCCATAGCGACTGACATGGCTTCAAAGCGATTTACGTATTGGTCAAATTTTTCTTTAGACTCCTCATAAACAGCTACGGGAAACTTCATGGCACGGTAGCCAGATCCACTCATGTTGGTTGAACCCTGTGAAGATGATCCTGCTTCCACTCCATCTATTTCTCCCTTAGTTTGGGTTTTGAGTTCTAGTTCTCTCATGCGGTATTCATGTTCTCTGTTCTTGTTGGCCTCTTCCGCGTCCAACCGCTTGTTGGTCTGTTCCATTTCCAACTCGGCCTTTCGATCTTCCCTTTCTGCTTGGCGATTTTCCCGCTCCCTCTCCTGAATGTAATCGCTTAGGGCCGAACCAGATAGACCAATTTCTTCCCCGTTTGCCCTAAGTTCCGCCGTAGTGAGTTTATGAGTGGCCATAGTAAAAGAAGGTGAGTCAGCAGATTGAGTAAAGACACTTCAAGGCAGTAAGTACTTACTAACTATCTAAATTAAATATATATATTATTAGATAATATATCTATATCAATATCTATATATTATCTATGACACCACACAGTACACCACAATCAATCTCTCAACCACTAGAGGAGATATAGGATAAAGACTTATGTAGACGTGTAAAAGTGTGCACAAATAAGTTATGTGTCTTAACATCTATCCACATTCATCTCGTCTGGATCTTTCTCACTGTAAGGTTCCCAACATTAATGTAATGTCTCTAACATAAATGTAATGGCACCATATATCCCATGGACATGTTTACCATCAATATGTATACTTATATGTATATCCCAATATGTATGTACCAATATGCATGTACCCTGCTAAGCATCTACCCTTTAATGTAATAATATGCAGTTACCCCGCTAGGTAGTTACCCTGCTAGGCAGTTACCAATATGCATATACCACGCTAGGCAGTTACCAATTTGCATCTAACACGCTAGGCAGGTACCCCGCTATGCCTGTACCAATATGCATATACCCCGCTACAATTACCCCGCTTCAAGTACCACGCTTCTCCACCATTTAATGTCGCTTGTCGTCCAGGGAGGAACGTGGAATCAACAAGCACACCTTAGAGCTTATTATACTTTGGGATTATTGACAGACTTCTGTCTAACTCCTCCCTTCTGTCTTCTATTCCATATATGTGTCTCATTCTCTCTCTCTCTCTCTCTCTCTCTCTCTCTCTCTCTCTCTCTCTCTCTCTTATTCCTTCATCACATACTCCGACAACAGTTTCCTTCAACAATTAATAAAATATTTATTGATTAAAACTATGTCTGGTGTATGTATGGACTGTGTATATGTAGGTGGTAGTGTCTTCTATTGTGGGTGCAAGATAGGACTCTGAATGTCTAGTCTCCGTATCACATCTGTCAGCTGCATACGGCGAAGCACAAGACAGCACACACATATGGACAGCTCTCACCCTGGATGCTCCATTCCGCTTGAGTCTGGACGTAATCCAATTATAGAAAACGACTGTTCAATGTCTATCCTCAGAACATAATGCAATTAAGGTAAGTCACTGAAAAGACACATATGTCCTGGTTTTGGAAGTTGTACCATCCATCACGAAAAAAACACCTCACCGCTGTCTATCAATGTCTCTAGATCTACTTAACAGTTTTTGAATATATGTAACCTATTCTTGAATTCTTCAATGTTTCTTTTAGGTGATTATCCACTTCAAATAAATTACGCCTATGTTGTTCTGCCTTTATTGAATGAAAGTCATTTCCCTGGTTTTCAAAAACCTGTTATTTGCCATTCGTTATGTCGGCCCACGATTAGTGAATGGCTATGTTTAAGTTGTTCTAGTGACGTACTTTCACTGCACCAGTGAAGTAACTTTTTTCTTTTTATCTTCTCTGAGTTGGTCAGGAGTGTTAGTAGAACCTTAATATCATCTATGTTTTTCCATGAATTGAAATATATATAAGCACGTATGCACTAATATCCCATCGCTTTTAAATAATAAGGGAATATAATTTCTTTTCTTTATTATGGACACATAGATATTCTCCGTCCAGTTTGGAAGTACACACTAACTCCAAAAACAAGTTTACACTCTTTATACGCAGTTTCCAATTCTCCGTTATTGTTTGATGTTCATACATCAACAATCAACTTTGCCGTGATTTCCCCATTCCAGGTCTTGTGAAGTCACGTATCCGTTCGTTGCGCTCCGTGCTCCGGTCCGCTCCGTTCTTCCGCTGGTCCCCGCGTTCACCACTCGTCTCAGATCAAAGAGTTCTAACTCTTTGATCACCGTCTTCGTGTTTTCCTCAACTCCCGTCTCCGTGTTGTTTTGTCCGGTGAGATCGGCAGTCACTGACCCCGTATAACACCGGTATCTGTCGTCTATACCTTCGTCAATGATCTTCAATTTGTCCTCATCTCATACTGAAGTACTCGATTGTTATTCTGCCTATAGGTCAATAATCTCCCATCCTCGTACATTGCAAGCAATTTATAATTAAGTTGATCGGGGAATCATTAAACTTGCAGAATTCTGTGACATAGGCCCCCTCTTAAGAGAGTTGACCGCGTCGACTATTCCTCACTGTAGTTTTGATTCCTATGATTCACCAACCTATTCCTCTTCCTCTGAAATTGGATGTCTAGATAGGAAATCCGCTCCTACATTCTCCTTACCATGGATGTATTCCACTGTGAAGTTGTACGGCTGTAGTACCAACGACCATAGCATCAACCGTGCGTTCAGCTTCTGCGAAGTAGCTAGGAACATCAAGTGTTGATGATATGACTGGATCCTCACCAGGATCACCTCCTCGTCCAGTAGACGATCACATTGACAGCCTACTATACTACTCATGATAGACACTGGTGTTGGCACATCGCTCCTGTACGTCCGGTCGACCTACTTTCGACTGGCGTAAGCGTCGGCTCACAATACAGACGGATCGTCCCATCCTGACTGTAATACTGTCTCCATATCCTCTTAGTTTCCCCAGGCTTTGCATCTGGGGATTCGCAGTACTGTCCTCGTTGGACAGAGGTGTCTTTCCCAAACCTCCTGGACTTTTTCTTCCAGGACCATCTCGGGCGATATTGGATCTGGTCAGACAATATTCGGTTGGAGTCCTGGGTATTTCTCGCCTTTCCCGACGTTACCCACCCCTTCTGAACTGGGTTACTAGTGAAAGTTTCACTCTTGTCCTTTCCCTGACGTGTGATTTCCCTCCTCCCTTCGTTGGGTAAATCTGACCTATCACGTACTTTCCCATATGCCCTTCTATGTAGTACTGGCGATCTCTGGTCTTCGTCTGGACTTGTAACCTTTTTCTTAATGGCTGCCATCACCATAAGGTGCGAAGCTTTGCTCTCGGATCTCTTCTCATATTTATTAATGAGATGCCTTGGGAGAATTTTCAATTCTTCCCCGATCCGGATTTTGTAGATGTTTTTGGACACCACCTTTACCACAGGATAAGGTCCTTTCCATCCTACTTGGAGTATATTAGTCTCTTCTGGACCCCATACTTCAACTTGGTCTTCCACCTTAAGAGCTATTTTGCTCTTAGTCCGATTGTTGGGTGGTGCTTTCTGGCACTCTGAACAAGACTTAACCCACCGGTGTACATCACCGGTCATTCCTGGCCAGCAATAATGGCCGGAAATTTGCTGCAATGTCTCTCTGACACCCATATGTCGATTCTCGGCTATGATGTGTCCACTCTGAAGAATGCGAGGACGGTGGGTCTCTGGAACCACCCACTGCTCGTGCAGGTTGTCTCCTCTTCCGGCTCTCCTGTAAAGCAGCCTATTCCTCAGAAAGTACTGTCCCCGTTCCGGTGAGTCAGCACTTCTTTGCAGCTTCCTGTAGCAAGGACGCAACGTAGTATCCTTCCTCTGGGCAGTATGCAATTCCCCTAGCACTGAGTTGTCGCATAGTGTCTCTGCCTCTTCTTTCTTCCCTTGCGATCCACTGGCTAATGCTCCCATGTGGGCTGGCTGTTTGGGCACCCCCAAGAACACATATTTCGTACCAATGATCACTGGATATAGGGAGTCAGCTAATACAGCTGCAGGAATAATGCCCGTGACGTACCTGGACTTAATCTCCACCTTGGCGATTGACAGCGTCATGGTAACAGCACTCCTCATTAGCAGGCTGTATCTCTATGGTCTCCCCTGTATGTTGGTCTGGGCGTACCAGGCTGGCGTCAACCACAGCTTCCCCGTCCAAACCTGTATCGTAGAGACAAGCAACCTGCTGGCCATTGACTTCAATCAGTTCAACCACAGGTGGTCTCTTTTGGTCCGGAGTGTCTTCCACCTCCTTGACCTTTTTCTTGCATTCCTCTTTTGGTTCCTCGAGGTGGGTTTTGAAGTTGCCGTCTTTTGCCTTGCATCTGCAGTCCGCAGTATTATGTGCTTTCGACCGGCCGTGTGTGCACCATTTTCCCTTCCAAGCTTTCCGTATGCTCTCTTTGGTCAGAGCTTCTTCGCCGACCTCAGCCTTGTCTGTGATCACCTTCTTAAATCACTTGGCATGCCGCGAAGTGATAGCTTTTCGGTTTCGATCTGCAGTCCTTTGTGTTGTGAGAGGGCGACTTACAGATCGAACACCACCTCTCAGACCACTGGCGTTTTTCTGGAGAATTCGAGGTGCTCTTGTTTCCTTCCTTCACATTTTCTGAACTCTCCATTGACGTCTTCATATAAGGTTCCACTTTTTCTCCTTCACAAGTTTTAGATTTCTTTCGGTCTTGTTTCTCCTGACCTTTTGTTTGCGTACTTAGTTCTACAGCCTCCCCGTGTACTTCTACGAATCTTTCCGCCAGCTTATTCACAACATCAATCCGTTCCGCCCCTTGTTCTCCTACAAATGTTCTGAGAGGTTTCGATATTTGCTTTCGCATCTGGTCGACCACCATGAGCTCTTCCAGACTCTCATAGTCCCGCTTGAACTCTGCCAAATCTATCCATTTTTGGAGGTATGATTTCAGCCTTAAATTGTAGGCGGCGAATAGCTCTCCCGTCTCTCTTCTGGACGATCTAAACTTCTTCCGATACGTTTGTGCGGTGATCTCATAATGCTTCATCAAAGCGGCTTTTAATTCTTCGTAATTATTTTCATGTCCTGGTGGTAGGCGTGTGTAAACCTCGTAACCCGAACCACCTAATCCCTGGGCTAATTTAAGATTATATCGGCTTTTATCCAGTCCCATAGCGACTGACATGGCTTCAAAGCGATTTAAGTATTGGTCAAATTTTTCTTTAGACTCCTCATAAACAGCTAAGGGAAACTTCATGGCATGGTAGCCAGATCCACTCATGTTGGTTGAACCCTGCGAAGATGATCCTGCTTCCACTCCATCTATTTCTCCCTTAGTTTGGGTTTTGAGTTCTAGTTCTCTCATGCGGTATTCATGTTCTCTGTTCTTGCTGGTCTCTTCCGCGCCCAACCGCTTGTTGGTCTGTTCCATTTCCATTCGTTTCAATTCCAACTCGGCCTTTCGATCTTCCCTTTCTGCTTGGCGATTTTCCCGCTCCCTCTCCTGAATGTAATCGCTTAGGGCCGAACCAGATAGACCAATTTCTTCCCCTAAGTTCCGCCGTAGTGAGTTTATGAGTGGCCATAGTAAAAGAAGGTGAGTCAGCAGATTGAGTAAAGACACTTCAAGGCAGTAAGTACTTACTAACTATCTAAATTAAATATATATATTATTAGATAATATATCTATATCAATATCTATATATTGTCTATGACACCACACAGTACACCACAATCAATCTCTCAACCACTAGAGGAGATAATGGATAAAGACTTATGTAGACGTGTAAAAGTGTGCACAAATAGGTAATGTGTCTTAACACCTATCCACATTCATCTCGTCTGGATCTTTCTCACTGTAAGGTTCCCAACATTAATGTAATGTCTCTAACATAAATGTAATGGCACCATATATCCCATGGACATGTTTACCATCAATATGTATACTTATATGTATATCCCAATATGTATGTACCAATATGCATGTACCCTGCTAAGCATCTACCCTTTAATGTAATAATATGCAGTTACCCCGCTAGGCAATTACCCTGCTAGGCAGTTACCAATATGCATATACCACGCTAGGCAGTTGCCAATATGCATCTAACACGCTAGGCAGGTACCCCGCTATGCCTGTACCAATATGCATATACCCCGCTACAATTACCCCGCTTCAAGTACCACGCTGCTACACCATTTAATGTCGCTTGTCGTCCAGGGAGGAACGTAGAATCAACAAGCACACCTTAAAGCTTATTATACTTTGGGATTATTGACAGACTTCTGTCTACACTCCTCCCTTCTGTCTTCTATTCCATATATCTCTCTCTCTTTCTCTCTCTCTCTCTCTCTCTCTCTCTCTCTCTCTCTCTCTCTCTCTCTCTCTCTCTCTCTTATTCCTTCATCACATACTCCGACAACAGTTTCCTTCAACAATTAATAAAATATTTATTAATTAAAACTATGTCTGGTGTATGTAAGGACTGTGTATATGTAGGTGGTAGTGTCTTCTATTGTGGGTGCAAGATAGGACTTTGAATGTCTAGTCTCCGTATCACATCTATCAGCTGCATACGGCCAAGCACAAGACAGCACACATATATGGACAGCTCTCACCCTGGATGCTCCACTCCGCTTGAGTCTGGACGTAATCCAATTATAGGAAACGACTGTTCAATGTCTATCCTCAGAACATAATGCAATTAAGGTAAGTCACTGAAAAAACACATATGTCCTGGTTTAGGAAGTTGTATCATCCATCACGAAAAAAACACCTCACCACTGTCTATCAATGTCTCTAGATCTACTTAACAGTTTTTGAATATATGTAACCTGTTCTTGAATTCTTCAATGTTTCTTTTAGGTGATTATCCACTTCAAATAAATTTCGCCTATGTTGTTCTACCTTTATTGAACGAAAGTCATTTCCCTGGTTTTCAAAAACCTGTTATTTGCCATTCGTTATGTCGGCCCACGATTAGTGAATGGCTATGTTTAAGTTGTTCTAGTGACGTACTTTCACTGCACCAGTGAAGTAACTTTTTTCTTTTTATCTTCTCTGAGTAGGCCAGGAGTGTTAGTAGAACCTTAATATCATCTATGTTATTCCATGAACTGAAATATATATAAGCACGTATGCACTAATATCCCATCGCTTTTAAATAATAAGGGAATATAATTTCTTTTCTTTATTATGGACACATAGATATTCTCCGTCCAGTTTGGAAGTACACACTAACTCCAAAAACAAATTTACATTCTTTATACGCAGCTTCCAATTCTCCGTTATTGTTTGATGTTCATACATCAACAATCAACTTTGCCGTGATTTCCCCATTCCAGGTATTGTGAAGTCACGTATCCGTTCGTTGCGCTCCGTGCTCCGGTCCGCTCCGTTCTTCCGCTGGTCCCCGCGTTCACCACTCGTCTCAGATCAAAGAGTTCTAACTCTTTGATCACCGTCTTCGTGTTTTCCTCAACTCCCGTCTCCGTGTTGTTTTGTCCGGTGAGATCGGCAGTCACTGACCCCGTATAACACCGGTATCTGTCGTCTATACCTTCGGTCAATGATCTTCAATTTGTCCTCATCTCATACTGAAGTACTCGATTGTTATTCTGCCTATAGGTCAATAATCTCCCATCCTCGTACATTGCAAGCAATTTATAATTACGTTGATCGGGGAATCATTAAACTTGCAGAATTCTGTGACAGCTACCCAGCACAAAGGGAGGCTGTATCTCGTAGGTCAGTTTCTTTGCCATCCGAGAAGTGGAAAGTATGACCATGACCAAGACAAAAGTTCGTTTGACCTTTACCCCAACCCCGCTCACCCCAAATAAATCCCTTGTGCTGTAACGAAGTTACTATGCAATGCTTCAGTCTTTGTTTTGGATCTCTCTCTCTCTCTCTCTCTCTCTCTCTCTCTCTCTCTCTCTCTCTCTCTCTCTCTCTCTCTCTCTCTCTCTCTCGTAAGCGCGCGAGCAAACGCCTCAATACCTGTTTGCAATTTACTTTGTAAAATGGTACGCTTGTTGCAATGATTAATGTATGATCCATTCAGTGATACCTTGAAACTGTTTCTATAAAACTAATTTTGAATGAGAATACATGGAGTATGAAAACAATTATAGTGAAAATTGTTTCATTATGCATGAGAGCAAATGATTATTCCACCATCATCATTAACAAGTAATGTGTAGGTAATTACACCATGCCATGAATGTAATATTATCATGCATGTGAAGACAGGATTCGGCAGACTGCGCGGAAGAAATCATTCCTGATTCAACGGGCAAGACGGCGTTTACCTGCAAAGCCTTGTGGAACGTAATGAGCACGGCAAGGCACGTAGAGCGCCCTGGTCATCCACTGCACCTGTATTCGTCTCCAGTCGTCTCGACTTGTCTTGCCACTGGACTCAGATGGACTCAGGCGAGAGAGTGATGTCGACGAATTGCGCAACTCTTCCATCACTTTAATCCAAGTCATCGCGCAAGTCATTCTTCATCTAACGTCATATATCACCTTCAAGCCCTGTGGCGATGGGCGAGCGGCGAAGCGGCAGGCGTGGGTACGCTGGCAGCCGTAGTCGCAGACCTGCACACAGGCTGCTCAGGCCATATGGTCGTCTTCTACTGACCGGAGCAGCAGTGGAATTCGGCAGCCCCCTGAGCGACTGAGCAGCCCTCTATAGGAACACACTGCTCAGCTCCATAGCATGAGGAAGGGGCTAGAAAAGGTGCCCTAAACATTGTTTGCTCCATCACTACCTAACCAGCTAGCCGCGGTTGGTGGGTACCCTTAACTGCGGTCGACATACAAACAAAGATAAAACAAGCAAAGCTAAAAGAGTAAACCATATTCCCTTAACAATTGGAACTTGGAATGTACGCACCCTACTTGACAGAGACGGCGCGTCGGGTCCAGAGAGACGAACAGCACTGATTGGGAGAGAGCTGGGCAGGTACAACATTGACATTGCAGCCTTGAGCGAGACACGACTTGCAGAAGAAGGCCAAATGTGTGAAATAGGTGCCGGCTACACATTTTTCTGGAGTGGAAGGAAAAGCGAGGAAAGACGCCAATCCGGTGTGGGATTTGCCATTAAATCGGCCCAGGTCGGCAAATTAGCTGGATTTCCAAAGGCTATAAACGACAGGCTCATGACCATGAAGTTGCCCCTGCTGAATGGAAGGAAGCATGCAACCATTGTGAGTGTCTACGCACCAACTATGACCAACGAAGATGATGTCAAGAACAAGTTCTATGAGGACCTGCACAATGTATTAACATCTGTTCCCAAAGGAGACAAACTTATACTCCTTGGGGATTTCAATCCTAGAGTAGGCACGGACACCACCTCTTGGAGTGGCATTATTGGAAAGCATGGAGTCGGAAATTGTAACAGCAATGGACTCCGCCTCCTTCAGACATGTGCCGAACATGATCTCCTGATTACGAACACAATTTCCGTCTCCCCATGAGAAATAGGACATCGTGGATGCACCCTCGCTCGAAACACTGGCACCTCATTGACTATGTCATTGTCAGGAAGAGTGACAGACAAGACGTCCGAGTGACAAAATCCATGCATGGTGCCGAATGTTGGACAGACCATCGTCTCATTGTCTCGAAAATAAACATTCACATCGGGCCACCACGGCGTCCTCAAGGGGTGAAAATGCAAAAAAAAAGCTAAATGTAACCCGCCTAAACAGCAAGAAAATGCAGCAGTCGTTTGAAAATATGCTGGAAGACCGCATCAAGCCAAATACTGCAGCTAAGCAGGATACAGAAAATGAATGGAGAGCCCTAAAGGACATAATTTACAACACTGCTATGGAAATCCTGGGTCCAGCCCCCCGAAAGCATAAAGACTGGTTTGATGAAAATTCCGAAGACATCAACCAATTGCTGGCCGAGAAACATCTTCTCCTCAAGGCACATTTGAATGACCCAAAGTCAACATAAAAAAAAAGATGCCTTCAAGAACATTCCGAGTGTAGTGCAGCAGAAACTTCGGCACATGCGGGACTCCTGGCTGAGCAGCAAAGCTGATGAACTTCAGGGCTTTGCTGACAGACATGATATGAAAAACTTCTACGACTCACTGAAAGCGGTCTATGGTCCTACATCACCAGACATAGTTCCCCTCCTCAGTACAGATGGGGGAACATTGATCACCGATAAGAAAGAAATCCTTCAACGCTGGGCAGAACATTTCAGCAAAATCTTAAATGCAACTTCCTTCTTCGATGATGAAACCATCAACTGCCTTCCTCAAGTTCCTACCAATGATACACTTGATGACCTGCCAACCATAGTGGAAGTAAACAAAGCCATCCAGCAACTCTCCAGTGGAAAGGCACCTGGTCCTGACTCCATCCCAGCAGAGATATACAAGGCAGGTGGGCCGGTCCTAACAGAGCAGCTTCACCAAGTCTTTACAAACATATGGGTGAACGAGACCATGCCACAAGATTTCAAGGACGCGTCAATAGTCCACCTTTACAAACGTAAAGGAAACCGCCAATCCTGTGACAACCACCGAGGCATCTCCTTGCTTTCAATTGCAGGGAAGATACTCGCCAGAATTCTTCTCAGTCGCCTCACAGCCCATCTCGATCAAGGTCTTCTTCGTGAGTGTCAGTGTGGCTTCAGAAAAGAACGTGGAATTGTTGACATGATTTTCGCTGCAAGGCAGCTGCAAGAGAAATGCCAGGAACAGAACTGTGAAATGTTCTCCGCTTTCATTGACCTTACCAAGGCTTTTGATACAGTCAGCAGAGAAGGACTGTGGAAGATTATGGCAAAATATGGCTGTCCACGAAAGTTTGTCCAAATAGTGCGGCAATTTCATGATGGCAGGCAGGCAAGAGTACAGGAAAATGGCTAACTGTCTGAACCCTTTCCTGTCACCAATGGAGTGAAGCAAGGATGTGTCCTGGCACCAACACTGTTCAGCCTCATGTTTTCAGCCATGCTGATGAATGCCTTCGAGAACGACGACATTGGAATAGACATCAACTACCGAATGGATGGAAAGTTATTCAATCTCAGAAGGCTGAAAGCTAAACCAAAATTAACAGCGACACCGTCAGAGAGCTCCTGTTTGCTGATGATTGCGCTCTGTACGCCAACTCAGAGGCGGACATGCAACATAATGTTTCAGCTTTCTCACATGCCTGTGCCAACTTTGGGCTCAATATCAACTTGGAGAAGACTGTATTTATGTACCTGCCAGTTCCAAGGAATAATCACACTGTGCCGAATATCAAAGTGAATGATCATAGACTAAGTGTTGTGGACAAATTCACCTATCTTGGCAGCACTGTGTCAAAAGCTGCCACAAATGATGACGAAGTGAATGCAAGAATCTCCAAGGCCAGTGCGACCTTTGGCAGACTGTACAAGAATATATGGGACAGAACTGGAATAAGCCTGCAAACAAAGCTAAAAGTCTACAAAGCAGTTGTATTATCCACACTGCTATATGCTTGTGAAACCTGGACTGTTTATCAGCGACACGCTAGGAAATTAAACCACTTCCACACAGTCTGCCTAAGGAAGCTACTGAAGATTAAATGGCAAGACAAGATTCCAGACACTGAAGTCCTAGAAAGAGCATCCATGCCCAGTATCCACACTCTACTGATAAAGAATCAGATTCGCTAGGCTGGTTACTTGACTCGTAGGCCTATGCTAGATCACAGGCTCCCTAAACAAATTTTTTACAGCGAACTGCGTTGTGGTAAACGCTCCCAAGGTGGCCAGAGGAAACGCTTTAAAGACACTGAAAATTTCACTGAAGGCTTTTGGAATTCGTCATGACACCCGGGAGGCTGCAGCCAGAGACCGAAATTCGTGGCGTGCATCATTACGCAAGGGTGCAGTCATATGTGAGGCAACCAGGACTGCAAGAGCTGTGAAGAAAAGGCAGGACAGAAAAACCACTGCAGGAAATCCTCCTCCAGAAACGTCAAGCATTCCTTGCCCACATTGTCAAAGAACATTTCGAGCCAAAATAAGCCATCTTAGAACCCACGGCTCCATACCTTCAACCCCACTGGATGAAATGAATGGTCATCATCATTCTTGATGGACAAACAACAACATTATCATGCGTATATGAATGTATATGTTGAATTCGCAAATAGAAAAAAAACACACACATACACAAGAGAGCGCGCGCGTGCACACACACACACAACACACACACACACACACACACACACACACACACACTCACACACAATGCATTTTGTAAAAATACAGTTTTGTACCAAATAAAAGCGTTAAAACAATCAAATTAAAAAACCAATACGATATCTCAACTATTAAAATGATGTTATACGGTAATGATATGCTTGAAAGGAGAAAGTAGGAACCACCGTGTATTTGATAAAGAACTACAACAATTGTTGGACATTGTAGTAACAAAGAGTGCAAAGAAAGGACTCTCCTTGACTATCAAGAAAACATCAACAATGGTGATATCAAAGAAAAAGGCGACACCAAAATTTGAAATGGAAATAGAAGGGGAAATTCGTAACCAAGTGGATCATTTTAAATACCCAGGGCATTTATATCATCAGACGGAATGTGCACAACTTAGATTAAAAACAGAATAGGGTAAGGAAAGGCAGCATTTCAGAAAATGAAAAGTATCTTATGAATTCTTATGCAGTCAATCAGTATCATTGAATGTAAGAAAGAGAGTGCTGAAGGGCTATATAGAACCTGTTTTGCTGATTGGCAGTGAACCTTGGAGTGTGAATGAACAAATTAGGAAGAACTTAGAAGCAACAGAAATGTGGTTCCTAAGACGAATGTTGCAAAATTCCTTAGATTGTCATAGTAACCAACGACGATTGCCTGAAAGAGGCTAATGAGACTAGAACACTATATACAACAATATGAGGGAGGCAAACAGCTTTCTTTAGTCAGCCTACATACAACTTCAAATGATAATGGATGGAGAGTCATCAACCTAGCAGAAGCCAAAGGACTGCAGATCAGCAGTACCAGACTACAAAGAAAGGATATACATAAACAAACTTGGAAATCATGTGACAAGAGAACCTATAATCAAATACATCACATTTTAATTAACAACAGAAATGCATCAAATATACAGCAAGTCAGAAGTTATAGAGGAGCTGAGTGCCACAGTGACCACTTCCTCGTCGGAGCAAAATTTAAAATAAAACTTAAGAGAGCTTTCTATACTAAATTACAAAGATTACACCCAACATATAACAGAGAAAAACTACAAGAAATTACAGTCAAAGAGAAATATACAGATGAAATAAAATGTAAACTTGAAACTCTGCAAAATCCTTTGGAGGAAAGCATTGACCAAACTTGGTTGAACATCAAGAATACAATTCAATCAACCGCAGAAGAATGTCTCGGTGTGTTAACCACGCATAGAAATAACAGATGGTTCAATCAAAAATGTGAAGAAGCAGTCATTAGGAAAAAGAATGCCAGACATTTATGGTTAAATGACATCAACAACATCCAAAATGAAGAGCATTATAGAAATGAATGTAAAGAGGCTACAAAAATAGTCCGACAGCAGAAGCGAGAATATATGAGTAATGTAATCAAAGATAATCAAAATTTACTCGGGGGGAGAAGAACAGCAAAGAGGTGTAGCCATTATATTAGATAAGCAAACATCAAATTCTGTCAAAGGATATTGGGCTGTGTCAGACAGAGTTCTATTAGTAAAATTAAACGGAAGACCTTTTAAAATAAATGTAATTCAAGTATATGCCCCAACAAGTGAAAGCAGTGAAGAAAGTATAGAGGAATTTTATAATGACATGGAGTCTGCTTTAAAGAACTGTAAAAAATCAGAAATAAATATCATAATGGGTGATTTCAACGCAAAAATAGGAAAGCAAAGCGATGGATACAGTGTAGGCAACCATGGTTTGGGAGAGAGAAATGAAAGAGGTTACAGACTTGTAGAATGGGCAAAAGAACAAGAATTGGTTGTAGGAAACACCTGGTTTAAACAACATCCTAGAAGATTATGGACATGGAGGAGTCCAGACAGCAGGATTAAAAACCAGATAGATTACATCCTGATAAGCAAAAGGTTTCGAAATGCATTAACAGTTGTAAAAACAGTTCCAAATGCAGACTGTTACAGTGATCACAGATTAATTACTGGCACATTGAGGGTAAAGTTAAAGAAAGTCAAGTATACAGCAGGAAACCCTAAATATGACTTGTGCAAATTGAAAACTGACAAAGAAATACAAGATAATTTTAACATAGAAGTAAAGAACAAATTTGATTTATTGTCTGATCTAGAGATCCTATTTCAAGATGTAGATGATCAATGGGAAATGCTGAAGAATTCAATCAGTTGTGCAGCAGAAAAAACGATTCCAAAAGTAAAGAAAGTTGGCCGTAAGACATGGATGACTGAAGAAATTTTACAACTAATGGAAACAAGAAGACAGAACAAAAATAATCCTGCCAAATATGAAGAAATTCACAGAAAAGTCAGAACCTTATGTAAGGAGGCTAAAGAAACATGGCTTGAGAAAAATTGCAGAGAAATTGAAAAACAACACAACAGTAAAAATGCGAAACTAATGCACAAAAGAATTCAGGAGATTACTAATCAAAGAACACGTACATCAGCAGGCTGCCTAAAGACAAAAGATGGAAGAGTCATAATAGAAAAAGATCAGATTTTACATGTATGGTCAGATTACGTGAAAAACCTTTATGACGATAGCAGAGACGAACAATATATTGTTCAAAATAACAATGAAGGGCCAGCAATTTTGAAGATGGAGGTTCAGAATGCTCTTAATCATATGAAATCTGGCAAAACCCCCGGTCCAGACAGCGTCACAACAGAAATGATTAATGCTTTAGAAGAATATGGAATAGATAAAGTTACCAGTCTGCTTAATACAATATATGATACTGGAAATATACCTCATGAGTTATGTAATTCTGTATTTATTGCAATCCCAAAGAAATCAGGAGCCTTGGAATGTGATCAACATCGAACAATTAGTATAATGAGTCACATCACGAAGATTTTGCTAAGAATTATCATGCAAAGAGTTAGGAGGAAAATACAACCTGAAATAGGAGAAGAACAATGTGGGTTTGTGGAAGGCAAGGGTACAGTAAATGCTGTGTATATACTGAGAAACATAATCGAACGTTCTATAGAAGTAAACAAAGATCTACACCTTTGCTTTATTGACTACACAAAGGCTTTTTGAAGGGCTTGCGAACGCGGTTTGTGAGCCCGTATACCCGGGTTCGAAACACGGCGGTGCTCGTATTTTCGAAAAAAGGTATAGAGACCGGTCGTTCAGAAAGCAATGGCAAACTACTGAACGTAACACTTGCCTAGTACATCAACAGCAGCTGAAAATGCTGGTGTTGACTGCAACGTCCCGTAAGGGATACGCAACCAAATAAAATAAAAGGCTTTTGATAAAGTGAGACATGTCAACATGATAAGGATGCTTGAAGATCTACAAATTGATGGAAAAGATCTTAGACTTGTAAAAAACATATATTGGAAACAACAAGCTGCCATAAGAGTTGATAATGAAGTAAGCCAATATCAGCCTATTAAAAGGGGTGTGAGACAGGGATGTGTAATGTCTCCAGATCTGTTTTCCCTGTACAGTGAAAGTATTTTCAGAAATATTGAAGATATGGAAGGAATCAACATTGGGGGACGATGCATCAATAACATTAGATATGCAGATGATACAGTCTTGATTGCAGACAATGAACAGGACCTGCAACATTTAGTAGATGCGATTGTTACACACAGTGAACAACTAGGGTTAGAATTAAATTGTAAAAAGACACAGATTATGGTCGTCACTAGGAAGGACGAAATACCACAATGTAATATACAAGTAAATGGGAATATTCTTCAACAAGTGAGCAGGTACAATTATCTCGGAACAGTAATAACATCTGATGGGAGATGCCTTGAAGAGATTAGAACAAGAATCGCCATGGCAAAAGTAGCCTTTAGCAAGATGAAAAACATACTGACCAATAAAAAGATGTCAATTGAAACGAGAAAAAGAGTGTTGAGATGCTACATAGAACCTGTACTTTTATATGGATGTGAAGCTTGGACAATGAGCAGCCAGGCTGAAAAACATCTGATGGCTGTAGAAATGTGGTTTCTGAGGAAAATGCAAAGAATACCATGGACAGCCAGAAAGACCAATGAACAAGTCCTTCAAGAAACAAATGAAGATCGTAAACTCATCAGAGACATTAGACGTAGACAGTCACAATTTTTTGGGCATGTTATGAGAAGAAATGATTTGGAGAACTTGGTGACAACTGGTAAGATCGAGGGGAACAGACCAAGGGGAAGACCTAGAAACAAGTATCTGGATGGCTTGGCCTTGTGGCATGGTCGAGACAGAAACACGGAACTGATCCACGACTCTGTTGATCGAGTGAGATGGCAGAACATGACCGCCCACGCTTACCGGCAAGGCACATGATGGATGGATGGAATCAAAGATATGGAAACTAATCACCAGAAAAATGAATCCAGAAAGTTTTTTAAAGAACTGAAGTCAATGAAACGAGGACATCAACAAAACACACATGGTTTAAAAGACAACAATGGGAATATGATAAATACTAATGAGGAAATGTGCATGCAACACATGGAAAGAATATTTTGTTGAATTACTAAATTGTGAAGCTCCAAGTAACACTTTCCCACAGGAAGAGGTTCTAACATGTGAACCACAAATTGAAGAACCTACATTTGAAGAAATCCTATATGTAATCACACGACTTAAAAACAATAATGCCACTGGGACTGATGGAACTGGTGCTGAATTTATAAAGGCAGGTGGCCATACGTTACATCTAAAGCTATACGAACTAATAATAAAAATCTGGAGGACAGAAGAATTAATTATCCCATGACTGGAAAGAGTCATTATTGATACCTATCTTTAAGGCAGAGGCAGACCAAGAGAAATGATGCTGGATGGATTGAGACGGTGGCATGGAGGAATATCAGCAGCAGAGTTGATGCAGAAAACCAAAGACCGAGATCTATGGAGAGCCATGAACGCCTACGCCAGCCGGCACGGCACTTGATGATGATGCTGATCTTTAAGAAAAGAGACAAGTTCCAATGTGAAAATTATAGAGGAATATCACTACTGTCCACAAGCTATAAGATACTATCCGCAGTATTACTAAATAGACTAAAACCATATTCAGAAGACATAGTAGGTGACTACCAGGCGAGTTTTAGACAAAACAGATCAACAATAGATCAGATATTTATCTTACGACAAATAGCCGAGAAAAATTGGGAATATAAAAGAGATCTCCATAACATTTTTGTGGATTTTAAAAAGGCTTATGATAGTGTCCATAGGAATAGTCTATGGAATGCTGTGCAGGAATTTGGAATACCAAGGAAGTTAATCAACATGACCAGACTATGCATGGAAGATACTTATAATATAGTAACATATAAAGGCAGGAAATCAGACCCCTTCCAAATAACATCTGGCTTGAAACAGGGTGATGCACTATCGCCGCTACTCTTCAATCTGGCTCTAGAGACAGTTGTAAGGAAGGTAAAGGAGGACTGTGATACTGGAGGAACATCCAAGCTTCTTGGTTATGCAGATGATATAGATATTATGGGAGACAATGAACAAACGACATTGGAAATATTGACTCACTTAAAGGAAAAAGCCCAACAGATGGGGCTGGTTATCAACCAAGATAAGACAGAATATATGGTAACTTCAAGAGAAGGAATGGCTAAAAACTCTGGCCATATACACATAGATAATATGACCATTAAAAGAACGGAAACATACAAATACCTGGGTACAATCTTCAACTGCTCCAACATCTCAAGGGAAGAAATACAAACTAGAATCAATTCTGGAAATAAGATATACTATGCACTACAACATCTAATAAAATCAAATGCCTTATCTCGTAACACCAAAATCACAATATACAAAACACTGATCAGACCAGTTGTGCTGTATGGCTCTGAAACCTGGAGTACAACGAAAGGAGATGGAGCCTTATTTCAAACCTTTGAGAACAAAGTTTTAAGACGCATCTTTGGACCCATTAGGGATACACAAAGTGGAGAGTGGAAAAGAAGAAGCAACAAAGACATTTATGATCTGTTTAAGTCCCGGCTAATCACTGGTATCATGAAGGCTATTAGACTACAATGGCTGGGGCATATAGAAAGAATGGAAGATACTAGGGAAACAAAACTCGCTTACACTCAGGAAATACATGACCGTAGACCAAGAAGACGGTGGAGAGATAATATATATACAGACCTACAAGCACTTGGAATCAACGGCTGGCAAGAGAAGGTCAACCAGAGAGACGAATGGAGACGGATTGTATCTGCAGCAAAGAACCTCAATGGCTCGGAACGCTGAAGAAGAAGAAGATTATTATACGTTGGTAGATATCAACATTGATGGGAAAGATTTAAGAATAATAAAGAATATTTACTGGAACCAAGTAGCAGCAACTAAAATGGGAAATAAAGAAGGAAGTTACGAACAGATAAAGCTAGGAGTACAACAGGGGTGTGTCTTGTCACCGGATCTTTTCTCCCTATATCCATCCATCCATCATGTGCTATGCCGGTAAGCGTGGGCGGTCATGTTCTGCCATCTCACTCGATCACCAGAGTCGTGGATCAGATCCGTGTTTCTCTCAGCGCTGGTGATCTTGAGTCAGCATTTCCCTGATCTGGTCTTTGGTGAGATGGGTCTTGACTCGTTTAATGACCCATCGTTTCATCATGCTGTGTCGCGTGGCCTCCAATAAGATGCCATGGTGAAGCTTGATGTCAGACTTCTCTCCTTGTGCGATTTTATGCATAATTGCTGTGATCTTTGGGTTTTTGTTGAGGGATACCACTCCTCCCTCAGGTGTCTTACTTAGCTGGTAGATGCTGTTTCTTCCCAGCTCGTTTTCCAGCAGCTTGATTATCTTATCTGTTGGTAGCACCGACAGTTTGGCTTCTCCCACGCTTGTCTGTTTTAGCAGCAATTTGCCGGTGAAGTCCTCAGTTGTTGTAGTTTCCTCCGATGGTGAAATCTTTGGTAAACTGGGCTGCTTGGTCTTGGTGCTGTTGAAAACCTCACGGCTGCTGCTGGCTTCAGTTAAAGTTGTAGTCTCTGACGTCTATTGAGCTACGGGTGCGGTTTCATCTTGTGTAGAAGTGGTAGCTTCATTTAATGTTTCCTCGAGTTCTGGCGTTGTGCTGCGGCTAGCAGACACGTTGTCTTCTTGCATCATCTTGTGTAGAAGTGGTAGCTTCATTTAATGTTTCCTCGAGTTCTGGCGTTGTGCTGCGGCTAGCAGACACGTTGTCTTCTTGCATCATCTTGTGTAGAAGTGGTAGCTTCATTTAATGTTTCCTCGAGTTCTGGCGTTGTGCTGCGGCTAGCAGACACGTTGTCTTCTTGCATCATCTTGATAGTCTTGGCGGTTTCATCTTGTGTAGAAGTGGTAGCTTCATTTAATGTTTCCTCGAGTTCTAGCGTTGTGCTGCGGCTAGCAGACACGTTGTCTTCTTGCATCATCTTGTGTAGAAGTGGTAGCTTCATTTAATGTTTCCTCGAGTTCTGGCGTTGTGCTGCGGCTAGCAGACACGTTGTCTTCTTGCATCATCTTGATAGTCTTGGCGGCTTCCACACTGTTCATTTTGAACGTCGGGTGTCTAGTGGAGATTTTCTTGCTACGTGCCATTTTCTAACACCCGGCTAGCTTCCGATTAGGCGACTTGCTCTCGATAGCGCGTCGAGTCGACTGTGTGTTGATGTGCCCTAGATATCAACTGCAGTCAGATTCTTTAAGTCCTTGTTTAATGATTGTGTTTAATTTGTTTGTTAAAGAATTCATCTATCACAAATGTCTAATGACGTGTGTATTTTAAAAATGCATTCCCGCCCCGATGAGCATTGAACCCATGGCCGTCAGACCGGCAGGCCAGCATCTGGCCACTAGGCTATGGCGGGTCCCTAGAGGACACGAGTCCCGTAGCAAGAACGTGCCCTTGGTATGTGAACTCAAGCATAGTCTATACAGATGCGACTACTTCTAGTGCACGCGACTAATTGTTGTGTGTGGATTAGCTCTTCCTAATACCAGTGTCCCTCGCCATCAGGCGAACCCATTCCGACTTCTGAGGTATTTGAAATTTATGTCTCCAAGTCAAGGACGAGAAGTCAACATTTTAACCCAATTGACAGGTGTAGAGGTTGAACTCGCTACATCGGCATCAGCACACCGGAAGTTTAAGAGCGTGCGCGCTTATCCAACAGCCTGGCTGTCCTTCGTATGTGCAGTGTTTGGAGCATCAGATGTGTAGGCCGGAGTGCAGGCGTTCAAATATATTTGTTTGTTTTATAGACTACAAGAAAGCTTTTGATAGAGTACAACATGAACGATTAATTACGTGCCTTCAAGATTTAGGAGTAGACGGAAAGGACATCAGACTTATTAGTAACTTGTACTGGGAACAAGTGGCGTCTATTAGATGCGGTAATAAATATTCATCACCTATAGAGATAAAAAGAGAAGTACGGCAGGAATGTGTACTGTCCCCAAGCCTCTTCAACCTATACACAGAAAGAATTTTTAAACAAGTTGAAATACCTGGACTCAACATCAATGGGAGTGAGCAAGAGTTGCAAGACCTAATGGAAGAAGTAAACAGGCACAGTGCAGAAAGTGGCTTAGATATTAACATCCAAAAAACAAAAACTATGATAATTAGCAGTGAAAAGGAAAGGTCATCAGTGAACAGTAAACGGGCAGATACTAGAATAAGTAACAAGTTTCTCTTATCTTGGACATATAATACCAAATGACGGCAGAAGTGAAATGAAAATCAAAAATAGAATAGGAATGGCCAAAAATGCTTTCAACGGCATGAGTTGAGTTGAGTTGAGTTAAGAACCGACATCACTGCACTCAGGACATTCCCATATGTGCTCAGTCCCCTCGTTCAACAGCCAGCAAAGAGTCATACTACTAATCGTTCCCACCGCTATCAGATTAATAGTTCTCCTGGTCTTTCCTCTCAGTTTTGAGATTCTTCCAAAACCTCTGCCGATCACCCGCAATGTCATTCTTTCCACATATGGGTTCTCAATCTGTTCCTCCGCCTTCTCCCACAAGCGCACGACCACCCCCTCCTGTCCATAGGCAAAATAACACCAAGAGGTGCATTCCCTGCTAGCCTATCAGCCTGGTCATTCCCCTGTACACCCGCATGGTCAGGGCAAAATATCCATACAATTCTCACAATCTGTGACCTCTGAAGCAACGAGAGCCATTCCTGGAAACAAAAACAATCAAATGCAGAGGTCCTAGAAAAACTGGGAATGAAGGGAGAGCTGATGAAAGAAATAAAGAGGAGACAAGTGAAATATTTTGGCCACGATCAAAGACATGATACTCTTATAAAAACCATACTGGAAGGCAAGGTTGAGGGCAAGCGAGCAAGAGGTAGACAACGATACAAGTGGGAAGATAACATAAAGAGATGGACGAACATCAGCCTGACAGAATGTACAGTCAAGGCGAGTGACAGCGTTGGAGATCCATTGCAGCCAACCTTCTCTGCGGAGACGACACCTCATTGATTGATTGTGGCCTTAAGAGACCAGTAAAAAATTGTCTCCCCAATGGGGGATTACTTATTATTGATTGTCTGTGCATTGAAAGTATACAAATACAATTTATAAAATAATTAAGCGAGTAGAAAGTGGCTTACAAAATGTAAGTATGTAAAGATTAAAAACATGTTTTTTAAGAAGTCTATAAGTAATATAATTTATTTTCAAAATTGTTATTTCCACATTAGTTTCC
Organism: Cepaea hortensis; assembly: GCA_963921405.1. Classification (NCBI taxonomy): domain Eukaryota; kingdom Metazoa; phylum Mollusca; class Gastropoda; order Stylommatophora; family Helicidae; genus Cepaea; species Cepaea hortensis. The sequence goes on along the minus strand of OY992880.1, from coordinate 14,846,001 downwards.
TTATTACTATGTATGCAAAAGAGAAGTTTCTTGCTATTTCTAAATATTGTAGCTAGTATATTATTTGTATTTATAAATTTTAAGTCATCTCCCTTGCAACAATATTGATTGCTTATGTCCCCTACTCATTTGCTTATTTAAGTGTTTTTCTTTTAGTTAACTTGTAATTCCGCAGAATGCTTGAACATAATTATTAAGTGTAGTGATCAATCAAGGCATTACAATCATGTTAGTATGATATTTTAAATATGCTCTAAGCAACTCGGGAAATGCATTTGTATAAATTGAGTGATTTATTATTATACGTTAATAATAAATCACTCAATTTATACAAATGCATTTCCCGAGTTGCTTAGAGCATATTAAAAAATATCATACTAACATGATTGTAATGATTGATCACTACACTTAATAATTATTATACGTTCTCCCCCGATGGTGTTTCCACCTTGTCGTGGTGGGGGAGCTTGAGTTTCAGCAGTTTCTCAATGACCCTGAGAGCTATGCCGGCGGTAGCGTAGCTACCAGCAGGGCCTCCCAAGCCTCCCAAGCCGGACAGGGCAAAGGATAGAGAACAGACAAAGAGAAACACCCTGGTCCTCCAGGTTGGGAGTTGAAGCGTAGGGTTAACATCCCCACCTTTGTAAAAACCATTTTTGTTACGAAACAGATACTACACGAGCCTCGAATTCGGACTGACTTATCAGAAGAGACGCATTGGAGAACATCGTGACAACTGGAAAGATCGAGGGGAAGAGAGGCAGAGGCAGACCAAGAGAAATGATGCTGGATGGATTGAGACGGTGGCATGGAGGAATATCAGCAGCAGAAATGATGAAGAAAACCATAGAACGAAATATGTGGAGAACCATGAACGCCTATGCCAGCTGGCATGACACTTGATGATGATGATGATTGTCTCCCTGGGGACAAACTACGAGCTGTAATTATAGTTGTGAATTTCTGCTTATTGTCTCCCAAACAAAACGATCCCTGGACATGTACATAGCACCAGAGCCTCTCCCAGAAATCTGATATCAGGCCACCAACTCACTGGGTCCAGAAGACATTTCCCCAGAAGCAAATAAAACGATTTGGTTTCAGTGCCGAAGCATACACCATAAACCTGTATTTGATAAACAGGGAAATAAACTTCTTCTTCTTCTTCTTCTTCTTCTTCTTCTTCTTCTCCTTCTTCTTCTTCTTCTTCTTCTTCTTCTTCTTCTTCTTCTTCTTCTTCTTCTTCTTCTCCTCCTCCTTCGTCTTCTTCTTCTTCTTCTTCTTCTTCTTCTTCTTCTTCTTCTTCTTCTTCTTCTTCTTCTTCTTCTTCTTCTTCTTCTTCTTCTTCTTCTTCTTCTTCTTCTTCCTCCTCTTCCTTCTTCTTCTTCTTCTTCTTCTTCTTCTTCTTCTTCTTCTTCTTCTTCTTCTTCTTCTTCTTCTTCTTCTTCTTCTTCTTCTTCTTCTTCTTCTGCTGCTGCTGCTGCTGCTGCTGCTGCTGCTGCTGCTGCTGCTCCTCCTCCTCCTCATCCTCCTCCTTCGACGTGGCCAAAAGCAAAAGAGCGTTTTCTCTTAAACTTCTGGTGCGTTGATGGCGGGGTAGATAGTTCAATCCCCCCACCGGCATTAAGTTGGGCTTAAGCTTTGACGTCTCATTTAGAAAGCAATGGCAAATTATTGAGCGAAATATTGTCTCTAGAACAGTGGTTCTCAACCGGTGGGTAATTCCCCCTAAGGGGGAATTTTAGGGTTTCCCGGGGGGGGGGGGATTAAGATTATTTCAAGATCGCATTAATACAAGAACCAGTTACTTGATATTGTTTTTCCATCTAAATTTTACAGTTCTGTACTTCTCGCCCTAATGAAATTCGTTTTCTAACGTAAGTAGACCTGCAAATAACGTTGTATGTAGATGTCTAGACTTGTTCTAGTATGTGTTATTAAATTTAGCTTCCATTTTTATGTATACTGTGTATGCTTGGGGGAGGGGGGATTTATAGGGAGGAAATTCGAAAGGGGGGGGGGGGGGAATGACGTTCTGAACATATGGTAAAGGGGGCATGGGCCAAAAAAGGTTGAGAACCACTGGCAGTGGTTCTCAACCGGTGAGGAATTCCACCTAATGGGGAATTTTAGGGTTTCCAGGGGGGGGGGGGGGATTAAGATTATTTCAAGATCGCGTTAATACAAGAACCGATTACTTGATATTCTTTGTTCCTTCATAATTTACGGTTCTGTACGTCTCACCCTTTTAAAATTCATTTTATAAAGTAAGTAGACCCACAAATCACGTTTTATGTGGACGTCTAGACTTGTTTTAGTATGTGCTATTAAATTTAGCTTCCATTATTACGTATACTGTGTAGGGGCGGGGGCGGGAGATTGTTAGGTAGGAAATATGAAAGGGGGGGGGGATGACGTTCTGAAAATACGGTGAAAGGGGAGGGGGGGCACGGGCCAAAAAATGGTTGAGAACCACTGGTCTAAATGAAGTGTGTAAGGAACATTACATGGAAATTAGCTTAAGTACAACCGAGGTAATGACTATAAATAGGGGATGCAAAGGGTTTCCAAGGCACCAGGGCCAGGTTCTATACTGGCCAAGACCTACTAACACGTCATAGTCGTGTGTCCTGGGCAACAGGTCCCTTCGGGATCCTGGCTAACGTAGTATAATCGCTGATTCTTCCGAAGTCGGAGAGTAGCCTATCTGCTTGCGTGAGTCTCCGTGGCTAAGTGGTGTAGCCGTTTGACTCGGGTTCCGAAGGTTGTGGGTTAGATTCCGGGCCGCGTCCTTCGGTTCACGAGTAAAATTTTTCGCGTCGCTAGAGCTACGGAGTTCGTGCTTGGTGCGACGCTTTCCGCGCTGCGGAAAGAGACCGAACAATATGGGGTAAAACCCGGTGCAATGAAGTCGACCCTACCGACTTTTTTTTTTTTAAGTATCTGCTTGTACGGCGAGGAACCACCAGTCTGCATACCAATAAGCCAGACATGGGGCAACGGATACTCACGCAAACCTCAGTCCGGTATGACATCACACTGATGTTGGACAACAGGATGCCTTCATCCGACATACAGGACTTCACGCTGGAGCCCACAGCCAGCGAACACAAGCAAGCAAGCACTATAAACAATGAAGAAAAAACAACAAAGATTCATCTAAAAGAACACCCCCTGAAACAAGTAAAGAGCTTCAATTACTTAGGAAATATAATATCATAAAATGGCAAATCAGAAGTCTAGATCGAAAATAGATGCAATAAGGCAGACAAACTCATTGGACAAACGATACCAATATAACAAATACGTATCAAAAATTACTAAAAAAAAAAAAAACACTCTACAACACAATCTTCCTACCAGCTCTATACTACCAATGCCGAACTTGGACAATGACAGAAAAAGAGAAAAGGAAAATCACAACAACAGAGATGAGATTCCTGAAAAGAATATTCAATGTATCAAGTAGAGAGAAAATAAGAAATGAGGAAATCCAATTCCAATTTTCGAAAAAAAAAAAAAAATTCCAAATTCGGTCTTGTCTAACCTGCTTTCTCAGCGGTGATTAATGTTGAGAGCCGTGGTTTTTGTGGGTGTATTCACCCTGGTATAATATCATCAAATGGCAGATCAGAAGACGAGATCGAAAATAGGTGCAATAAGGCAAATCAACTCATTGGACAAATGGCACCAATACTAAAGAACAAACATGTATCAGTAACTACTAAGAAAGCACTTTACAACACAATCTTCCTACCAACTCTATGCTACCAATGCCAAACCTGGACAATGACAGAAAAAGAGAAAAGAAAAATCACAACAACAGAAATGAGGTTCCTGAGAAGAATACTCAACGTATCAAGAAGAGATAAGATCAGAAATGAAGAAATCAGGACTAAAGTGGTGGTTATAGCAGCACTAGATTTTATTAGAAAGCAGCAAGTCAAATGGTTCGGCCATGCAAGTAGGTTACCTTTCGACAGCATACCACAACAAGCAATGATGTACAGACCAGATGGAAACAGAGGAAGAGGCTGACCACGTAAACGTTGGACGGAGGGAATAGCAGAATCCATGGGAATATCGATATATGAAGCCCATAAGCGGGCACTTTTCCGCTGTTTATACTTCACCTCGACACCGCAAGGTACAAGAGGAACATGATGAGATGAGATGAGAGATTCACCCTGATTCTTGTCTTGTGCGCTCTTACGAGTGAGTCCTTTCTCGGTCTGGTTGCTTAAGCGTTTGTGTCTGTGACGTCAGCTTGGGGGGGGGGGGGGGGGTGTCGGCGGCTATCCTTTGTCCCCGTTTCCTCTTGTGGTTTTCTTTGTTTGTGCAGGCTCCTGGCTCGTCTGGCTTGGCTGGGTGCCGTCCTAAATATGAGGAAATCGGGACTAAAGTGGCGGTTATAGCAGCGCTAGATTTTATTAGAAGGCTGCAAGTCAAATGGTTTGGCCACGCAAGTAGGTTACCAATTAACAGTATACCAACACCACAACAAGCAATGATGTACAGACCAAAGGGAAGCAGAAGAAGAGGCCGGCCACGTAAACGATGGACAGAGGAAATTGCAGAGTGCATGGGAGTCTCGACATATGAAGCCCATAAACGGGCACTCTCCCACTGTTTATGCTTCGCCTCGACATCGCAAGGTATAGAGGAACACGATGAGATAAGATGATGTAAATAATCAGTTATCAGTTGGGGTATCTTCATTGCACTCCGGACAGGTCCATAGGTGCTCAGGTTCTCCCCCCAGCATAAGCATCAGCGTCCAGTGGCTAATAGTGCCATTTCTGTGTTGATTAACGTGGCACCTCGTTTTCCCGATGTATCTCTCGTGTCTGGCCGTAAACAATGTTCTTTGGTATCTAATGTTTTCTCAATTTCCCTCACAAGTATAAATCCAGACGTAATATTTCTTAGTTATGGCACGCTACAATAAGTAAACAATGTGCTCTGATATCTAATTCTTTCCCCATCTGCTCTGCAAGTGCAAATCAATGGCTGTGAATGCCTGCGTATTATTATTTGTTGAAAGGCTTTTTATGTTGTTGTTGTCGTTTGATATTACAAGTTTCGGTAACTGGCATGTACAGTTGACAAACATTGGTCACTTCCGGTAAAATGGCGTATTTCTAGTTATTTTACTACCGATGCACAATATCAGGCAGGAGGACCATTCTGTTTACAACTTATTAGTAAGACATTTATAATTGCCTTTAACTTTAGTTAATATTGTAGCAATCCAGATGTTCGGCGTCTGTAAAATGTACACGTAGCTATAATGACTGGTTTAGTTTTACTGTTACTGTTAATAACACCAGAATTTTCTTAATTTTGTGTGAAAGTGAAGAAAGTGTGACAGTTTTAATATTTACTGTTTTAGTTATTTGCGTCCGTTCTATTCTAATTATTCTATGTCTGTATTTATTAAAGTTTTTAATATACTACTAACTACTACTACTAGCTAGTAAATTCAGTATTATTTCCGACTGTGCTGTATCATACTGTATGATAGATTAGATTAGACTGATTAGATGTTTTTCGTGATTGGGCTACCTTCACTCCAGACCAACAACAGAGTGAGTAGTCTGGGAAGAGGCCTGTGTTCTTGTTGCTGTATATTTGTGGCTAAGGCTAAGCCATCTAGGTATTTATCTCTTTACCTTTGTCTTGTTCTTTTCCCATCAATTTTACCAGTAGTCACCAAGTTTTCAGCGTTAAAATGGGTAGCAGAAAATGTTCTGAGAGGTTAGGTGACCAATGGTAAGCTGACCACCGTCATAAATCATTAGTGTCCCATCATGATTTTACATTTGAGTATTTACTCATGAGACTACCACAGTATATTATATATAGGCCTTGAAAAACAAAATCTAATGGGGGACGCACAGGTGTTTCCAAGGCACCAGGGCCGGGTTATACACTGGCCAAAACCTGAGTTTATTGATGCTTCCTCGTCGAGCGTCCTGGGCAACAGGTCCCTTTGGGGTCCTGGCTAAAGTCAGTAGGATCGCTGATTCCTTCGAAGTCGGAGAGTGTCTACCTGTACGGCGAGGAACCACCAGTCTGCACACCAATAAGCCAGATATGGGACAACGGATACTCACGCAAACCTCAGGTCCTGTATGACATCACACTGATGTTGGACAACAGGATACCTTCATCCGACATACAGGACTTTGCGTTGGAGCTCAAGCCAATGAACACAAGCAAGTAAAATCTAATGGTACCTCAATGATGCCTGTATGTCAATTCTTCTTCTTCTTCTTCTTCTTCTTCTTCTTCTTCTTCTTCTTCTTCTTCTTCTTCTTCTTCTTCTTCTTCTTCTTCATCTTCTACTTCTTCAGCGTTTCGAGCCATTGAGATTCTTTGCTGCAGATACAATCCGTCACCATTCGCCTCTTTGGTTGACCTTCTCTTGCCAGTCGTTGATTCCAAATGCTTGTAGGTCTTCTTCTTCTTCTTCGTTCATCCGGATTTTTTTTTCCGGATGTGACTGCGTTGTGCCTGTTTACAGCAGAGCTGCATTCTTGCGCCGTTAGGCCGACACATCCGACTTCTGCAGGCATTTGTTGACCGGGTTAACCTTCCCGGGGGCTTCTAGGTCTGTATATATATATATATGTCAATTCTAAGTGAAGATATTCGTATTTTTATGAAGGTGAAACGAGTTAAATTTCTCATGTTCCTCATATGTTTTTGGAGGTCTCCAGTGTGTCCATTACCTCCACCGTCGGTCTGTGTGTGCGAGATTGTCTCAAACGGTCATATGAAAACTGACTTCAAAAATATGTTCCATCATGTTAAATGATTAAAAACAATAGTACAAGTATACAAATAAATTATTATTAATCTTTAAAATTGTATTCACTTTAACTTTAGTAGTTCGAATTGCATGTTTTGAGTAGTCCGATCGATATGCGCAGCTGCCATGACCCGTGGGTTTCCAATTCACAAAGTCACATCTTCCCAGAAAATCTGTTTTTCGACCACAATTTGAGCAAGTTTAGCGATGAAACTATGCTGATTCAGGGGCAATATTTTATATGGCAATTAAAATTCACATTAACCCTTTACAGGGCAGACGCTTGTCCATTTTGTAGCCCTGAACGGGCAAGATTTTTTCAGGTTCTGTAAAATTTCGGGTCGCGTTAATAAAAACATCACAAATAAGGTGTTAGTCAACCGATTTTAGTTAAATAAATAACACAATGAAGGGAAAAGCATGCAGAATATGTTACTCACGTTATTGTTGCCGGTAATCCATATATGAACACAAATATTTACGAAATACGGCATGTTGTTAGTGATTTTCCATCATCTATATGGCAATTTACAAACACATTTTCAGAATCATAATCACTTTCTTTAAAGTCCGACTCACGACTGCTAATGTGTCAACAACTCATGTTTCAGGCATCATCGGATTACTTCTCCCACACCATACAAGAACTTGCAAGTCGTGTGCGAGGAATGAAATGGTACATTTTATTGCCGTTGGCTCTTTACAATTACAACACAGTCGCTATCTGATCACACATAAAGTCACAATATTCTCTATCACTAGTTTTCCTAAACCCTATAGCTAATCTCTATCTACTAGGCTATACGAAAACTATCTCTATTCTACACGATGTGAACACTACAGAGTCAGTCCCCAGTCTGACTTCCTTCACTCGCGTCGCTACACGCCACGCGGAAGGACCTTCATGCGTCCTTCGGCTCTTTGCGTGCTAGGTCAGTTAGCACGCTTCTATTAGCTGTCTTTGGTTGAGTGGCAATCGTAGCGATCACGCAGGCGTGATTCTGTCGTGACCAGTAGTGCTAACTATCTGGTCAACACCTCCGTGTGAGGACTAGTTAATAGTCCCCCTTTTCTATCATCTATCCTGCCCTGATCCCGGGCACTATGTTCCCTCTAATCTATCTGAGGTTGACCCCACGTCCCGGTGGTGTTCTATCATGAGGCAGGCTTCCTGCCTCCTGTTTCAGTCTTTGACACACACTCTCCCCTCCTGTGTTGCGTCATCAACTTTTACTCATTGGTTGTGACGCAAGAGGTTTCTAAAAAATTAGTGTGTCTAATTTTTGTCAAAGACTGTAGATAACCTGGCTTTGGGCTACTCAATAGACCTACTGACTAATGTCACAATGTAGCATCACTTTACTTGGCTACTGGCAATCGCCACAAACTTGTCTGGTTGGCGTGAGCCCTCTTCTCACATGCAATATTATATTAATTAGAGGTATGTCTGAACCGGACCGTTGTCTTATAAGACCTGCCCTCAAATAGTAAATTAACTCACTACCCATACAAAGTTGACTTTCTGAAGGTCAACACATGAATTGCTTCATGTCCCCCATATAATATTAAACAACCATTACACAAGCTGTGAGCGACAGGCTTTACCTATCTCGCTTCCGCGTGTAAAGTCATATTTCACTGTTAAGTTAGTGTTTTGTTGTCTATTATGTCCCCTGACCCGGAGTTATCTCCCTTTGATCTAATAAAAGTGTATGCAATTTATATGTTTGTTTTTCTGGTTGTTTGTGTGTTTGGATGTAATTAAACGTATAATCTACCCTCTAACATGTGTATCTAACTATCATGTGTATGTAAGTTAGTTTTTCAAGTGCCATAATTCATTTAACTGTGGTCACAAACATGTGTATAATACAAATCTGTGACTACGTTTCTGTCTTATGAGACCCAAAATACTTTCACTAAGATCCTAAACTAAACTACACAAAATACATTCATTACAACACATTTCCAACATTGAAACCAACATTTGACGGCAACAAAAATAAAAGTCTTGTTGAGCGGCAGAAAAAATCCGCTGACTGTTCTCACTCTCTCTTGTATAATTTACATTCGCTCTCACTTTCACACTTCTGTCACACATCTTTAACCTTCCCCTATGTCACACTTCTTTTACCCTCACTATTGGCACACATCTTTTACCCTCATTTCTGTCACACATCTTTGATCCTCATTTCTATCACACTTCTTTTACCCTCACTATTGGCACACATCTGTTACCCTCATTTCTGTCACACTTCTTTTACCCTCACTTTTGTCACACATCTTTCACCCTCACCTTTGTCACACATCTTTTACCTTCATTTCTGTCACATAATTTTCACTCTCATTTTTGTCACGCATCTTTTACCCTCATAGTTATTTAAAAACCTTGGAGTGACACTGTACAAGTTTGGCTCAGTTTGACAGAGTTGAGCCTAATGACTGTGCATCAACCGTTGCACACGTCAAGTATTTACAACATATTTACATGTAAGAAAAAAGGGTTAATGGTTTGTACCCTGGTATTATTAACCACTCTATTCTACTGAAATATTACTCTAAATACTGACATACTAATACTAGTTCTATAAATATACATTTAATGTGTTGCCTATTTTAATCTATCTGTCATATTAATTCTAAAATAAGCTTACATTACTCCTAATATTTATCTAATTTAAGGGATGCAATTTACCTATGTAAAATGAAATTGATGTGAGATGAGTTATGTCTCTTTGTGAAATGGGTAATGTGAAATGTAATAAGTTACGTCCCTTTCTAAAATGGGTGATGTGAAATATAACATATTCTAACTAATGTTTTTAAATGAAACAAACTATATGATTGATATTCTTATTCTATATGGTGTAAATGATGTATCTTTAAGTGTATAATATTTCTATTCTATTATGGTGTAACCTAATCATGCTACTAAATGATAACGTTTGTTAAATGGATTGGTTAAGGTGGAATGAAATCAACTGAAATGAAACAAAGTGAAATATAATAAACTGAATGATACTATTCATATCTAAACTTCTTATAATTAGTTGTCATGTTTAAATTACTATCCTAATCTACTTTTAAAGCTAAATAAATATGTAAATTAATATTCTATCTACCAAAAAAAAAATGAAAAATATTATATTGTCTAACTCTAAATATAAATTAAAATGACATAATCTATCTATATTTTATCACTATATTAAAACATTATGATACATATCACATTAAGTTTTATATACATGGTTTTTAAATACCTCAGGTTAGTCGTTGCCATTAATGTTCAGAAACATGCTTTCATTGGCATAATATCTATACAATTGTTCTGGGTATTTGAAATCCATTACACAGTCATATTTGTTCTATGGGTATTGCACCTGTAGAGTTCGTTTGTAAAGTAGACTACTGTTTTCCGTGTCTGTATGTATATAATCATCTGACACTGTTTTTCTCTGTTTAACACAACTAATTCACTGGAACCTATATGGAGCTTAGCAAGTAATAAGCTGTCGTAGTTCACAAGGTGATATATTTGTTCCCAGAGTAAAGTTCTTACTTTTGATGTCTACGGACACATAGCAGGTCAATGTTTTTGGTACTTAGTTCAGCACATAATATTCATGTATTTCTAACATATTTCACATAGAATATTTGACTGTACTAAATTAACATCTATTACTCTACACTCTTATGTGGAAATTTCTGGTATTGCTACATCAGATGGTCGACTAAGGGTATCAGCCAAGATGTTATCTTTCCCCTTAATATGCTCTATACTAAAGGTGTAATTTTGTAGTATTAGCGACCACCTGTATATTCGGTCATTTCGATGTACACCACTCTGTATGACCGTTATTGGGGAGTTGTCAGTCTGGACAATGAAGTGCACACCCGCCAGAAATCGATGCAGCTTTCTCACCGCATAGATGACGCTTAAGGCTTCCAACTCGGATATGGAATATCTGGACTCGGTGGGTGTGATCTTACGGCTCACGTAGCAAATCGGATGGAAGATGCCCTCATAAAATTGGCCTAGTACTGCAGCGATGGAGATCCTGCTGGCATCTGTCCTAAGATAATAAACGAGCCTCGGATTAGGCAAGCGGAGGATTGGAACATTACTAAACAAGATTTTCAATTTTGACAATGCAGAAATTAATAATGCATCTTTGACATCCAATTTTACAGAAGCTTTTAAAACATTGGAAAATACACTTGTAATCTCCGCTAAATTTGGAATAAATTTACTATAGTAATTCACTAATCCCAAAAGGCTTCTGACCTGTTTCTTGGTGGTAGGCATGGTCAGATTCATAATTTTGGTAATAATTTTCTGGTCAGTCTTTAGTTGACCTTGAGAAATGACATGACCCAAAAAATCAATTTCTTTTAGGCCCAATTCGACTTTGCTCGGTTTGACAGTGAGCCCGAAGAGTCGCAACCTATTAAAGACATGTCTCAGTTTCAGTAGGTGTGTTGTCCAGTCATCAGTATGGACACATATATCATCTATATAGGTCACTGTATTCGTCACTCCATGAAGTAGATCTCTAGTTAAGCGTGCGAAAGTGGCAGGAGCGTTTCGAAGTCCGAAAGGAAGAAAACGCCACTCGTAAAGTCCTAAAGGTGTTGAAAAAGCAGTAAGATGGATGGATTGAGACTGCATAGGGACTTGCCAATATCCCTTAGTGAGATCTAATTTAGAAAAGATTTTGGAGGTGGACATGTCAAGAATAAGATCTTCGCAGGAAGGAATTGGCTCTGCGTCGATCTTGGTGACGTTGTTGAGCTTTCGATAGTCCACGCACAGACGAATTGTAGAATCTTTCTTCTTAACTAGAACAATTGGAAAAGAGTACTCAGAGGTGGATTTCTGGATGATCCCACTAGCCTCTAAATTCAGAATTTCCTTATTTAGATTTTCCCTATAGCTTAGTGGGATTGAGTACGGCCTGCATTTAATAGGCTTAGAGTCCGAAAGAAGAATGGAGTGTTCGATTCTGTCCGTCCTACCTGGAATGTCAGAGAATATGTCTTTGTATTCCGTCACTAATTCTACTAATTGTCGTCGTTGACTGTCTGTTAGTCCCTGTTCTATCTGTATGCTATCTAATGTAGCAGTCTTGTCTACAATAGGAACTGGTAGTTCCATTCCGTCGTCGTCTACCTGATTCAGTACGGTGGTGGTGCTAAGTGTGTATTCTGTATTCTTGCTAAGTGTATGCTCGTCGGATATGCCAGTCTCGCTAACTAGTGTAGTTGCGTTGTGTATGTCTGTCGTCTGATCACTAGGTGTGGGTGCTCTGTGTTCGTCTGTCTCTACTTCTGTCTCTTGTCGTGAATAGTAAGGTTTCAACATGTTGACATGGAATATCTTTAAGTGTCCGTTTATTGATATTTCATAGTCAACATCTGAAATTTTACGTACCACCTTGAATGGCCCTTGCCATGAAGTCAATAATAAATTTCGTTTGTCAGGAAGCAAGAGAAGTATGTCTTGATCTGGTTCAAGTTCAATTGTTCTCGCCCCTTTGTTGGCATATTGGCGGTAGATTTGACCCTTCCTCTCCAAAGCTGCCTTAGCTATAATACACGATTTCATGATTTTATCTCATGTTTCAGTCACCATTTCATAAGGTGTTTTTGGTTCGGGAATTTGAATAGAATTCGTTATTGCCTGATGATAAATGGTTAGGGGTCCACGTGGGTTAGCCCCGTACACTAATTCAAACGGTGAGAAACCCGTGCTTGAATGGGGAATCTCCCGATAGGCGAACAGCACTGTTGGTAACAGTGTATCCCAATCAGCTGGGTTTTCTGCTGTTACCTTAGCCAGCATATGCTTAAGATCTCCATTAATTTTTTCTACTATCCCATTGCTGGCTGGATGGTACGCTGTCGTGAAATGTTGTTTAATCCCTAACATTTTTGTAAGGGCTTGCGTTGCAGCCGATATGAATTGAGTTCCACGATCGGATAAAATGGTCCGTGGAAATCCGAATCGTGAGAACAGGTGTAGAAATACATTGGCAACATCTTTGGAGGTGATGTACTTCAAAGCTACTGCCTCAACCCACCTTGTACATAGGTCGACCATCGTTAATATGAAGCGATTTCCTTTGCTGGACACCTGATTCAGGGGTCCAACAATATCTACCGCCACACTCTCAAATGGCCTAGAAGCCAGTGTAGAAGGTTGTACTTCAGCTGTAGCATGTTTACCCTTTCGTACTAACTGTTGACAGACATTACACGAACAACAAAATAATTTAATATCATTGCAAAAACCTGGCCAATAAAAATGAGCCTGAATTCTGGCCCTGGTTTTGTCATATGCAAGATGGCCAGCAAACGGTGACTCATGTGCAATCTTTAGCACAGTTAGGCGATGTTGTACAGGTAACACCGTTTGCTGAATCTCATGGTTACCAGTAGTATAATATCTAGTAAGGATGCCATTATTTAATCTGAAGAACCATGATGCGTTCTTTGTCACTTTGGCTCGTTCTTTCAATACTTTTAAATAAGGAGACAAACTAGGATCAGCTTTCTGCTGTTCTATGAATTTTTGTCTGTTGGTATCATCAGTGCTAGATGGAGAAAGCACCAGTAGTCTCTCATCTTGTAGCGTGTCTTGATGTTTTATAGTGTCTGCTCTGGTTGTTGCATTAACTGCATTCAGTTGGTTCCATGCAGTTATTTCATCGCTAGTACATTGTTTTAGTTGGGGTAAGCAACCCAGAATTAAATCAGTACAAGGGTTGTCAAGTACAGCACAAGTAAATGTACCCGAAAGGAAAGGAGTGTTAATACGGGCTTTGGCCAAAGGGTAAATTTCAATGTTACCCGAAAAGGTTCGGCATTTGACAGAGTCACCTGTATAATCCTCTTGACTCACCAGTTCCTTTCTGAGACCAATAAGGGTACTACCGCTGTCCAGCAAACATTGGCATGGTCTATCATTGACCATTGCATTGTGGAACTCTAAATTGCCTCTGGAGGCTAAGGCTGCATTCACACTCTCAGATGAGAATGGAACTGTATGTCCACATTCTAATTTTCCGTCAGCATGAAATTGGTGACATCGCTCACAACTGTCAAAACTCAACATATCGTTTACACAACACACCTCTTCCGTTTGGTTAACAGGTAATTCATTTTCAACATCACACTCAGTCTCACTACCACTGTCAGAAGATGTATCAAGTAAAATAGCATTGTTGGCTTTCATACGTTGGCGGCCCAGGCACTTATTTGAATAATGGCCGTAGCTGGAACAAAAAAAAACATTTGATGGCACGCCGGTATGCAGATCTTTTGTTCTGTTGCTTCTTAATAACATTTTCAAGATGTGCCGGATAACTTGGCGATTTGTCACACATTGAATAAGTGTCATGTAAAAGTTGACAGTGGATACATTTTGAAATTTTTCTATCTTTCTTGTCAAATTTATTAAATGGTTTTCTATTGCTCTGATAGTTTTTAGATTGATCTTTTACAAAGGAAACTATTTCAGAGTCATTTGAAGTCTTAAAAATATTTCTGTTTGAAGAAAAATATGCCGACCCTTTCTTTTCAAACTGTTCTATGGTTTCAATGTCTGACTGCTGCAAAAATTTAGCAAAAGAGGATGGTATCGTGGATATTACTTTATCCATAGTTATTAAGTTTTTCAATCTATCAAAGTCTTTTCCTATGTTAGCCGCTTTAAGCCACCTATTTAGTACACTTTGAACATTTGAGACGTAGTCAATGAAAGTCTCAGTAGGTTTAGGTTTTAAATTTGAGAACTGAACCTGATACCCAGGGGCATCAAGTAAAAAGTGTTGCATAATCCTATCACGGATGTATTGGTAGTCAGATCTAAGATCGGTTGGTATAGATTCTATCACTTTAAGGGGCTCACCACTCAGGTTCTTCATATAAATCATAGCCCACATCTCTAAAGGAACTTGGTGATATTTAAACTGATACTCGACATTTTCTGTCCAAGCAGATATTGAATCGTCTTTACAATATGGTTTGATAATATTTTTGTATTTGTTGAACTTATTTTCTTCTTGTTGACTTTTAAGTTTAGTGGCAGAGATCTCTGCATGTGAGTCTACATCCATCTCTTTCATCTGTAACTGTGTCTCTGATTCTACTTGTATTTGTTTTTCCTTAACTCTTGCCATTTCATCTATCTCTTTTTGCTTTAATTCTCTCTCCTGATCTAATTGCTTTTGCTTAAATTCCTTATCATGTTCTAATTGTTGTTGCTTAACATACTTATCATGTTCTCGTTCACGTGCCCGTTCATCTCTTTCCGCACACTCTTTTCGTATGCATTCAGCTGTCTCAGCATCTTTTGCCTCTTTAAATCTCTTATCAGCATATTGTTCTAGTTCTTTACCTGTGTATTGCAATTCTTTGCCTGCTTTAATGAAGTCAGCTAGAGTAGCCATGTTGTTGGGGAATTGGCTCGCGTTGACTTTAACTGATTGCTTCAATTAGTTATTTTTCTTTGATATGCTATGTTATTTAATATCTGAGCACTACAAATTGTACTCTTTGTTTACAATCTGGAAAATTGTATTCTCCAAAAATTTAGAGCACAAAGTCTGTTCATACAATACACGCTGAAAAAGAGATGCACTATTAATCACAATGCATGCCAAAAACGTAGGTTTTACTCATCTTAATGTTCCCGAGAACAAGGAACAACACGTCAGCAACACCGGTCCCGTTGTTTGGCACCCCGGAATACACACGAGTTTTCTACTCAGGTCACCTTGTTTGGCACATCGGCATACACTCACGTTATCTATCAGCTGTTGTTCACCCTGGTTTACAGAGCAGCAACAATTAACAACTCGTAAACGAACAATAGATTTTTGACAAATTGGTACAATGACACTGACATGCCCACGAACAAACAGAATATCGATTAATTAATATTTAATGTCAATGTCCTGTCTTCGTTCTACAGTAATATGTCTTTCGTTACTAACCTAGTTTAATCTATGGAAGTATGGTGCAGACCAAATCTAATTTGCATAGCCGAAAGTAGTGCCCTCGTGACGGTAAACAAATAGAAAAGTACGAAAAAAAAATTCACTAACTGCTTTTAAATAAATATAAATATAATAATAATGTGTAAATAAATAAATATATTCATTCTCTAACTTAAATAAACAAATAATACTTAATATATCGTAAAGATTCAGGCAGGCAGCAGTTTGGCAGCTTGTAAACACTGAAATGCTGATTCCAAATGGCGAGGCCCAACTGCTTGTTAATCGTGCCACGTCACAGGCGCAGCGCTATTTTTAGCTTGCAAAAATCAATACTGTCGCTGACCTCTGTATTGCTCCGCCATGAATCATTTTTGACAATTATTCAAAAACAAATACATAATTACATAAATAAATGAAAGAAGAACATAATATTAATACTTACAACTTTGAAGAACACATTATTTAAATATATAACATTCTAATAAGCACAAATAAACATTATTTCATCACGATAGGCACAATTCTGCTGGCAACTCGATCTAGTCTGCATACGTCATCGTCACTGACACAAATTAAACATTTAATCTTTGTAATATCCTATCCGTAACCCTAGTCTAGAGCCGTGGGTAAGTGTTATAGCTTGAACTCAGGTTCAAGCCGCACTTCTGACACCACATTTAATCCTATTGCCTGTCAACAACTCATGTTTCAGGCATCATCGGATTACTTCTCCCACACCATACAAGAACTTGCAAGTCGTGTGCGAGGAATGAAATGGTACATTTTATTGCCGTTGGCTCTTTACAATTACAACACAGTCGCTATCTGATCACACATAAAGTCACAATATTCTCTATCACTAGTTTTCCTAAACCCTATAGCTAATCTCTATCTACTAGGCTATACGAAAACTATCTCTATTCTACACGATGTGAACACTACAGAGTCAGTCCCCAGTCTGACTTCCTTCACTCGCGTCGCTACACGCCACGCGGAAGGACCTTCATGCGTCCTTCGGCTCTTTGCGTGCTAGGTCAGTTAGCACGCTTCTATTAGCTGTCTTTGGTTGAGTGGCAATCGTAGCGATCACGCAGGCGTGATTCTGTCGTGACCAGTAGTGCTAACTATCTGGTCAACGCCTCCGTGTGAGGACTAGTTAATAGTCCCCCTTTTCTATCATCTATCCTGCCCTGATCCCGGGCACTATGTTCCCTCTAATCTATCTGAGGTTGACCCCACGTCCCGGTGGTGTTCTATCATGAGGCAGGCTTCCTGCCTCCTGTTTCAGTCTTTGACATAATGCAAAGTAACGCTTTGCACTGATATCTAGCCCCAATTGATAATCAACTTTGTGCCCTTTAATGTCATTTAAATTGAACAGAGCGAAATCTCGGCTATCACTTGAAGAATCGCTGAAATCCATTTGGAAAAACAGCGTAAAAATCCTGAAAACTATCAAAAAATATCCTTAAAAGTACGTTCAAATTCATTGTATCGTGTTTACAAATGGCGGCCACGTTGTCAAGCTATCGGCGAAAGTGAAAGTAGCCATCGGAAGTGTCGGAAAGCCGAGAGATCGCGTTTTTACAATGCATAATAGTATCGGCCGCTACGCTTGTTTAAGCGATCGGCCGGTAATGGCCGCTATGCCCTGTAAAGGGTTAAACAAAGACATCTATTGGATCCATCGATTCCCTGGGAATGTTAACCCGGTCAACAAATGCCCGCAGAAGTCGGATGTGTCGGCCTAACGGCGCAAGAACGCAGCTCTGCTGTAAACAGGCACAACGCAATCATGTCCGGAAAAAAAAACTCCGGATGAACGCAGAAGAAGAAGAAGGATCCATCGATTCCGACACTCGATCATTCCGCTGCCTCTCTGGGGGATGCGCTCCAGAGCAGCTTCTGCAGATCCATAGAGCACACTTTATTCACAAGCTTTTAGTTTCACAGTTCTATATATTTTAGTTTTTAATGTTTAATATTGTGGGATGTGGATTTTAATTTATGAGAATATTATGTGAAGTTGTCTAGAGGGTTTTATTGATTCTCTGGTCACTGGTTAGAATGCAGGGTGATCAGGGATATTTACCACAAATCCCAGGAGAAAAGAGTTCAATCCTTGAAACAATGGCATCTGTGTGTAGGTTTCCCTTCCCACTTCATCACCCTTTATATTTACTATAGTGCTAGAAGGATATTGATTGCTCACAACATATAAACAACCACTGTTGGACACCACATTTACTTGATGTACACAACACTTTTGGACAAACAGTTCAGGTATTAACTCAAGATCTGCAGTTACATATATATGTGTAATGAACACTATGCATTTTCAGACAGGCATGGGATGCATTGCATTATTACAATATAGTACCCAGTGACCCCAGAAAAAACCAAGGTTATTACAAACAATACAACAACCAAAAATTGGGTCTACTTTCATTTTCCCTCATAATTAAGGCAAATAATGATCACAGTACATAGAACCCCAACATATCAACATTTGTTTCTGACACCTTTTTCACTTCTCTCATTTAAAAAAATAATGAGTTGGTGTCAAAATACTATACCATCTATACCATTGAAAAACTACTGACCTGTTACCTTCAGAAAAAACAACAACATATAAACAGCATTGTGTACTACTAATTAAACTAATTAATAGAGTCATTTATCTCCTGGTGTGCGGTTAAGGGTTCATCTTTGCTGTCGATTAGATCCTTTTCCCATTATCTGGGTACCAAATTAATGCACTCAGTTATGTTCCTAATATTTATCCACTGGTAATTGGCTGGTGCAAATCATACTTTATAATCCAAGAATAGAAATTACACACAATCACATATCCCTCCGCGGGCTAGAATTTTCGAGTACTCTGTTGCAGTAGGCTCAGTGTCTTTTTGAAATTTGGGGCCTCAGGTTGGTCTAACTTTCCGGAATTTCCACTTAAGCTCTGCAGAAGGTACTTTACCATCTCACCATACATGGTGCCAAGTAGACGTCCATTCAGCTGCTCTGCTTCTAATATCAGAATCCCAATTAGTTCCACAAAGATTTTACACCCACCAAGTCGCGAGTCTATAACCCATGGCATTTAGGTTGACATTGGACAAGCAAAGAGTTAGTCGTTGTTATCTAGTCCAGTGTAGAAACTTGTATGACAAAGGCATCTCATGGTAGTATCTGTGACTAGGGCCACAATTAATCTATACCTACATATATCCCAAGATGAATAAATCCAGCACAGTAACAGGGTTGCAAACAATTAGATGATTCCTCTTGTTGCAGATGTAGAGACATTTAGCTGCTTTTATATTGTCTTTTTGATGGTGTTCAGGTTTTGGAACCCAGGGGTAATCTGGTGTAGTTCACTGGTGTAGATCTGGTGTAATCTGGTTCAGAGGTTCTGAAGTTGCTTGTATTGGCTTATAAAGTTGTTTCAGTGTCTCTTCCCATTTGGTTGAGTTGGTGTCTAGTATTCTAGAACTTGGTGTTTGAGTGTCTGGAGGAACCTTATGTTTAACTGTTGCAGCTGTGAGACGTTCTTTCGAAGACTTATCCATTGTTGGATATTAACTTGGTAATCCAACCAACAGTTGAAGGTTACCCACTGTTGTTAGTTTTAGTAACTTGTAGAAGGATTGTCCCAGTTTCACTGACTTGGTTGAATGATGAAGCCATAGGTGATACTTCTCAGAAGTAAAGCAGACGATACACTTTTGTCAGTACTCTGTTGATCTTCATCTTTGTAGATTATTAGATCTTGAAGTCCATCCTGGATATTCCTACTAACATAGGACTTCCTCCATCACACCGTCAGTTGTCTTCATAGGTATCTCTTTTGCTTACGTTTGCAGCTTATGAGTGCAGCAGTAAACGATGTATTTATAGATCCAGAACATGGTTAAGCCATTTAGTCCTGACTCACCTTCATCAGGCTTTTAACCCAGGATCCTGATGATAGTTATGAAATGCAGTTCCACCAAAACCACAACTCGCTTCTCTTCTATAGAAAAGGGATGACAAAGAATACAACACGAGCATTAACCTACTGTGATGTGTTAACTTTCACAAGACAATTACAAACAAAAAAGGGGAAGGAGCTAGGAGTGGGTTTCCAAGTTCCCTGTCCCTCGTTGCTGGTTGTAGAACTTTTACTAGCTCTGATAGTGAGTGATATATCTTTTCACTCTATGTTTCTTCTGTTGTTACTGGGACTATTATATGAGTGAAGCCATCCTTTTTTCCAACACTTGGCTAGTGCATTTGTCATACCTTGAAGAGAATAGTCCAGAAATAGACTCTTGTTTCTGATTCCTCGTCTCTATTCCTTCGCTATAATCAGCATTAAGCCAAGGCTAATGAACATTGACTTCTGGTGTTCTGACATACTCAAGGATTCTTCCATCACATCCTCTAATCCCCAGGGCAACATTAAAATGTATATTCCCACAGTAAGGAGTAACATCAGAACAGAGAAACATTCTCATAACAGAGAAAAACATACATGTACATTTCTCTGTTATCAAGTACATGATAATCATACATAATAATATTAATCATAAAATTTGATGCCGGGCCAATGGTTTTGAATTTTCTTCAGGGGTTAATCCATAAACTAAACCATACATTGTTTCCCCCCACTGCGTACAGCACATGGGGATAGTAATCGCTGTGATATATTTTGTCAATGACTGCTATTATTCGGAGTGTATTTACATCACACGTTTACTTTAATTGTTCATGAATTTATATTCTCAAACATGGCATTTTCCTAACACTATTTTATTACTTGATTATATGTTCACCCTCATATGGAGTGGGTGATAATCTGTTAACAAAAGGATTGTACTAAAATTTAGCACTATAGTTCCAAGTTACAGATTATGAATTAGGAAAACAATTTATCCAAAATGAACTGAGTCCATGATATGCGTACTCATGTGTATGTCTCCGCATGGATAAAACAAGTTCCTAAATATCCTTAACAGTGAATTTACACTATGTAGGATATTAGAAAGTGGCAGACACCAGTTCTCTACTTGTGAAGTATGAATCAGGATTCTGATCCTACATTGAGAAAATCTCTAGAATGTGTTTCGGACATGAGAGTTGATACTCTACAGTACACATATTATTTCTAGGTTATAAGCACTATTAGTTAGATATAAGTTCATAATGCCTATAAAAGATTTCAACATAGGGATTTGAAATTGTAAGACATAAGGAAAATTACAGCGTGGCACCCACATGGCGCTAAAGTAGTAAAAACATTCAATCTCTGGTTTACAAGAATTGCTGAATTTATCATTCTACTAATTCTTAATTAAACATAATGGTATATTATAAAAATACATGAATACATATTAATAATGTAGATTTTAAACATACCAATTGGCTTGCAGGCTTGGTTTTAAAAGGCAAAAATACCGTTTCCCCACACGGGGAAAGAAACCCCACACGGGGAATGCACGTCTGTTTCCTTTCTTAGTCTGAACTAAAAATGGCTACTTTAGTCTTTGTTTTCAATCTCGCCGGACTTGGCCAGGTACGCGAGCCAAAATAAAGCCAACTAAATTAAGCTGTGCCACGTTCAGTCTATCGCTGTTTTATTCTCTCCTACATTAAGTTACTTAAACAGTAATGGTTAGGGATTGATTATTTTTAAGGGAGTCAATGCTAGGAAAGGGTAAGGGCGTTTTATTATATCACAAATATTTTTATTATATCACCCAAAACATTTTTGAAAAATGAAAACAAAAAAAATTACCCGGCGAGGAATAGAACCCCGGTCTCCTGCATGACAGGTGGGATACTTACCACTATGCTAGCAAGGACACAATGATTTCCTCACAAATATTAATAATATAGTCAAACACTAGCCGCCATTTTGAGTTTCCCATTCACAAAGGCACTCATGGTCATAACATCATCATAGAAACTGTAAAATTTTGATGCAGAAGTTGATGGTGGTTTTCTATTGAAAGCGACAGAAAAAATTTAATTATAGTTCAGTGTGTCCATTTCCATTTTTCTCCGCGTGCGAGGTTGTCTCAACCATAGGCGGATTATGAAAACTGACTTCAAAAATATGTTCCGTCATGTTAAATAATTAAAATAATCATTGCTTCATTTCTTGAACTCAAAATAAGTCCATTCCTCCTTAGTTGGATCGCTGCAGCCCTCTTCCAAAGGAAAGCAGTTTTTAGATGTGGCAGTTGGACTTCGGAACCAACAACAATATATCCTGGCCTACCACAGGGATCACCATTATCTGTGGTACTGTTCAACGCCTACACTGTGAGAATCACCAGTGAGCAGATCACTGGCAGGACATTGTCATATGCCGATGATGTTTTAGTGTATCGTCAGGGTAAGGATAGAGATCAAGTTGCTGTGGAACTACAAACTGAACTCAATCACATAAGTACTTGGTGTGTTGAGGCTGGGGCAATGGTCAACCCAACAAAGGCAACAGTGACTTGGTTCTCGTTGAATAATCATATTGTCAACACTCCAAAATAAACTGTAAATCTGTGTTCAGAGACGGTGGAAAGAACGCAGGCAATGAATTACCTGGGGATACGGTTTGATCAAAGACTTGCTTATAATGAGCACATAGACCAGGTGATAACAAAGGCCAAGCGGGGGTTGGCTGTGATGCGGGTGATGGCGGCAGCAAACTGAGCAGCGCCATCTATGTCTTATATATGAAGGGCTGGTCATGTCTGTTTTTGAGTATGCGATGGCAATCCTGACTCTCAGCCGAAAGCAGATAGAAAGGATGGAAAGGATACAGAATTAAGCTATGCGCATTATTCTTGGATGTACAAGAGATACAGCATGTAGGGCGATGCACTACCTTCTTGATTTTCCAACCATTGAAGACAGAATACAAGTCTGCAGAGCTCGCGCCTACCTCAGAATTAATGCAAACACACATCCACTGCATAGTGAAATTATGAAGGTGAAGGGCAGCAGGTTAAAAAGAGGACGGTCGTGGATGGGTCAAGCTGAAACATTCTTCAACAGGTGTGTTCACTTGAGGACTTAGAACCTGGCGAGGAGTGGGTACAAGTGCCAACAGATTTCTGCACATCCTTTTAAGTTTGCATCCAACTAGACAGAAAATGCAGACAAGAAAAACCGGCAGCTGTGGAGGTGGAAGTACAAGCATTGATTTTCAAGAATTCGCTAGACGGTGATGTCATTTACACAGATGGGTCGGTCGTTCGACATGTGAGAAGCTCGTGAGCCTTTACGGCTCAGGCCGGAGGGAGAATTGTGAAGGAGGACTCTGGTGCTTCTGCTGAGACCACGTGTAGCTTGACTATGGAAGTCATGGCAGTAAGTAAAGCAATAACATGGCTCGAGACACAGACATTCACTAGGGCATGTTTCCTTAGCGACTCAATGAACATGCTCAAGAGGATAGAGATGGGGGGGGGGGGGAGGATCTGAAGAGAATAGTTGCTGTCTCTGGAGCGGTCTCGGCTGGCAAAGATTAGTTTCATCTTCGTGCCAGAAATGTGGGAGTACAAGGGAATGAGCGGGCTGACAAGCTCGCAGGTGAGGCTACTGTGGAGGGCGGACGCGCCATGGACCAGGCTGACATTCTGAATGCTGTACGAGAAGTAAGACTTTTGCGACAACCAAGTGATGACTGAATCTACAACCATGGCCAGACTGCGAGAACAGCAAATTAAAAGAGGGGTGGCCAAACAAGAACACTATGCAGGAAGCCAGAGAAGACTGATAAACCAACACAGAACTGGTGTCGTTAGCCGCTAAACGCTGCAGGATTTGCTGAGGAGGGGATCCGAGCACTTATGGACTGAGTGGTTCGATGTGCAATGAGGATGATCTGTCGACTAACTAACTAACTAAATAATTAAAAATAGTACATGTATACTAATAAATTATTATTAATGTTTAAAATTGTATTTTCTTTAACTTTAGCAGTTCAAATTGCATGTTTTGAGTGTTACAAAGTGATGGTGTACATGCCAGTCCGATCGATATGCTCATGCAGGGCCGCCATGGCCCTTGGCCGTGCGTTTCCCCATTAACAAAGGCATGTCTTCGCTGAAAAATGTTGTTTTCATCTACAAGTAAAGCAAGTTTCGTGATGAAACTTTCCACATATATGTAATCTTCTATGCAGAATTCAAAAAATCCATCTGCACTTGGTGCATTCTATTACGAGTGCCAAAAAAGAAATTAATTATGGTAAGTATGAAAAAATCATAATCATAACTAAAATAAATAAATTTAAAGTAGGAACATGGAATGTTAGGACATTAAATGAGCTAGGAAAGTTGACCAATGTTCTAAGAGAGATGGATAGCATGAAAATGAATATATTAGGCGTTAGTGAGATGAGATGAAAAGGATCGGGCAAAATTATAGCTGACAATCACACAATAATTTATTCTGGAGGGGATACACATGAAAAAGATGTAGGAATAATAATAGACGAAAAAACAGCCAAGTCAATTAATGGATACTGGTGTATTTCAGATAAGAGTTATTATGGTAAAAATCAAAGGCAAACCAATAGATATAAATATTATACAAGTATATGCACCAACAACAAGCAGTAGTGATGAAGAAATACAACACTTTTACGATGAAATAGAAATGGTGATGGCTCAAATTGGATCACAAGAAATAAAAATAATACTTGGTGATTTTAATGCAAAAGTAGGAAAGGGAAAAATGGAGGATGTAGTGGGGAATTATGGTTTAGGTACAAGAAATGAAAGAGGGGAAAAGCTAATAGAATGGGCAAATATCAATGATATGATAATTGGAAACACATGGTTTAAACACCATAAAAGACGACTGTACACATGGAAAAGCCCTGATAAGAAAATATGCAACCAAATTGACTACATACTAATTAATAAAAGATTTAGAAATGCTTTAATTAATGTAAAGACAATGCCTGGTGCTGACTGTAATAGTGATCATGTACCACTATGTGGACAAATAATAGTAAGATTAAAGAGAGGGAAAAAAATGGTTAAGAACATGAGACTTAATAAAGAGGTTCTGAAAATAGATAAAGAAATGCAAGAACAATACAGAGTGACCGTGAAAAATAGGTACAATGCGATAGCTAAAATACAGAGTGCGATAGCTAAAATACAGAGTATAAATGAATAATGGGAAATGTTAAGGGACTCCATTCATCAAACTAGCAAAGAAGTACTACCGGAGAGAGGCAAAATAGCTAAGAAAAAATGGATGAATGAAGAAATCTTAAAACTGATGGACAAAAGAAAGCAAAGTAAAAATGACAAACAAGAATACGCTAAGATAAATAAAGAAATAAAAGATAAATGTGGGAAGGCTAAAGAAAGTTGGTTAAACGAGCAATGCAAAAAATTGAATTAAATTCCATTAAAGATACACAAAATATGCAGTCAAATCAGTGAGCTTACAGGAAGAAAAATAAGAATAAATACAGGGTGTTTGAAATCAAAAACAGGAAAGATATTATTAAAGGAAGGTGCTATAATGAAGAGGTGGAATGAGTATATAAGAGAATTATATGACGGAGAAAGGGAGGAATTAACAGAAGATAGTAACTTAGAAGGTCCACCTATTCTGAAAGAAGAAGTCGCTGACGCTATGAAACATATGAAGAAAGGAAAAACAGCTGGGCCAGATGAAATCACAATAGAAGAATTAGAAGTATTGGGAGAATTTGGAGTAGATATATTAACCAAAATGTTAAATGATATTTACAGCAGTGGATATTTAGCCAGTGATATGCTGAAATCTGTATTTATAGCTATACCAAAAAGACCAGGAGCAATTGATTGTGAAGATTTTCGTACAATTAACCTTATAAACCATATCACTAAGCTTCTACTCAGAATCATACTGAGAAGAACCAAAAAGAAAATAAAAATGGAAATTAGTGAAGAACAGTATGGATTTGTGGAAGGAAAAGGCACAAACAATGCAATTTATACATTACGGACACTAATAGAAAGGTCAATAGAGAAACAGAGAGACAAATATTTGTTGCTTCATAGATTATACTAAGGCATTTGATAAAGTAAAACATGATGAACTGATTAAAATGTTGGAAGATATCAACATTGATGGAAAAGATTTAAGAATAATGAAGAATGTTTACTGGAACCAAGTAGCAGCAATTAAAATGGGAAATAAAGAGGGTAGTTATGAACAGATAAAGCTAGGAGTATGACAGGGGCGTGTCTTGTCACCATATCTTTTCTCCCTGTATAGCGAAATAATAATGAGAGAGATCAAAGAGATGCCAGGAATACTAGTTGGAGGTTATAATATAAATAATATACGCTATGCAGATGACACAGTATTGGTGGCGGATAATTCAACAGACCTACAACAATTATTAGATGTAGTAACAGAGAGTGCAAAGAGAGGACTCTCCTTGAATATCAAGAAAACAGTAACAATGGTAATATCAAAGAAAATGGTGACACCAAAATGTGACATAGAAATAGAAGGAAAAATCCTTAACCAAGTGGATAATTTTAGATACCTAGGGGCATTTATAACATCAGATGGAAGATGTACAACAGAGATTAGGAGCAGAATAGGGCAGGCAAAAGCCGCATTTCAGAAAATGAAGAGTATCTTATGCAATAAGTCACTATCACTGAATGTAAGAAAGAGAGTGCTGAAATGCTAAAATGAACCAGTTTTGCTGTATGGCAGTGAATCTTGGAATGTAAATGAACAAATTAAGAAGAAATTAGAAGCAACAGAGATGTGGTTCTGAGACGAATGTTGCGAATTTCTTGGACTGCCAGAGTAACTAACGACGACTGCCTGAAAGAGGCTAATGAAACTAGAACATTATATACAGCAATAAGACAGAGACAAACATCTTTCTTCGGTCACGTGATGAGAAGAGAGGCATTGGAGAACATCGTAACAACTGGAAAGATCGAGGGGAAGAGAGGCAAAGGCAGACCAAGAGAAATGATGCTGGATGGATTGAGACGGTGGCATGGAGGAATATCAGCAGCAGAGTTGATCCAGAAAACCAAAGGCCGAGATCTGTGGAGAGCCATGAACGCCTACGCCAGTGGGCACGGCACTTGATGATGATGATGATGAAGTATGAAATATAGTTTTATTTATATAAAAGATCACAACGATTTCAACAAATCGCTGTGCGCGGAACATTAGGAAAACCCAACATGACGTGTATTATTGTCACGTGAGATTTGAATGAATGAATGACGTCAAAAGAATGCATGGTCTTTACATAGCGATGTTTGTCGACATAGTGGATCATTGTGGGGTGGCTCCGTACATCACTTACGTTTTCATTTCCGGTCATGGCGCAATCGAACTCTCTATAAATCATTCATCCAGTGCTGTTTGCTCCTGGAAACATGTTCCAATTCCAGTACTCACGTTGCCCATACAGGAAACAAAGATCAGTATCTCTGTAACCTACCTTGTGTGATGTATGAGGTGACTCGATCAGGCACCGTCTCCACAATGAAGATTGGCTGCAATGGAATTCCAACACTGTCTGACTCTCATGTTGATTGTACCTTCTCTCAGGCTGCTGTTCGTCCATTTCTTGATGTTATCTTCCCGCTTGTATGATTGTCTACCTCCTGCTCACCTGCCTTCAACCTTGCCATACAGCATGGTTTTAACCCTTTACAGGGCAGACGCTTGTCCGCTTTTTAGCCCTGAACGGGGAAGATTTTTTCGGGTTCAGTAAAATTTCGGGTCGCGTTAGTAAAAACATCACAAATAAGGTATTAGTCAACTGATTTTTAGTTAAATAAACAACACAATGAAGGGAAAAGCATGCAGAATATGTTACTCACGTGATCGTTGTCGGTAATCCATATATAAACACAAATATTTACGAAATACGGCATGTTGTTTGTGATTTTCCGTCACCTATACGGCAATTTACAAACACATTTTCAGAATCATAATCACTTTCTTTAAAGTCCGACTCAGACTGCTAATGCAAAGTAACGCTTTGCACTGATATCTAGCTCCGATTAATAATCAACTTCGTGCCCTTTAATGTCACTTAAATTGAACAGAGCGAAATCTCGGCTATCACTTGAAGAATCGCCGAAATCCATTTTGAAAAACAGCGTAAAAATCCCGAAAACTATCCAAAAAAGTCCGTTCAAATTCATTGTAGCGCGTTTACAAATGGCGGCCACGTTGTCAAGCTATCTGCGAAAGTGAAAGTAGCCATCGGAAGTGTTGGAAAGCCGAGAGATCGCGTTTTTACAATGCATAATAGTATCGGGCGCAATCGGCCGCTGCGCTTGTTTTAAGCGATCGGCCGGTAATGGCCGCTATGCCTTGTAAAGGGTTAACATGGCCAAAATATTTCTCTTGCCTCTTTTTATTTCATCAACTCTTTTTTCATTCCCAGTGTTTCTAGAACCTCTGTATTTGATTGTTTTTGTGTCCATGAAATACGACATATTCTTCTGTATATCCACACCTCCAGGGCCTCTGTTCAACTTTCTTATTCATGAGGTGCCTAAGGAAGGTTAGAGCGGGACCTCATCCCATAGAAAACTTGAGCTGCAGAAGGCAACCAATGGTGAACATCACCAGTGCAGAGCTCATGGGGAAAACAAAACAAATCCCAGTAAATCAAGAGGTGAGGACAAAAGGCAGACATTGGATATGGCACACATTGAGAAAACTTGTTAATAGTGTAACTGGAACTCACAAGACAGCAGAAATAACAGGAGGCTGTTACATGGAGGAGAGAATCAGAGACTGAGATGAATAATGCACTCCATGTGGGGATAAGACAGAAGAAAAAAGAAAGAATGCCATTTCATGAGGTCATAGACAGTGGATCAATGCATTGTATTTGTAAAGAATCACATTTCTTGTGAGCCCAAGGGGTGTATCAGCACTGATGATCGATCCCAAGTCATTTAGTCGAAGAATAGGGACCAATTTAAGAAGACACAGCCCTGCTGCCTTGCAGAAGACACCGAAGAGCTGATGAAGGCAAGTCTGAAGTAAGTCATGCCCAAATCAGAAGCAGTGGATCTTATACTCATGAAATAGTAAATCACTTTTTTATATATCACAGATATTTTTAAAAAAATAGCAAAATAATTAAATTTAAATGTCTACATTTTGACTATTTTGCAGGTGACGGAGGTCATCCAGTTATCTGGCAGCTGATCTACCACAGTTAGATGTAGTTAGTGGGCTAATAATGAAGCCTTCTTTACAGTGACACAGAAAATATATCAACACTGCAATTGATTGCTATCCTTTCAGTGTAACAGTAGATCTTTATATCAGTTTATTGTTAGATTGTGTGCTAGAGTAATTATTACACTCGCTAGATTAAACTGATGGGACAGACTTGTGTGTTTATTTGCAGTAAAGACAATGACAAGTTTCTGTATACATAAAATTGCTTCGTGTATAAGGTAATCTCAGTCAGCAAACAGGTTTTCACTATACCAGTGCTAGACAAGGTATAGACTAGACATGGACTCCTCAAAGAAGTTTGCATCCAAAGATGAGGAGATAGAGCACTGGAGAAATCTGGCACAGAAATTTAAGCAGGAGTAAGTGTTGGTTCAATTCATTTACTTTTTCTGTGAAGCATGTGATATGTTTAGCACGTCATGTTGACAGTTCTTGTGTGCCAGAAACCACTTCAAGTGGTATGCACTTCAGACCAACAACAGTGACTGCTGTTTCATGTGGCTGGTCACTTGTTATCAGTAACAGCAGTAATTGGATACCAAAACAGGACTTTATAATCTGTATAGTCTAGGTAACAATTCAACATAGATCAAGTCACAGCCTTATAATCTGTATAGTCTAGGTAACAACACCACATAGACCAGGTTACATCTGTATGGTTTAGGTGACAATTCAACATAGATCAAGTTGCAGCTTTATATTCTGTAAGTCTGGGTAACAACTCAACATAGACCAAGTTACAGCTTTATAGTCTGTATGGTCTAGGTAACAACTTACCATAGACCAAGTTACAGCTTTATAATCTGTATGGTCTAGGTAACAACTTACCATAGACCAAGTTACAGCTTTATAATCTGTATAGTCTAAGTAACAACTCTCTCTCTCCCCCCCCCCCCCCCCAAAAAAAAAAAAAACAGACTACAACTTTATAATCTAACAACTCTAGATTAGATTATGTGGTCACAATGCTAGATTATGCAGTCACAAAGCTAGATTTATGCAGTCACACAACTGATGTTATTAACTCATTAAGGATGAGAGAACAGTATTTGATTTTGATATTTCCCAAGTGTTCTTGATGGGATCTGCTCTACTCAATGTTTTGTTTCATTTTGCCACATTTAGACATTTTAACAATCACCTTTGTTAGTATTAGCAAAGTAGTAAGCAAAGCAGCCTTTCTTCATGCCCTAAAGTGCATAGGTTACCACTTATACAATCAGTATATTTTTAAAAATAATGGATTATTCCCTTGATCTGTCTTCGTGCTGTTGTTTTTGTCTCATGTTGTCATAAAGTGTAGTACATATATGAAGCTAAAATGATATTTCATACATCAAAGTGAAAGTTTATCTGTCATATAGAACTGAAAGTACTGTCTATGAAATAATGCAGCCCATCTGCATTATCAGTGTGGATGTTTGGACCTCAGCCAGTCTGAGGTTCCTGCTGGCCAGGACAGTGTGAGTGGATATAGCAAATATACAGTTCTGCATGGTCACAGTTTTCTTTTCACCGTAGAAAATGTTGAGTTGAGTCAAGAACTGACATCACAACACTCGGAAGAGTCCCAATACTATGGTACCACTTGTAGTCTGATTATGTGTCTGTCTGACTTTTCCTTGGAATATTGATTGTCGTCCAGATCCTCTCGCTGCATACTCTCTTGGCTATGGTGTTTTATCCACACTATACACATGATCCAATAGGGTCCACCTTAGGGAAGAGGAGGTGGAACAGAGGAAATAAACCCGCCCTATGGCATACTTTATGTGTTTGGTTTTAAATGTATTTCACGTACTAAGTTTAAAGTATATTCTTCTTCTTCTTCTGCACTCATCCAGAGTGTTTTTTCAGATGTAATTGCTGTGTATTGTTAAGCACCCTTGGGCCTAGACCCTTAGGCCAACGCATCCGACATTTGCGTGCGTTTTTGACCAGGTTAGCATTCCTGGGGGACTTTCACTTTTGTGGTGCCATACACATCCCAGCTGGTCAAGTTAGAACGGTCGAATACTTCACGATCAACCCTCAAGGGAAGGCAGGGGCAGTCCATGGGCATTATCCGCCATCCAGGGTGGCTTCCATAGTTGCAGAGCTGACACATAGCGCTCTGGTGCTTGGCTCACCTAGGGAATCGCCACGTCCTGCTCATGGCTGCTGTAATTCCTCACTTCAATGTATTGGGCCTTTCGTTCGCTATGGGCCGCTCCCTGCACAAACCAAGAATGGTCGGACTGCAGACAGTATCCACTCAGCGAGCTTTCAGTTTGGACATGTGCTAGTCGCTGTGCCCGGAAAACAAAAATGTTAGAGCTGTTCCGGGTACGACGGACATTCGGAAAACTAGCTAGTCAGAGCTGTTCAGGACGCGAAGGACATTCGTAAGACTAATTAGTCAGAGCTGTTCCGGGCATGAAGGATATTTCACTCGGACGTTTTTGCTTTGTGTCACTTTATTTGCTACCTTTCGGCCGGCACATCCGACTTCTGCAGGCATTTTTACGGGTTTGTCTTCCCAGGGTTTCAAGGGGCATTAGACTCTCACTGTTGTGGTGTCGCCCACATCTCAGCTTGTCAAGGAAGAATGGTCAAAGACATCACGGTCAACCCTCAAGGGAAGGAAGACAGGGGCAGACCATGGGCATTCCCCGCTATCCAAGGAGGCTTCCATAATTGCAGAGCCGGCACATAGTGCTCTGAGACTTGGGCTTACCCGAGGAATCACCACATCCTGCTCATGGCTGCTTTAATTCCTCACTTCCATATATTGGACATTTCGTTTGTCACTGGCCGCTCCCCGCACAAACCAAGAACGGTCAGTCTGCGGACGACATCCACTTGGTAATCTTTTTCTTTGTACTTCCACGTAATGGATTCGCCAGCCAAGCGTTCCATTTCGTGTCAATGAGACGTTTTTCCACCTTTGACCACGCCCACTCTATGAGTATAGATACAGACTTTTTCCACCTTTAGTACCCGCTCACGAGGTAGGCTACATGTGCTGCCGGCTCAGCACCTTACCTCCGTGCATCAGTGAGCGAGACGGCCAGGCCTCTCATCCTGGGATCCCTCATATCCCCCTGCTAAGAGCCTTTGAGTAAGTATCTGGACTAAGCATGTGGTGTGATCAGCATCTCACCTCCGTTCTGCAGTAAGTGAGTATCGGCCCGGCTCTCACATCCAAGGGTTAGTGGCTTAGAGGCGTTCAGCCATATCCCTCAGCTGGGAGCCTTAGAGTATGTGTTCGGACCAAGAATTAGTGGCTTCGTGCGCCTGATTTGATCTTTTGACTGCTATCCTAAGTATACCTGCAGAGCAGCAGGTTGTGTCTCTCTTGGTCTGGTCCCTATCTCAAGGCCTGTCTGACATGTAGTTGTGCTTCCGTCTGCAGGTCTCTTGAGGTCATTGGGACACGCAAGCCCCTCTACCACGTCCAGGTGGAGACACATCGGAGGGGTTTAAAATATATTTGGCATATTTTGTTACATAGATATTTCACATGTTTAGTTATAAGTGTATTTAACATATTTAGTTATAAATAAGTCACAGAAAGCATAAATCTATCTTTGTGACATCATAAATCTAGCTTTGTGACCTCATAAAATCTAGCTTTGTGACCTCATAAATCTTAGTTTTGTAACAGCATAAGTCTTTTTTGTGAACTCGTAAATATAGCTTTATAACAGAATAAGTCTGTTTTTGTGAACACACAAATCTAGTGTTTAACTGCATATATCTATCTTTGTGTCAAAATAAATCTAGCTCTACCTCGCCATCAGGCGAGCCCACTCCAACTTCAGAGGTACTTGTAATTTACGCCCGCAAGTCAAGGACGAGAGGTCAACATTGTAGTCCAACTGTCCGATGTAGGGGTTGAACCCCTTACCTCAGCATCAGCACACCGGATGTTTAAGAACACGAGTTCTTATCCATTCGGCCATGCTGACCTACGGTTTTATATATTAAGATGAGCATATTATTAACATATTCAGTAGTATAATGTTTCATAATCCCTCCCCCCGCAGGCTTGAGGAAACTAAAGAGGAGTTGGAGGAATTCCAGATTAGTAGTCGTGAACTGGAGCAGGAGCTTGAAACACAGCTGAAACAAGAGGAGAAGAAGAATAAAGAATTGAATTTGATCAACGAAAGACTGCAGAATGAGTGTGATTCACTCAGGGTTGGTATTTGTTGTAACATTTCACATGTGTGGTTGGTTAAGTTTAAGTGAGTGTAACATTTCACATGTGTGGTAGGTTAAGTTTAAGTGGGTGTAACATTTCACATGTGTGGTAGGGGTGCAGAGATGTTTCCAAGGGTTATATACTGGCCAAGACTTATTGACGAGTCCTCGTCGAGGATCCTGGGCAACAGGTCCCTTCGGGGTCCTGGCTAAAGTCAGTAGGATCGCCGATTCCTCCGAAGTCGGAGAGTGTCTGCGTGTACGACGAGGAACCACCAGTCTGCACACCAATAAGCCAGACATGGGACAACGGATACTCACGCAAACCTCAGGTCCTTTATGACATCACACTGATGTTGGACAACAGGATGCCTCCATCCGACATACAGGACTTCGCGTTGGAGCTCAAGCCAACAAACACAAGCAAAGCAAAAGCAACATGTGTGGTAGGTTAAGTTTAAGTGGAAGTGACATGTCACATGTGTGGTAGGGTAAGTTTAAATGGATGTAACATGTCACATGTCTGGTAGGGTAAGTTTAAGTAAATGTAACATGTCATGTGTGGTAGGTTTAGTTTTGTTTTATCTTTGTCAAAGAACATTTCGAGCCAAAATAGGCCTTATCAGACATCTTAGAACTCGCGGCTCCATACTTTCAACCCCACTGGATGAATTGAATGGTCATCATCATTCTTGATTGACAAACAACACACAACACAGGTTTAGTTTAAGTGGATATAACATTTTACATGTTTGGTAGGTTAAGTTTAAGTGGATGTAACATAAAATTGTACATGTGTGATATGTTGTATTTTATATCTTGAGTTAAACATATGTTTCACATATTCAGTTGAGCATATATTTCACAGCAAGTGTAATATTTCATAATCCCCTCCTCTGCATGACTTTACAAGGGTGTTAAGTTACATTTAACCCTTTACAGGGCAGACGCCTGTCCGTTTTTTAGCCCTGAACGGGCAAGATTTTTTCAGGTTTGGTAAAATTTCGGGTCACGTTAGTAAAAACACCACAAATAAGGTGTTAGTCAACCGATTTTAGTTAAATAAACAACACAATGAAGGGAAAAGCATGCAGAATATGTTACTCACGTGATTGTTGTTGGTAATCCATATATGAACACAAATATTTACGAAATACAGCATGTTGTTTGTGATTTTCCATCATCTATACGGCAATATACAAACACATTTTCAGAATCATAATCACTTTCTTTAAAGTCCGACTCATGACTGCTAATGCAAAGTAACGCTTTGCACTGATATCTAGCTCCGATTAATAGTCAACTTCATGCCCTTTAATGTCATTTAAATTGAACCTAGCAAAATCTCGGCTATCACTTGAAGAATCGCCTAAATCCGTTTTGAAAAACAGTGTAAAAGTCCCGAAAACTAAGCAAAAAAGTCTGTAAAAGTCCGTTCAAATTCATAGTAACGCGTTTACAAATGGCGGCCACGTTGTCAAGCTATCGGCGAAAGCAAAAGTAGCCGTCGGAAGTGTCGGAAAGCCGAGAGATCGCGTTTTTACAATGCATAATAGTATCGGACGTAATCGGCCGATCCGCTCGTTTAAGCGATCAGCCGCTAACGGCCGCGGGCCCTGATATGGGTTAAGTAACAGTAAAATGTCAAAAATTTGGTATGTTTAAGTATTTTATAACATTTCATTGGTGTGTAATTAATTGTGGGGGATTGTGTGGCCGAGAGGATAGGACACAACATGGGCCATGGGTTCTAATCTTCAGGAAATCTAGGAATTTTTATCTGTTGGAGATGAAAAACAATGCATCTTACAATTGAATGACAGTTCATTGAATAAACAGCCTTTATTCCTTAGCCTGGAAAACTTTCAGGCTGACATCACAAGACTTAATAATATATGCTTCGATAATTTTGCTGGCTCTGCGGTGAAATAGTTACGAACACAGTTTGTAATCACACGCACTGCATTCAAAACATAGCTGTAGGCGATTTGGAAGCAGATCGCCTTGCGCTGATTTTCATACTGTGGTATGAGTGCAGATCGTTCAGAAAGCAGTGGCAAACTACTGAACATAAACTTGCCTAGAAATTACATATCATTGTTTAAAAAATGCTAGGGTTGACTGAATCCTGTAAAGGATATGCAACTAACTTTTTAAAATAGATAATTTCACTTTTGGGGCTACCATAACATTTCCTGAGGGTGTGATTAACACAGAAGTGACAGCATAAACAAATCATGAATTGTAGAAAATGATAAAATTGCCCAACAAAGAACAGGCCACACTAGAGTAAAGAAAAGACATTCCTCATTTGAATATGATGAATAAGCCATCCATTTCACACAGTCCATTGTGTTTTCCTCACATGCCCAGGACTAAGGGGGAAAAAAAGAAAGCTATTATCAGTATATTCTACAATAACATAACACGGTAATAACTTAACACTGCTATAGCATAACACAGAAGGCAAGGATACAGTAAATGCTGTGTATATGCTGAGAACAGTAATTGAACGTTCTATAGAAGTAAACAAAGACTTACATCTTTGCTTTATTGACTACACAAAGGCTTTTGATAAAGCAAAACATGTCAATATGATGAAGATGCTTGCAGATCTGAAAATTGTTGGAAAAGACCTTAGACTTGTAAAAAACATATATTGGAAACAACAATCTGCCATAAAAATTGATAATGAAATAGGTCAATATCAGCCTTTTAAGAGAGGTGTGAGACAGGGATGTGTAAAGTCTCCAGATCTTTTTTTCCCTGTACAGTGAAAGTATTTTCAGAAATGTTGACGATATGAAAGGAATCATCATTGGGGGACATAAAATTAATAACATTAGATAAGCGGATGATACAGTGTTGATTGCAGACAATGAGTAGGATCTGTAACATTTAGTAGATGCGATTGTTGCACTCAGTGAACAACTAGGGTTAGAATTAAATTGTAAGAAGACATAGATTATGGTCGTCACTAAGAACAAGGAAATACCACAATGTAATATACAAGTAAATGGGAATATTCTTAAACAAGTAATCGGTACAATTATCTGGAACAGTGATAGCATCTGATGGGAGATGCCTTGAAGAGATTAGAACAAAAATCGCCAAGGCGAAGGCAGCCTTTTGCAAGATGAAAAACATACCAATAAAAAGATGTCATTTGCAACAAGAAAAAGAGTGTTGAGGTGCTACATAGAACCTGTGCTTTTCCGGGAAGGTTAACCTGGTCAACAAATGCCCGCAGAAGTCGGATGTGTCGGCCAAATGGCGCAAGAACACAGCTCTGCTGTAAACGGGCACAACGCAATCACGTCGAAAAAAAAACTCCGGATGAACGCAGCAGAAGAAGAAGAAGAACCTGTGCTTTTGTATGGATGTGAAGCATAGACAATGAACAGACAAGCTGAAAAACATCTGATGGCTGTGGAAATGTGGTTTCTGAGGAGAATGCAAAGAATGCCTTGGACAGTCAGAAAAACCAATGACCTAGTCCTACAGGAAACAAATGAAAACCGTAAACTGATTAGAGAAATTAGACGTAGACAGTCACAATTTTTTGTCACATTATGAGAAGAAATATATTGGAGAGCTTGGTGACAACTGGCATGATCGAGGGGAAGAGAACAAGGGGAGGACAGAGAAGTAAATACGTGGATGGCTTAGCCACGTTGTATGGTCGAGACAAGAACACGGAGCTAATCCACGATTCTGGTGACCGAGTGAGATGGCAAAACATGGCCGCCCACGCTTACAGGCATGGCATATGATGATGATTGCAGCATAACACTACAATAACATAACACTGCAATAACATAACACTACAGTAACATAACACTTTCACAACATAGTAGAACTGCCTCAGAACACATGCTCTTATTTAAAATGTGGTATTGGCTGCATAAAGGACAATAAGCAGTGATAGTTTGCACAGTTTATTGTCTGGCATATATTGGTGCATGTTGTCAGGTGCATACTGCAGAAACATAAGATCAAGCAAAATGACAAATCCTTCCAGCTGAAATACCCAACACACATGTTCCCATAGCAGTTTAAATTGACATATCATAGTGATTTTAACACTGACTATTGTATTTGAATAACGAAGACACAAACAATAGATTGCACGATTTATGCCTGGCATATTTCGCTGCATCTCGTCAGGTACATACTGCAGAAATCACACAACTTACGTGAATTAACTAGATAAATCCTTCAAGTTGAAATATACACATATTCGCACAGTAATGTCACTTATCTACCACGGTAATTTTAAGCTGACTAACATGTCTTTCTGTTTACACAATTCTGGCTTGCGTTGATAGATCATAATTGCTTCTGCTAACTTTAACAAGCGAGTATTCTGTGTGTTAAACAACACGCGAAAGGCAGTGTCTCTGCCCACCACATGGCCACTTTCGGTAATGTGCCTACCAATTGAAGACGCCGGGGGCTTCCGGTGTGTTGGCCCCACGAGGCTAGCATCTCCTGTGTGTTGTATCAGAACACATGTGTCAGAACACATACCTCAATGGGTCAACAAGATACAACACACAGGAGATGCTAGCCTCGTGGGGCCGACACATCGGAAGCCCCCGGCGTCTTCAACTGGTAGGCACATTACCGAAAGTGGCCATGTGGTGGGCAGAGACACTGCCTTTCGCGTGTTGTTTAACACACAGAATACTCGCTTGTTAAAGTTAGCAGAAGCAATTATGATCTATCAACGCAAGCCAGAATTGTGGAAACAGAAAGACATGTTAGTCAGCTTAAAATTACCGTGGTAGATAAGTGACATTACTGTGCGAATATGTGTATATTTCAACTTGAAGGATTTATCTAGTTAATTCACGTAAGTTGTGTGATTTCTGCAGTATGTACCTGACGAGATGCAGCGAAATATGCCAGGCAATAAATCGTGCAATCTATTGTTTGTGTCTTCGTTATTCAAACTGACTATTGTGTCTTTTTTGTTTACAAAATGCTGGCATGGCCATGCAAATTACAGGCAAATCTTAAATTCTGTCCATTTTGTGTGTTAAACAACACACAAAGTACGTTGTCTTTATCAATCCGTGACCGGAGTCCAAAACATTGCATACTGTTGTAAAGGGCGTGCCCTTAACATTTGAGCTATATGCACCATTTTGCTGTCTTGGACAGTTTGTTTAGACTTTTTGTGGATGCCCCCCACGCTGATTGTTTGTATATATCCATTAATGCAGGATAAGCTCCAGAAACTACAGACTGACAGCCACAACAAGATCACAGAGCTGGAGGACAGTTTTGCCAGAGTGGAGGCACACAGGAACGAGTTGCAGAAGTATATTAGAGAGCTGGAGCAAGACAATGACGACTTAGAGAGGGCTAAAAGGTTTGTTAGATTGCTGCGTGGAATGCTGTGAGGTCAGAGGGATGGAGATTGTTGTCATAGGAGTGGGTTGTTGTGATGTAGGGTGAGGAAGATTGTTGTGATAAATGTGGATTTTTGTGATGAGGTGAAGGAATATTGTTGGGATGTAGGGGGAGGGAAATTGTTGCGATAGGGGTTTACTGTTGTGATTTAAGGGGAGGAAGATTGTTTTGATAGGGGTTTACTTTTGTGATTTAAGGGGAGAAAGATTTTTGTGATAAAGGTGGATTTTTGTGATGTGGTGAAGAAGGAAGATTGTTGTGATAGGGGTTTACTGTTGTGATTTTTGGGAAGAAAGATTGTTGTGAGAAAGGTGGATTTTTGTGATGAGGTGAAGGAAGATTGTTGTGATGTAGGGGGAGGGCAATTGTTGTGATAGGGGTTTACTTTTATGATTTAAGAGGAGAAAGATTGTTGTGATAAAGGTGGATTTTTGTGAAGGGTGAAGGAAGATTTGTGTGATGTAGGGAGAGGGAAATTGTTATGATAAAGGTGAATTTTATGATGAGGTGAAGGAATATTATTCTGATTGGGGGGGGGGGGGGGAATTGGATTGTTGTGGTAGGGGTGGTTTTTGTAATGTGAGGGAGGGAGATTGTTGTGATAGGGGTGGGTTTTTGGGAGGTAGGGAGGGAGATTATTGTTATAGGGGTGAATTTTTGTGAAGAGGTGTAGGAAGATTGTTGTGATGTAGGGGGAGGGAATTGTTGTGATAGGGATGTCCTGTTCTTATGTAAGGTGAGAGAGATGGTTATGATAGAGGTTGTTGTTGTGTTGTGAAGGGGAAGGGTTGTATTGGGAGGTCAAAGAGCTGCAGCAGCCTGCCACAAGTTGATTGAGGGCCTCTGCCCTCATACGGGATAAAGGACATAAGAAAAAGTAGCTGTTTTCCCAACGGAGAAAATTGGAAATAGCAGGAAATAATCAGATGCCAGGTTTCCTTCATGTATCAGTCCAGATTGAAGAAATTCATGTTCTGCAAGCCAATTTTTAACATTGTTATTTTGTTTTTTTCCCCAGAGCAACAGTTGTTTCTTTAGAAGATTTTGAGCTGAGGCTGAACCAGGTAAACATGCCCATCCTAGTTGTCTGTCTGTCTATCTGTCTATCTGTCTGTGTGCATGAAGAAAACAGCACAGCTCAGTATCTTGTACATCCACAATATGTTTGCATGTATTGCTAATGGTTGTATTTGTTTGTTTCATGACTAGCACTTGCATGGTTGATTTGCTGTAGGGCAGTTGTACACCTGCCCCCTGTTACAGATTCCATGGCTTCAGTTCCAAGCAAAGTGAATACTATGATCTGACAAGTTAAAGAGGGACTATTTTTGTAAAGAAAATGTAGAGGCAAGCCTAAGGAATAATATGACGTGAGCGGAGAGCATTATGATTTCTTCTTCTTCTTTTTCTTCTTCTTCTTCTTCCTCTTCTTCTTCTTCTTCTTCTTCTTCTTCTTCTTCTTCTTCTTCTGCTGTGTTCATCCGGGTTTTTTTTCGGACGTGATTGCGTTGTGCCTGTTTACAGCAGAGCTGCATTCTTGCGCCGTTAGGCCGACACATCCGACTTCTGCAGGCATTTGTTGACCGGGTTAACCTTCCCGGGGGTATTATGATTTCACTTATACTAGGCTATAACATTATGACATGAGGTGGTTTGCTCCATTTCTTGCCACCCATCCTTCACAGAAAAATCTCTGGTATTCACTGCTAGAAGCAACTGAACTTGACCAATATTATACTCAGCATTTAAGTCGTATGTTACTTTTTATACCAAGTGATTCAAGCATCAAAGCAAAACGGGCAACAGGGACTTACTTCTGACAGTATTTAAAGACATCCTCCTAGGTGACCACAAGCAACCACCTTATATCAGCTATCCGGACTGACATAGACAGTTCCGGTCTTCAAGACCACTTATTTTGTTCTATAAAGCACTTTCCCAGACACAGCCTGGTGTGAGTTCTGTGATACCTGTGGTGAAAACCACTCACACTTCGAAGCAAGGCTGTTAGGGATTGTCACTGAACTGTTACAGTAGGGATTGTCACTGAGCTGTTACAGTAGGGATTGTCACTGAGCTGTTACAGTAGGGATTGTCACTGAACTGTTACAGTAGGGATTGTCACTGAACTGTTACAGTAGGGATTGTCACTGAACTGTTACAGTCGGGATTGTCACTGAACTGTTATAGTCGGGTTTGTCACTGAACTGTTACAGTCGGGATTGTCACTGAACTGTTACAGTGGAGATTGTCACTGAACTGTTACAGTGGAGATTGTCACTGAACTGTTACAGTAGGGATTGTCACTGAACTGTTACAGTGGAGATTGTCACTGAACTGTTACAGTGGAGATTGTCACTGAACTGTTACAGTAGGGATTGTCACTGAACTGTTACAGTGGAGATTGTCACTGAACTGTTACAGTATGGATTGTCACTGAACTGTTACAGTAGGGATTGTCACTGAACTGTTACAGTAGGGATTGTCACTGAACTGTTACAGTAGGGATTGTCACTGAACTGTTACAGTAGGGATTGTCACTGAACTGTTACAGTAGGGATTGTCACTGAACTGTTACAGTAGGGATTGTCACTGTTACAGTAGGGATTGTCACTGTTACAATAGGGATTGTCACTGAACTGTTAAATAGGGATTGTCACTGAACTGTTACAGTAGGGATTGTCACTGAACTGTTACAATAGGGATTGTCACTGTTACAGTAGGGATTGTCACTGAACTGTTACAGTAGGGATTGTCACTGAACTGTTAACAATAGGGATTGTCACTGTTACAGTAGGGATTGTTACTGAACTGTTACACCAGATGTTTATGTGTGTGTGTTCTCTCACTTTTAACTCAGGCATAGTCCGTACATGCGCCACTACTTCTAGTTCACTTTACTGATGTTTGCATGTGGATTAGCTTTCCCTGCTACCAGTGTCCCACCAGCAGATGCATTGGTGTTACGTTTCCTCTGGAGTAAACCAGGCAGGCAGAGAGTTTGATCATGCTGCATGGGCAATACATGGTCTCTACAATTCAGCCCAGGCTTTGTGTTACACAGAGGTATAACTCCATCCCTGGCCTTATCGCTGTGGGTTATAGTTATTGTACCTTTTTGTGAGTAGTACAATGTAAAAAATTTCACCAGTTCTCCTGAATGTTGCACTCATCACGGCCTGCCAGGAAAGCTCTCCATCTTTCACCAGTTCCCCTGAATGTTGCACTCGTCAAATGTGAGTTACACCAGAATAGTGATATTACATGTTCTTTAAGTGTTACATTTCCATTTTCTTTTATTCAATTCCTAAGCTACAGTCTTATAGGCTGAATGCTATATGCAAGAAGAGTTAATTCAGTGGGGTTATAGTTTTTACCACTGTCCTTATTCTGAGTTTACAATCTAACGTGAGACAGTAAAAGTGGACAACCAACAATAAGGACACAATTCATAGGGGTGATCGTGTGTTTTGTTTTGAAAGGAATGTTTTAAATGTATTATTTCAGGCAGTTGAAAGGAATGTTTAAAATGTCTGATTTCAGGCAATTAAAAGGAATGTTTAAAATGTATGATTTCAGGCAATTGAAAGGAATGCATTCCTGGAGAGTGAGCTGGATGAGAAGGGAGTCTTACTGGACACAGTACAGAGGTTGAAAGATGAAGCTCGAGGTTTGTTTCACTCTATCAAGTTGGCTCTTGTGTAAACATTCTAGAATGTTGTGGTCCTGTAGATGCAGCGTCAGATGGGTGAGCTGATGTCTTAACTCTTCTGGGATCTTCCTCATTCATGTGATGTTTTAAAATGTTGTCTTGGACATAATTGCATAGTGCTTATTTACAGCAGAGCTGTGATATTTACACCTTGTGCAACACATCCTACTGCTTCCCTGCATTTATTCCACAACCTCAGAGTGATGATGTCAGGTTGTCAACAGGCCCTTCCAGAACAGCTGCTCGCATGCTGGTCAGTCCTTAAGGAAAGGCAGGGGCTTAGCATAGACATCCCTTGCCATCAAAGGAAGCTTCTGTAAATGCAGAGATGATACTTGATGCTCTGGAGCTTGGCTCATCCAAAGAATGGTCACATTCTGCACTTGGCTGCTCACTTCATATATTGAGCCTTCCATTCTACACAGGCTGTGCCTTCAGAGACCAGAAGGGCACAGTACTTATATTTGGGAGTTTGATGACCCCCATGCTGTGAGTGGTTTGATCCTCAGCCTGGTGCCAACAGTTCCTATAGCTTACATCTCTGTTTGTTTCCTGGCTCAAGGTTGTGGTTAGTGCCTTCCGCATTGATTCACACAACAGCATATTCCAAGCTCAGCACTCTAGAAAACCATATAGAGAAATGTTTGTAAATAGTTTTTCCTGGAAAGTGGGGTGACTGTGGATATGCAACCCATCGAACTACTACAATGTTGACAAGGTTTGACAAAGAAGCAAGGTTTTCTTTCAAAGTACTAATATTCTGTTTAATAGACAAATGTAGTAGACATTTGAACCAAATTTTCATTTAGTAGGAATCATACTCGATGGGCTTTAGAACTCATTTGTCAAATTAGTTGAGCACACCTTTAATGGACATCTTTTACCCATGATTTAAGGTAGGCTGGTGATTGCTAGAGGCTTTTCCACTTTGTAGTTTTTTTTTGTCACTGAATTTCTAAGAGCCACCAGCTCCGAGATCTCCTTCCATTTTGGTGCTGACTGTCAGGGTCTTAAACCTGGCTCGTTAAACCTAACACATGTGAGTCAGTACAAGTACAACGTGATTTGACTTGAGACTCAACGACATGAAGTTTCAATGGATTTATTTACAGATCACATGCAATACGATCTAGAGATGATCATTTCAATACATAAGTTATAACAATACACTTACAGGCAACCCACAGCTTACAGTCTATCTCACAAGATGTACAAGCACTCGACTTTCGGGCACAGAACTACACGAAACCTTTCTCTCATCATACGTCCAGTTGAGTCCGAGTCCCAGAGCTGTCTGGCTATTTCTCGCAACGCGCCTCCCCACCTGAAGTGGCTTCACGAGGCCTGCGTGCGTCCTGCTTTGTCCTTGCCTGACCGCTGGCTGTCTCGTCAGCCAGCAACCTCGCAGGCAGGTAACTAATACTCGCCTGGCGGGCGTAACGATGCTACGGCATCCCCGCTAGGGACTATTCGCCTGGCGGGCGTAACGATGTCCCTGCATATCTGCTGGCAATACTTTAGACTCTGACATGCTTCCCCCGGGGCTTCTTCATGAAAGATGTCATCTTTCATGTATACTATATATACATATCGGGTTAATATTTTAACCTTGTCAGAGTCAACCCTTCTGTTATATACATTGGTGTAGAAATACATAAGAATACACATCTTGGCATAGAAACAAATAAGAAATGGACATTGTATCTAAAGACATGTGGTGTTCAACCTTTAACACTTGTCAAGTTTCATCCTCTCGATGGCTGATTACCTTAATTGCATTATTGACCCAGTCAGATCGGTAGTAACAGCTTCCCAAGCAACTACCTCGCAGCCTTTCAAAAAAAAGTAATAATATGCTTTTTGAAACAAAAAACATCTGGCAAGACCGTAATACGGCTGTATATAAGTCGCATTCAACGCTCAAACTCTGACCTCATTTGGCCAGGAGTTCTTGTGTCGGTCTGCAATGTCGGTAACACTCTACCATGCCCAGTAGATGGCTTCTTGACGTGTTAACAATCTGGCAACAACATGGCTATTTATATACAACACATAATCGTATACATT
The DNA here is from genome assembly GCA_963921405.1 of Cepaea hortensis. NCBI lineage: Eukaryota > Metazoa > Mollusca > Gastropoda > Stylommatophora > Helicidae > Cepaea > Cepaea hortensis. Next base: position 14,801,561 of record OY992880.1, on the reverse strand, counting down.
TCAATTAACGCCCTTGGTGTAATAATGTAATAACAAATTAAATGAAAGGGACATAACTTCAAAAATTATGAAATATAATATCTTACAATAATTCTTCTATTTCTCAGCGTCATAGCTTGATGTTTTTCCATACTAGCGAAAAAATGTCGATAGTATGAATAAATTAATCAAGATATGATTCTAAGATTACACTAAATGAAAAATATTAATACAAATTCGTGTATTCAAAATTATTGAATCGTAAATAGTTTAGAAGTGTTATAACTTTTTAAGCTTTTGTTTGTCGTCTGCTAATTTTGAACTAAATTTCTAAATCATCCGGAAGTACACACGAACCGTTGATGTTGAAATTTGTAGAACACACTTGTTCCGGTCTGATGTAGTAACACGGAATGTGCAATGTTCTGATTGTTCATGTGTTGGTTGTTTCACTGGAAAAACTTCTGGATTTCGATTGACTGCAGTGGTGTAGATGTCAATGTTCAGGTCACACTTTCACACACGGAGTTAAAATATCACTGGATATGTTCGAAATGCAGATACCACGGATAAATTGGACAGTTCGCTTGCGGTAAGTTCAGAGCGAATGTAGCACTGTTCTTGTTTCATAATATATACAATTAATAAAGTTCACTTTCTACCACACACTACACAATTATTCACGACAATCACTACGTTAATAATAAAATAAGAAAACTATATATATTGGGGATAAACCCTATCACATCATATAATAGACATACACAGCTTGCGTGAAAGAAAAAAAAACTTCACTGATGAATGGCTGTGTTGGTCCGAGTGTATTTTACACACTGCACTCAGACATTGGTGCTTACTGGGTCGGCTGGACAACGGGACAAAAGATCGGCAATCGTGTTGGTTCTACCCGCGATGTGTCGAACTTCAAAGCTGTAATCTTGAAGCTTAAGAGACCAGCGAGCTATCATTTGGTTGGAAGGTACACCTGAATTGATAAATCTCAATGGACTACTGTCAGACTCCACAATAAAATGACGTCCAAGGAGGAATCTGGACAATTTAGTTATACCCACCACTAGAGCTAGGGCTTCCAACTGTGGTGTTGACCAAGCACGTTCTCTCGGTTTTAATTTTCGGGAGACGAAGTACACAGGATGTAGGATGTTATTGTGCTCTTGTAACAAGACTGCTCCAATCGCCACGGAGCTCGCGTCTGTGCGTAATCTGAAAGGGATTTGTAAATTGGGCAATTTTAGAATGGGATTGTTTAAGCTATTATCAGAAAAATAAGATAATACTTTCTGGAATGCAAATTTTAGGCATTCATTGTTTACAATTTTCTCAGGTTGATCTTTTGTTAGTAGGTTAGTAAATACTTCGGTCAGTTCAGCAAAATCTGGTATGAACTGCCTATAATAATTTATAAGTCCTAACAAACTTCTGACTTGCTTTTTCGTAGTCGGAAGTGAGAGTTTTAGTATCTTGGACACAATGTTATCGTCTGTCGTGACAAAGCCATTAGATATTTTGTACCCCAAGAAGGATATTTCCTGATAGGCTATGTCTACTTTTGCAGGCTTTACCGTCAGTCCGTGCTGTCTAATGCGTTCAAATGTCTGTTCTAATGTCTTTATGTGGTCTGTCATCGTCTTTGTGTGAACACAAATGTCGTCTATGTAACAAATAATGTTCGGTATGTCTACTAGTAGAAGTCGTGTCATACGTACGAATGTCGCTGGGGAATTGACAAGCCCAAATGGAAGTTTGCACCATTCGTACAGTCCCCAAGGTGTGGCAAATGCTGTCAGATGTCTGCTCTGTTCATCTACCGTTATTTGCCAGTAACCTTTAGTCATGTCTACCTTCATGAAGAACCTAGCGTCTGTCAGTTCTGTCAGCAGATCTTCAGAGTTGGCCATTGGCTCTAGATCTAAAAGAGTTATCTTATTTAATTTCCTATAGTCGACACAGAGTCTTATTGTGTTGTCCTTTTTGCGTACTATGACCATTGGAGATGAGAAATTTGATTGGGATCGTCTAATGATGTTGTTTTTTTCTAAGCTAATGATCTCTTGATGTAAGTGTTCTTTGTAATGCAATGGAATGGTGTATGGTCTGCATTTTATGGGTGTATTTGACATGACTGTGATGTGATGTTGTACTAATTCTGTTTGTCCTGGGTTGTTGGAGAAAATGGTGTTGCACTGTTGTATGAGATGTTTGCAACTGTCTGTTTCTGCTTGAGTTAACTTTGGGTTGATTTTAATTTCCTTCAAGCAGTTTGTCGTGTCTAATGCAGGTGTTGGAATTTCGTCACTAGCCTCGTCATCTTCATGGTCTATTATCACTGTACAGGCTGTTGTATCGTCTTGTTCGTTGTCTCTATTGTAATATGGTCTTAGCATATTGACGTGGAATATTTTGTGTTTTGTCTTTTATTTGAATCTCGTAGTCTACAGGTGAAATCTGTCTCGTCACTTTAAATGGTCCTTGCCAAGAATCGGTCAATAAGTGTCTGTCACTAGGTAGGAGAAGAAGAACGTCCTGTCCAGGTGTCAACGTTATTGTCCTGTTACCTTTGTCAGCTTATTGTCTATATGTAGCACCAGATAGTTTTAGTGCATCCTTTGCAATTATACAAGATTTGATGATTCTTTCACGCAATGATGTAACGTATACGTATGATGATATGGGTTTGAGTAAAGGAGTGGATTCAGTTAACATTTGATGATAGATGCTTAATGGGCCACGTGGTTTGGCACCATAGATAAGTTTAAAAGGAGAGAAACCTGTACTAGCATGTGGCACATCGCGATAAGCAAAGAGAATAGCAGGTAAATATACGTCCCAGTTATTGGGGTGCTCTTGCGTGACTTTAGCAAGCATATGCTTTAAATCACCGTTAAATTTTTCTATAATTCCACTCGAGTGAGGATGGTACGGGGAATTTAAACATTGCTTCACTCCTAACATTTTGGTGAAAGCTTGAGTAGATGCGGCAATGAACTGACTTCCCCTATCTGATTGGATTGTGTCTGGAAATCCTATCCGTGAAAATATATGGAAGAAAACTTCCATTATATCATTGGCAGTTATGTTCTTTAGCGGAATCGCTTCAGGCCAGCGGCTACATTGATCAATGATGGTTAATATATATTTATTCCCTCTGGTTGTTATCTGATTAAGAGGGCCCACTATGTCGACAGATATTTTCTCAAAAGGTCGACTGGCTAAGTCAGTAATTTGTAACTTTGCCTGTGGGTGTTTACCTTTCTTTACAAGTTTTTGGCAGATGTCACAACTCCTGCAATATTTCTTAATGTCATTGCAGAATTTGGGCCAATAAAACTGTGATAATAATCTTGATCTGGTCTTAGCGTATGCCATATGCCCTGCAAGAGGTATATCATGGGCAAGATGTAAGGCTTGCTTACGATACTCAATTGGCAAAACAGTTTGCTCTGTTGTGGTGTCACCTCTGGTATAATACCTGGTGAGGATACAATTTTTCAAAGCAAAATGCCATCTTGCATTTTTGGTTACCTTTGGCTTTTGGCCGATCAGATTAAAATATTTCGACAATGAAGGATCAGCCTTTTGGGCTGTTACAAAAGTCTCCTTCATGGTTTTAGGAGGTAGTAATACTGGGCTAAGCATTTCTATAGCCTCAGTCTGATTAATTTCATCTTGCATTCTAGCAGTAGATCTAGTTACTGCGTTCACACATTCAATGATATCAGATGGTGATGAAACAGTGTTATCAATGATGTCATGAGATCTTAGTGCTACATTAGCTACCATACATTCATTAGGTGGTACAACATTATCAATGATGACATTTGATGGTGATGTTGTGATCTCATTAATGCAAAGAGATGTTATGTCATGAGGCATATCATTCACCTCTGGTAAATTTCCAATTATAATATCACACACAGGGTTTATTAATGCTGCGCATTTTACTTTCCCAGTGAGGAAAGGTGTTTGAATATATGCCCATGCTAGTGGGTACTTTTCAATATTGCCAGAGAATGTTCTGCATGTTACGTGCCTGCCTGTATAGTCTGTAGGCATTATGAACGTTCTCTTCAGTCCAATCAGTGAACTTCCCGTGTCCCGAAGGACTGTAGCAGACTTGCCATTCACGTATCCCTGATGGATGTTTATTCTGCCTTTGGAGTCTATTACCAAATTAGCTTCTTCATTGGCAATAGGAACGGAGTGGCCGCATGTTAAAATGCCATCTTCACAAAAGGTATTACAAACAGTACATTTATTTGCGTTAAACATATCAAAAGCCTGTGCTGAGTTCACAGGGTGTTTCTCTGATTGTTCTTCATCTGATGATGAACTATCAAATAAGGCGGCATTGGCTTTCTTGGTCATTTGCCTACCTTTACAATCATGGCGATAATGTCCATACGCCTTACAGAGGAAACATTTACGCAAATTTCTAAAGGATTTACGCTCCTTATCTTGTCTGTTTACGATGTTCTGTAAATATGTAAGATATGCGGGGTTCTTGTCGCACATCTCGCCTTGATGATGTGAAATTCTACAATATTTGCAATGGTTGTACTTCTCAGATGTAGGCTTATAAGGTTTTTGCCTACTATAGGGTTTGTCATAGTTAGCCGATGCTACAAAATTTGTATCAGTAGCTTCACTGGCAAAACAATGTTTGTTGGCTGTGTAATAAGCCGAACCACGCCTCTTAATCTGCTCTACACTCGTACATTCATTCTCTTGCAAAAATTTTGAAAATGCTGATGGAATGGATGAAATGACTTTATCTCTAATGATAAGATCCTCTAACTTTTGATAGTTCTTATCAATTTTAGCTGCTGAAGTCCATTTGGTAAATATGTCTCGGACTAAGCAGAGGTAGTCAGAGAACGTTTGAGTCGGTTTGGGGCTCAATTTGCTGAATTGTTCTCTGTAACCTGCCTCATCTAACATAAAATGTGCCATAATCTTTGATTTTAGATAATGGTAATCTTTTCTGAGGTCTTTGGGGATAGTCTCTATGACTTTCAGAGGCTCCCCTGATAAACTTCTCATATAAATTATATTCCATTCTGACAATGGAATCTGGTAATGGTCCATTAAAGTCTCAAAATTTTGGGTGAAGGCTGCAATGCAGTCACCCGAGGTATAATTTCTTACGATACCTTGATATTTCTTGTACTGGTTTTCTTTCTCCAGTCTCTAAGATTTCTTGGACTCTTTGTTTATGGCAGTCTCAGTATCAAGTTGTTTAATCTTTAGCTGTACTTCCAGTTCTTCTCGTTTACTTTGAGCTGCTATCTCTGCTTGCTTTAAGGCTGCGTCAGTCTCTGCCTGCTTTAATGCTCTTTCAGCTGCTCTTTCATCGCTTTCATTAGCTTTCTCACGAAGGTGTTCAGAGTATTTAGTTTCACTCCACTTTGTCAACTCGTCACCTGTTAACTTTAATTTTAAACCCATATCGATGAAATCATTTAATGACGACATGATGGAAAATTTCAATGCAAATGAAATATCAGACACACAAGTTGTTACAAGTTGTTAGTAAAGTGAACAATTTACAATTATGTTCTACTTACAATATGTGCCTAAATTTGCATCCGAAAGTATTTAGAAAGAAAAATATACTCAAGTGTACTGGATGCGGTGGAGCACGGTTGAAATTCGGGCTAGGAACTGTAGGGTCGCTACTTCAAAACACAAATGACCTCTACGGGCAAGGGTTTCAGATGGCACAGAAAACCTGCTTTGTTTTTGGAGGAAATAAATTAGCGTCTATTTGATGTGGTGTGTATGCTTGTCACTAAGTTTTGATTAGGTTTGTATGGCGTTGAGTGTAATTGTAGGTCGTAATGTCGTCAGTCAACAATTTTTTTTTTTTCAAACCACAAGTTACTTTCTTTCCGAAACTTTCTGCTTTACACAATTCACTTTACAAAGACAAGCTGACTATATCTCAACACTCTACAACATTGATGACACATCACTTACATTAAGATGACATTCAGTAAGGACATAGACATCAAGTTTACAAGATGGCGACAAGGTCACAATGGCGACAACTTCACAATGTCGACAAGGTCAAAACGGTGACAAGTTCCACAATCACAAATGTTTTACACGTTTACAAGATCAAACAATATGTATGTACTTTACGTTCACATCTAGTTTCCATGTTTACACAATGTAATAATATATACCAAAATGAGCCTTCACAATCACATTTAAATGTACTCTAAAGTTGGACAAAAATTTCTAAGTTCACAACTCTAGGTTTAAATGTTAATTACTTAAACCACGTTCATTGTAAAGCCGGACGAATGCCACCACGTCCACACATGTCAGGGTCTTAAACCTGGCTCGTTAAACCTAACACATGTGAGACAGTACAAGTACAACGTGATTTGACTTGAGACTCAACGACACGAAGTTTCAATGGATTTATTTACAGATCACATGCAATACGATCTAGAGATGATCATTTCAATACATAAGTTATAACAATACACTTACAGGCAACCCACAGCTTACAGTCTATCTCACAAGATGTACAAGCACTCGACTTTCGGGCACAGAACTACACGAAACCTTTCTCTCATCATACGTCCAGTCGAGTCCGAGTCCCAGAGCTGTCTGGCTATTTCTCGCAACGCGCCTCCCCACCTGAAGTGGCTTCACGAGGCCTGCGTGCGTCCTGCTTTGTCCTTGCCTGACCGCTGGCTGTCTCGTCAGCCAGCAACCTCGCAGGCAGGTAACTAATACTCGCCTGGCGGGCGTAACGATGTTACGGCATCCCCGCTAGGGACTATTCGCCTGGCGGGCGTAACGATGTCCCTGCATATCTGCTGGCAATACTTTAGACTCTGACACTGACCTATAATGGCCACTTATCTGTGGTGTACGAATGTTTGTTTGACTGTAGGTGGAATGTATATACAACTAGCTCGTGGTGATATGAGTCCACAAATCTCAGCCTCTGGTGGGTCTCAGAAGTGTCATTTATCAACTTAGTTCTATAGGAATACCTTCTTGAATGGCAGGGATGGCCTCTGTGCTGTCTTTGTGGTGTCTTCTTTTGCAGTCCAGACTTCATAAATGGGGTTAGAATGGATCTGTAAACTTAAGGATATGATAGAGCTGTTGATTTGAGCTCCATGGGTTTGTAGACATTAAGAAAATACCATAATTCAAGCCCATGATTTATCTTAGTGCCAGATTTGGCTAATTGAACAACTACCTAGATGAAGAATGACTTGCGCTATGACTTGGATTAAAGTGAGGAAGAGTTGCGCAATTCGTCGACCTCACTCTCTCGCCTGAGTCCATCTTAATCCAGTGGCAAGACAAGTCGAGACGACTGGAGACGAATACAGGTGCAGTGGATGACCAGGGCCTTGCCGTGCTCATTACGTTCCACAATGCTTTGCAGGTGAACGCCGTCTTGCCCGTTGAATCAGGAATTATTTCTTCCGCGCAGTCTGCCAAATCCTGTCTTCACATGCTGGGTAGGCATACCCTAGTTTACCGCTTGGTTTGACACCAAATCGGATACCCATGCCTGGTTTAGCCAGCCTCTCACAGCTGTTGCCCGGGGGATGGCCGCTGTCACATGCTGACAGCTACTAGGAGCCACAGGCACGAGCTGGGTGTCAGGCTTGGACCAGTGGAGGATGGGTCCTGAAAAGGGCATGAGAGTCATCCTTACCAAAGGTGCTACCAATTCCTGACACCCCGTACCCCCTGAACAACTACCTAGAAAGCCCTTGCTGGCATACACACAACACTATTGTTCAAGTCTGCCTTTGTCTTACTGGGTTAAGGGAAGCAGAGAATTGTAGTGTGTGTCTTGCATGTCAAGAAAATTAAAGAATTGTAACGTGTCTTCAACAAAGCAGAAGGGATAAGAGTGCTCTAGTGCTTAAACTTCCGGTGCACTGATGACGAGGTAGCAAGGTTGTTTCCTACATGTCAGTTTGGACTTCAATGTTGACTTCACCTTCAGAAAGCAATGCAGACGACTGAATACGAGGCTCCTGATCATCAGAAGAGGTCCCCCCTTCCGAATGTAGAAGACTAGGCTATATATGGTGGAAGCTGGTGCAGTGAAGTTGATCGTCTGGCCTTGAATCCTGTTAGCTTTACCAGTTAACCTCATGTCATTTATATATGTAAGGCTATAGTGGTAGAAGCAACAAACTGAAGCGTGCACCTTGTGTGTAAGGCTATAGTGGTAGAAGCAACAAACTGAAGCGTGCACCTTGTGTGTAAGGCTATAGTGGTAGAAGCAACAAACTGAAGCGTGCACCTTGTGTGTAAGGCTATAGTGGTAGAAGCAACAAACTGAAGTGTGCACCTTGTGTGTAAGGCTATAGTGGTAGAAGCAACAAACTGAAGCGTGCACCTTGTGTGTAAGGCTATAGTGGTAGAAGCAACAAACTGAAGCGTGCACCTTGTGTGTAAGGCTATAGTGGTGGAAGCAACAAACTGAAGTGTGCATCTTGTGTGTAAGGCTATAATGGAAGCAGTAAATCGAAGCGTGCATCTTGTGCATGTTGTGTTTGCCAGGAGTTCACATGACCTCTTTGTTGAGATTCAAGTTTTACAGCTGTCTGTGTTTTTTGACCTTGCAGACCTGAAGTCAGAAATCGATGTCCGCAAACACCAGGATACAGTCCTTAAAACCAGTGGTGATGGTTTGCTTGGTGTCGCTGGGCAGCCAATGCAAGACAGCGGTTATGTAGCACCGGGAACAACTCCCACCACTCCAACCACACCAACAGACAGAGGTAGAAATGTTGAAATACAGGATTCATTCAGAATGTTGCAGATGTATCATATTCTTTTTTACATTCTGTGGGAATTCTTTTGACTTGTCAAGCAGACATGTTTTTCTTTGTCATTTCTTCTTACTAGAGTCCGTAGCATTAGTGATCATGTTTGTCCACAACCTTTCTGCCTCGTGTACTACCCATAATTTCTGATACTGATGTCCCTCCATGCCATGATGTCATACTGTCCAGCATCTTCTGTCTTGGTCTCCCCTTTCCTCTCAACCCCTCCAACTTGCCCACTGTGACGACATACTCCATCTTTCCCTTCCTCATGACATGCACAAAGAATGTGGACTGTCTTCTTCTGATGCAAGTAACTATTTCTCTCTGTGAGTTCACTTCTTTCAAGATATCTTCATTACTTTTTCTATCCATCCACAGAGTTCTCACCATTCTTCTATAAAATCTTTGCAGCTTCCACATAATTCCTAACTTGCCAGCTAATTGTCTGTGATTCACTTCCGTACCCCAGGATTGCTCAGTATAGCTCAAAACAGATCTTTTAGTCATTAATTGTTATATCTAATTGTTTTCTGTTTGTGTTTTATGAAACAGAATGCACTGCTATATATTATAACTATTTTTCTCAGAAAACGTTAGCAGATAAAGTTAACAGAAACGTTTTAAAAAAATGATTGCGTAGATGGACAGAAACATTGCAAGACCGCTGAATGAAGGTTGATTATGAAAACTCTGTGACTGTTTCATTAATCATGATCATCGTTGGATTAGTCAAGTCTGAAGACAGCTGTTGAAGTCGTCTGATCATGTGACTGCACTGTCATCCTATCCTCAGCAGTTCTCTTAATCTCTGCATAATTCTGATCCCCCCAAAGTCTCTGCATGCCTATGTGGTGCAATTATGTCTTGAATGTCTGTTTTTCTCTCCCCATGCATTTTCCCATCCAGGAAAATTGTAAATAGTCAACATCCTAGACTCATATTGTAAATAGTCAACATCCTGGACTTATATTGTAAATAGTCAACATCCTAGACTCATATTGTAAATAGTCAACATCCTATACTATTATTGTAAATAGTCAACATCCTAGACTATTATTGTAAATAGTCAACATCCTAGACTATTATTATAAATAGTCAACATCCTGGACTCATATTGTAAATAGTCAACATCCTGGACTTATATTGTAAATAAACATCCTGGACTTATATTGTAAATAGTCAACATCCTAGACTCATAAATAGTCAACATCCTAGACTCATATTGTGACCACACCCAGACTGCCTTGGGAGCTGCAGTGGCAGAAGTTATCTGTCGTCAAGTGGTCATGAGTTCGAATCTGCATTGCAGCAGATTGTTTAAACTGACCTGATCTGCCTGGTCAACTCAGCCTAAATGGGTATCACAGTGTGTCTTAGGAAGTAATAGGGGCAGTGTGAGGCTGTCCACATCACCTAGGAGTGACCACGTCCCCCAGGAGTGACCACATCCCTCCAGGAGTGACCACATCCCCCCCCAGGAGTGACCACATCACCCCAGGAGTGACCACATCACCCCAGGAGTGCTGATTGATCTTTACATATGCCTAGTGCTTCTCTACATGTGTAAATGGGTCCTTTATTTAACTCTTTACAACAGTGCCTGTAGTTTTGACATTAGTTGTATATTTCTCTTTACAACAGTGCCTGTAGTTTTGTCATTAGTTGTATATTTTCTCTTTACAACACCACCTGTAGTTTTGTCATTAGCTGTATATTTTCATAAATATCGTTAAGAATGTTGTATTCACGTATATTAAAAAATTGGATCTTTCTTGTTGCAGCAGAACTGCAGCAACAATTACCATGTGGTTTCTGAGCCAACTATTGTGAGTACATGGGACTTTTAGAGCATCTAACAATGATTGCTTGGAAGGGGCCAATAAAAGTGCAATAGTATACATAATAAGATTGAGACAGTGTTCTTTGGAAAGATCAGCTGTAGAAGAAGGGAAACAGATTGTGTCTGTTCTTAATTCTTGTCAATGTACATGTTCTTGTAAATGTATTTGTTCTTGTAAATGTGTCTGTTCTTCAGCAGTCGTTTACTTTTTCTTACAGGTCAGCCCACAGCTAGAGTTACTAGCGGTGTCACTGGTGCCCCACTGACTCCCTCAGCAAGAATATCTGCCCTCAACATTGTTGGAGACCTGCTTAGAAAAGTGGGGGTAAGTCTTGTTTGTTTTTTGAAAGTCTTGGTTGATGTCTTAAAGTTATGGTTGGTGTCTGAAAGTTATGGTTGATGTCTGAAAGTTATGGTTGATGTCTGAAAGTCTTGGCTGATGTTTGAAAGTCATGGTTGATGTCTGAAAGCCTTGGTTGATGTCTGAAAGTCTTGGTTGATATCTGAAAGTCTTGGTTGATGTCTGAAAGTCTTGAGCAATGTCTGAAAGTCTTGATCGTTGTCTGAAAGTCTTGAGTGATGTCTGAAAGTCTTGTTTGATGTCTGAAGTCTTGGTTGATGTCTGAAAGTTATTGTTGATGTGTGAAAGTCATTGTTGATGTCTGAAAGTCTTTGCTGACTTCAGACTCAACTGTTGCAGGTTGTGATATGTAGTTAATTTATTGTATTCTGATGAGGGACGAGTGCCAGAGACTTACTCTCTTAGTTCTGGAGACATTGGTTTAAATCTGTGAAATGGAGGGGCAGGGGCTGAGGAGGACTGAAGAGCTATTGCTGAGAGGTTGCGGTGTCTGCCTTCGGCTGTCAAGATACCAGGTTTGAATCTCAGCAAACACACGTTCCTATTTCCCAGAAACATTGGTACGTAACACTATTATAGGGTCATGTGATCTGTTATGTAGTGAGATTGGATACCTAGTCTTTTTGGATAAGGGTGAAAAACAGGAGATCCCAGGGTGTGTGTAAAAAATTCCACGACAGTTGGAAATTGCAAAGGTAGGCTGTCAGACTGCTGCCCCGGCAGAATTGTTGGAAAAGAAGACCTATCGATGTATCTAGAACCCCTGACCTTAGTTAAAATATGTCTAGAGGAAGCAAACAGTATATCAATGCATGCCAAAGTCGGACACACTGACATTGTGTATCTTAAACTTTTTTTCTACAAGGCTTTGGAATCCAAGCTGGCAACTTGTAGAAACTTTGCGCGAGATGAACCAAGAAACAAGACAGGAGCCAACGCTTTAAACTCTCCGAGGTAAGCAAACATCTTGTGTGTGTGGAAGTGTTACTTTCATTGTTGTGTTGACAGTTTAACTCATGTGTTGACAGTTTATCTCATATGTTGACAATTTAACCCTTGTGTTAACATTCATCACACATTTACCACATTTTCAAAATCATTAACCAAATTTTTTGAATCGTTAACCACATTTTTGTAGTCATTAACTACTTTTTTGTAATCATTAACCACATTACTAAGGGCTGCATTTAGAAGACACAGGAGTGGGCTGTGAAGTGGTTAGGGATTTAGTTTCTTTACATATAAAATACATGTTCTCATATTATATTGGAACCAAGTAGTTCATTACAGTTGATAAGTACTGAAATAAAGTACAAGTCTCATTAACACTCTGAAGACACATTGAGCATATGTTATTGTTTGAATATTTGTATAGACCACTTGGCAGGCGTGGGTGCTGTGGTCAGTATCACTCTTGTTTCCTTGACTTCCCAAGATGTCTCATGGCACCCATTTTAGGCTAGGTCAACCTAGGAACCCAGATCCATTTTTAAAATTCAAATCCACCCCTATGGGGATCAAATTCCTGATCCACGGGTCTATCGTACATTGTAAATGGTAGGTAGCAACATCATTACTATCATCATCATGCAGTGGGTCCTATGCTAAATGTTGCATTCGTCGTGAAAAACTCTCCATCTTTCACCAACTCCCCTGCCTTGTGCATTGTCATGCCCAGGGGGTCTTTATTGTCTTTTATCCACCTTTGTGATGACCTTCCCATGCCTCTTCTTGTAAGCACCATGTCTTCCAGTACTGTTCTTTGTCAGCAAATTTAGTGTTTGATGTGGCTAAAGTATTTCAGTGTCTGGGACACCACACTTTTTATGAGCCACTTTTCTTTGATGTTCAGATCCTGTAGAATCTGTTTTCTTCTTCTTACTAGTCTAAACAAATTTTTCTTCTTCTTGGTTCACTATTCTAACAATTTTTCTTCTTCATGGTCCACTATTCTAACAATTTTTCTTCTTCACGGTCCACTATTCTAACAATGTTTCTTCTTCAAGGTCCACTATTCTACAAATTTTTCTTTTTCATGGTCCACTATTCTAAAAAAAATTTCTTCTGCATGGTCCACTATTCTAAAAAAATTTCTTCTGCATGGTCCACTATTCTAACAATTTGTCTGTAACACTCAAGTTCAGAAGACTTGATTATCTTCTGTAGTGATTGAAGAATTATCTATGATTCACATTAGTATGTTACACAGAAAAGATGCTTGTTCTCAACATGTTTACTTTTGGTTCCTGGTATCGTGCCATGGCCTCTTATTACTATTTATCCCGTGCATTGTTACAGCCATTTCCTACTGACTTTTTTCCAACAGCCCCAATTGTTAATTATTTAGATAAGGTTTTGAAGTCTGTGACATTTTCAATTTCTTTGTTTGAGTATTATTTTTAATATTATTAATTATTTTACAACTAACATTCATATTTAAATACCAGTATACATCATTAATGTTAGGCAGCATTCATGTATTTTGTGTAACATTTATATCTAAATATCATGCTTTATGATAAATTATAGGTCACAGTTATATATAAATATCATGCTTTATGACAAATTATAGGTAGCTTTCATATATAAATATCATGCTTTATGACAAATTATAGGGAGCTTTCATATATAAATATCATGCTTTATGACAAATTATGGGCGGCTTTCATATATAAATATCATGGTTTATGACAAATTATAGGTAGCTTTCATATATAAATATCATGCTTTATGACAAATTATAGATAGCTTTCATATATAAATATCATGCTTTATGACAAATTATAGGTAGCTGTCATACATAAATATCATGCTTTATGACAAATTATAGGTAGCTTTCATGTATAAATATCATGCTTTATGACAAATTATAGGTAGCTTTCATATATAAATATCATTCTTTATGACAAATTATAGGTAGCTTTCATATATAAATGTGCTTTATGCATGCCCCATTCGAAGGGGTTACAGACATAATTCGTAATCCCGCATACCACGTTCAAAACACGGCTGCGAGCGATTTGGCAGCAGATCACCTTGCATTGGTTTTTTTATGAAAATAGAATGGGTGCCGGTCGTTCAGAAAGCAATAGCAAACTACTGAATGTAAACTGGCCAAGAGATCACAAACAGCCAAAAATGCTGGGGATGACTGCAACATCCTGTAAAGGATATGCAACTAACTTTATGACAAATTATAATAGTATTCACATACAGATTATTGATATTAATCATGTCTGAATAAGATGCTTTGTTTTTGCAAAATGTAGATGGTATTTCCTTAAAGAGTGCTTCTCTGTAGATTATAGTTGCTGCTACTCTAGAATTTAAATGCCTGATCACAACACGGATGAAATTGCTATATAAATACAGTATTTGATTACACGCTTTAGATTATTCTTGTACAAATACAATACTTAAAAATACTTCAAACAAACACAATGCAAAGAACATTGTTCTCAGGATGATTGAGAAAAATGAAGAAAACACCAACAGACTCTTTCATGATGAGAGTGATTTCTGTTTCTGTATTTTATGTTTGGGTTGAGAAATATTTCACACTTATGTCTGCTTTGATTATTTTCTTGTTTGTTTTTATACAAAGGTGACAACTGGGAGAGGTAGAATTCATTTTTTCTTTCTCTCTCTGCTTTGTTCTGTTCTTCTCTAATGCATTTGTATCCTGGTGTGCATGTGACATTTAGAGTGAATTAACATAGGATAATCAATCATAACAGAATGTATTTATGCAGGTGGACACAAATCTGTAATCTTGGAAATAGAGCTGAGAGTTGTCTGTTCTTTCTTCCATTTTTTCTGTGCGTGTGCATGCATGCGTGCATATGAGCGCATAAATGCTTCTTCTGGTGCATTTTGAATTTATGTAAATTCAGTTAATAATAATGCAAATAAGACTCCTCTGTAATTCTTGATAGAACTCAGAGATATATGTCTACCATTTCTTCTTTGTTCAGCTGTGATGGCACAGTGACTAGCACTCTCGCCTGCTGGCCTATTGTTCATGTGTTTAAACCCCCTTTGAGGTGGCCATTGTTTGTAAACAGACTTGGACACCCACTTCGAGCCAGTCTAAAAGTTGGTGCCAGGACATTTCCTGGGGAAATTAAAGTGTCCGGCCGGTTATTGACCTAAAGTGTCCGGCCGGTTATTGACCAAAAGTGTCCAACCGGTTATTGATCTAGTGTCCGGCTGGTTATTGACCTAAAGTGTCCAACCGGTTTTTGATCTAGTGTCTGGCCAGTTATTGACCTAAAGTGTCCGGCCGGTTATTGACCATATCATCCCTTGAGTGCTGATCAGTCTACAAATTGGGGGCCAGCCCCATATGCACATTTGTCTCATTATGTGAAAAGGGCTCATTTACTTTAAAAAAATGTTATCATGTACCCAATATTTATTTTTCGCTCGCTCGCTTTGAACTCAAGCGTAGTACATACACACTATTTACAGTAATGATGGACTGAATTTTGTGTGTAGATTAGCTTTCCCTATTAACAGTGTCCTTCGCTATCAGGTAAACCCACTCCAACTTCAGAGGTACTTGTAATTTACGCCCCCAAGTCAAGGACGACAGGTCAACACTAAGTTACACTATTAATTTCTGTCATCACATTTTAGTCCAGCTGTCTGGTGTAGGGGTTGAACCCCTAACCTTGGCATCAGCGCAACGGATGTTTAAGAACACACGTTCTTACCTATTCGACCAAGCGGACCTGCATATACCCAATATAAAAAGAGCTTTTTCATTGTTTCCTTATTTCTCCTTGTAGCTTTTGTTCTTGCATATTTGCATCTCTGTGTTGATTTTCCATTTAGCATCAATTAAAATCTGGATAATTTTGATAAATGTTCTATTCCTGCAGGTCGGAACTGATCTGTAGCTCTGGGAATAGAACTAAGAGGTGTCTGTCTCTGAGTGCATAAACTAACGCTGTCTTTTGTTCTTGTCTACACTTACAAGACAGGTTGTGCTCTTGATTTCTGTGTTTGGTGTATCTGCTTCGTTGGATGTGACTGTGCACAGCTTAGCTTTGTTTTTATTGTTATAGTTAGTCGTCAGTCACATGAAAGATGAAGCTCTTGAGAAGAGCTGCCGATGCCAGTACAATTTATAAATAATGGCCCTAAACATATTGTAGGGACCATCCTTTGCTCTAGACTTGATGCCAGTAAAATTTATAAAGAATGGCCCTAAACATATTGTAGGTACCATCCTTTGCTCTAGACTCGTGGGGAAACAATAAATGAAATGTTTGAGACATCTTGCGAGAGTAAAGCCAAACCAGTTGCTGCGATCTGTACACGACTGAAGAGCTCTGGTAGATCTGTGGAAGACCAACACTCACACAGATAGACTCATGTTCTTCTTTGTATGCCCTCCGATGACTGAATTCAACATGAATATATCCAACATGATTATATCCAACACATGAATAAATCCAGCATAAATATATCAACATGAATATATCCAGAATGAATAAATCCAACATGATCATATCCAAAATTAATAAATCCAACATGAGTATATGCAACATGAATACATCTAACACGAATACATCCAACATGAATACATCCAAAGAAAGTACTTGTTGACATCTCTATAGAGTTTGTCTTCAAATGGAGACTATCAAATGTGTACCGCACAAACACAAACTCAGTGCAGTGCAGGAGACATTTAGCTCAAGATTGGAAACTTTAGGCCTAACAGAAATGTGGACCAAAAGTCATCATCCATGTAAGGGATAGATGGTCATCATCATCATTCAGTGTCATCTTGTGTCCAGAACTTTGTCTTGTCACGGTAACAACCTGTTGAAATGTCTCTGTCGGTGGCTAGATGTCCTGCCTCTCTTGCTGTCATGTGTAAATTATCTGTCACATCTTGAAGCCATCCATGATGTGGTCTGTCTCTTCTCTGTCACATCTTGAAGCCATCTATGATGTGGTCTGTCTCTTCTCTGTCTCTGTCACATCTTGCCATCTGTGATGTGGTCTGTCTCTTCTCTGTCTCTGTCACATCTTGAAGCCATCTATGATGTGGTCTGTCTCTTCTCTGTCTCTGTCACATCTTGAAGCCATCTATGATGTGGTCTGTCTCTTCTCTGTCTCTGTCACATCTTGCCATCTGTGATGTGGTCTGTCTCTTCTCTGTCTCTGTCACATCTTGAAGCCATCTATGATGTGGTCTGTCTCTTCTGTCACATCTTGAAGCCATCTGTGATGTGGTCTGTCTCTTCTCTGTCACATCTTGAAGCTATCTGTGATGTGGTCTGTCTCTTCTCTGTCACATCTTGAAGCCATCTGTGATGTGGTCTGTCTCTTCTCTGTCTCTGTCACATCTTGAAGCCATCTGTGATGTGGTCTGTCTCTTCTCTGTCACATCTTGAAGCCATCTATGATGTGGTCTGTCTCTTCTCTGTCACATCTTGAAGCCATCTGTGATGTGGTCTGTCTCTTCTCTGTCACATCTTGAAGCCATCTGTGATGTGGTCTGTCTCTTCTCTGTCTCTGTCACATCTTAAAGCCATCTATTATGTGGTCTGTCTCTTCTCTGTCTCTGTCACATCTTGAAGCCATCTATGATGTGGTCTGTCTCTTCTCTGTCTCTGTCACATCTTGAAGCCATCTATGATGTGGTCTGTCCCTTCTCTGTCTCTGTAACATCTTGAAGCCATCTATGATGTGGTCTGTCTCTTCTCTGTCTCTGTCACATCTTGAAGCCATCTATGATGTGGTCTGTCCCTTCTCTGTCTCTGTCACATCTTGAAACCATCTATGATGTGGTCTGTCTCTTCTCTGTCTCTGTCACATCTTGAAGCCATCTATGATGTGGTCTGTCTCTTCTCTGTCTCTGTCACATCTTGAAGCCATCTATGATGTGGTCTGTCTCTTCTCTGTCTCTGTCACATCTTGAAGCCATCTATAATGTGGTCTGTCTCTTCTCTGTCACATCTTGAAGCCATCTGTGATGTGGTCTCTCTCTTCTCTGTCACATCTTGAAGCCATCTATGATGTGGTCTATCCCTTCTCTGTCACATCTTGAAGCCATCTGTGATGTGGTCTGTCTCTTCTCTGTCACATCTTGAAGCCATCTGTGATGTGGTCTGTCTCTTCTCTGTCACATCTTGAAGCCATCTGTGATGTGGTCTGTCTCTTCTCTGTCACATCTTGAAGCCATCTGTGATGTGGTCTGTCTCTTCTCTGTCACATCTTGAAGCCATCTATGATGTGGTCTGTCTCTTCCCTGTCTCTTTCACATCTTGAAGCCATCTATGATGTGGTCTGTCTCTTCTCTGTCACATCTTGAAGCCATCTATGATGTGGTCTGTCTCTTCCCTGTCTCTGTCACATCTTGAAGCCATCTATGATGTGGTCTGTCTCTTCTCTATCACATCTTGAAGCCATCTATGATGTGGTCTGTCTCTTCTCTGTCACATCTTGAAGCCATCTATGATGTGGTCTGTCTCTTCTCTATCACTTCTTGAAGCCATCTATGATGTGGTCCGTCCCTTCTCTATCACATCTTGAAGCCATCTATGATGTGGTCTGTCTCTTCTCTGTCACATCTTGAAGCCATCTATGATGTGGTCTGTCTCTTCTCTGTCACATCTTGAAGCCATCTGTGATGTGGTCTGTCTCTTCCCTGTCTCTTTCACATCTTGAAGCCATCTATGATGTGGTCTGCCTCTTCTTTGTCACATCTTGAAGCCATCTATGATGTGGTCTGTCTCTTCCCTGTCTCTTTCACATCTTGAAGCCATCTATGATGTGGTCTGTCTCTTCTCTGTCACATCTTAAAGCCATCTGTGATGTGGTCTGTCTCTTCCCTGTCTCTTTCACATCTTGAAGCCATCTGTGATGTGGTCTGTCTCTTCTCTGTCACATCTTAAAGCCATCTATGATGTGGTCTGTCTCTTCCCTGTCTCTTTCACATCTTGAAGCCATCTGTGATGTGGTCTGTCTCTTCTCTGTCACATCTTGAAGCCATCTATGATGTGGTCTGTCTCTTCCCTGTCTCTTTCACATCTTGAAGCCATCTGTGATGTGGTCTGTCTCTTCTCTGTCACATCTTGAAGCCATCTATGATGTGGTCTGTCTCTTCTCTGTCACATCTTGAAGCCATCTATGATGTGGTCTGTCTCTTCCCTGTCTCTTTCACATCTTGAAGCCATCTGTGATGTGGTCTGTCTCTTCCCTGTCTCTTTCACATCTTGAAGCTATCTATGATGTGGTCTGTCTCTTCCCTGTCTCTTTCACATCTTGAAGCCATCTGTGATGTGGTCTGTCTCTTCCCTGTCTCTTTCACATCTTGAAGCCATCTATGATGTGGTCTGTCTCTTCTCTGTCACATCTTGAAGCCATCTGTGATGTGGTCTGTCTCTTCTCTGTCACATCTTGAAGCCATCTATGATGTGGTCTGTCTCTTCTCTGTCACATCTTGAAGCCATCTATGATGTGGTCTGTCTCTTCTCTGTCACATCTTGAAGCCATCTGTGATGTGGTCTGTCTCTTCCCTGTCTCTTTCACATCTTGAAGCCATCCGTGATGTGGTCTGTCTCTTCTCTGTCTCTGTCACACCTTGGGGCCATCTATGATGTGGTCTACCTCTTCTCTGTCACACCTTGGAGCCATCTGTGATGTTGTCCGCCTCTTCTCTGCTTCCTTGGTTCACCTCTCTCCATACTCTTTCCCAGATACTCTTGACTTTTTACATGCCCCAAATATTTTATTTTCCTCAGTTGTATTTGTCTTAGCAGCCATTCTTCTTTTAAATTGAGGTCTTGTTAGATCTGTTTGTTCTCTTCTTCATCCACTGAGTTTGTACCACTCTTAACTAGCACACATGCTCAAAGACACATAGATTTGTGATTTTTAGCTGATTTGTTTCACACCTGTATGTTGACATAGGGAATATCATATGCATGCTTTTACTACTATTTTTGTTATTTTATCTGTTCCATTTCATAAAGAGTTTAGTTACTTTAGTTTTTATAGAGCAATGTCTCTTTTCTTTTAATTTCTGTCATCACACTCTCAGGATAAACAGTAATATTTATATTATCATAAATTACACTATTGATTTCTGTCATCACATTCTCAGGATAAACAGTATTTGATATATAATCATAAGTTACACTATTAATCTCTGTCATCACATTCTCAGGATAAACAGTATTTGATATATAATCATAAGTTACACTATTAATCTGTCATCACATTCTCAGGATAAACAGTAGATGATATATACTCATAAGTAACACTATAAATAAAAAGAAGAGATAGATAATTTTTACAATTATTGACAACTATAGAACATGTGGCTGAGTAGATCAGATGGTGAGTTCTCAGATCTGCTGGAGTCATGGGTTTAAATCCCTTTAAGGCTGTGGCCTAGCAAACTAAACAACCAGCCATCCAATCAATCTACCAACTAACCAGCCAATAAGAAACCAGGCATCCAAGCAGCCAATCAACTAACCAACCAATCTACCAACTAACCAGCCAATAAGAAACCAGGCATCCAACCAGCCAATCAACTAACCAACCAATCATCCAACTAGCCAGCCAATAAGAAACCAGACATCCAACCAGCCATTAAACTAACCAACCAATCAACACTTACAAATGTAATATTCCTGTGATTTTGTTGTTGTTGTGGATATTTTTTGCTGAGAAATAACAGAAATAGTTAATGGCAGACTGAGTTAGCTTGAAAGTATCTATCCACACTGTGGCATTGTGTGCCGTGGCTGCTGGATGTGCATGTCATGTTGTAATACACATGCCACTTATTGTCATTCAACGTGAAAAGTGCATCTTGATCTCTTACTTGTCTCCTCTGTGGTTTTCAGTACACAACACTATTGCTTACAATTATCTGTATTTGGGTTGAGTGTGTATCGTATTCAACCTCTGCTTTCTACTACTGTTACTGATTGTGTTTGTAATATGACACAGAACATTCTGAAAACTATCAGTTCTCTTGTTAAGAGACTGGGCTGACCCCCCAGGTTCCCTGGGAGGACACAATTGATACCCCTATAGAGGTTTGATCCCAGACCAATATATTGGCAAGCAAGTAGATAATGTACTTGATTACCAAGACAGTGATCTGGTTTCAGCCCAATAGGATTATTTTATCCAACAAGTGTGGTTTTGGGTTTAATCCAGCCCCTAAAATGGTTATTAGATTATTCTAAGAATGTTGTTGGAATTAGTCTATGGGGAATGGGGGTAAAACATATGAAGACATTTTTAAATATTGTTAATATGCATAGTGAAATAAGCACAGTGGTTTAAATTCAGTCTCGAGTTGAGTTCTCCCAACCTTTTGATGGGTATTATTAAATAGGAAATAGTTGATTGGATTAGAGGTCAATAATACATCTGTAACAAAAGAAAAAGCCGCGGCTGCAGCGGGATACAACAATATGAACTGGAAACAAATATATTTAGCTCCGGCGAGAAGAAACATACTAAACTCAGACACGTTGAACATACCTTACAAGGAAATCCATCGTACACAGGTGAAAAAGTCAGTGGCTTATCCAAAATCAGAAGCAATCAATAAATATATAAAATGAAATAATAAAATAAAAAAACACACAGATACGTACAATAGGACACACAGGACGGCCGACATTTCGATTCTAAGAATCTTTGTCAAGGACAGGACAACACAAATAGATAAAACAATGAAAAACAAAACACACAATAACGCAACTACTCGGTTCCCATGTGGGAGCAGAAATGGTGGTTTGTACCGGCACAAACCACCATTTCTGCTCCCACATGGGAACCGAGTAGTTGCGTTATTTTGTGTTTTGTTTTTATCTATTTGAGAAGCATGCCAATGATGTTTATTCATTGCATGAAACATGACTTCTGGCAGCACTGACTGCATTATGACACTGGGTATAATACTGATGTCCAATTAAATATTTCACTGTAATTTACATGTACAATATATCACTGCCTATTTCTTTTATTATAGTAGTATTGTTCAACAATAATCATCTTATTACTATAAAGTATATGTCATTATTATATAAGTGTAAATTCACAAGAGCAATTTTCAAAGTGATGATTTTGAAATTAAACTGAATGAATTTGCTAAGTTATAGTAAAACACTGAAGAAGTGTGTTTGTTGCCGGGGCCCATAAGGGAAGCAAAGAATAGCAACACTGTAGCCTACCAGGCATGTCGTAAGAGGCGACTAAGGAGGCTTGATGGTTCCGTCGCCCTGCTACTGAGTGAGTGCGTGGCGCGACACTGTGAGCTGTGAGTTTCGTGTGAAGTGCTTTTGAATCTGCCCGAGGTTTTTGGAACGTGACTGCATGTTCGGAGTGATGGCAGATGGCTATGTCCCAGAGTTGACCGGTTTTTGCCTTATGCAGAAATGCGTGGCTGCTGGGCTTCTGGTTGACTGCCACTGCCATCGACGATGAACTGTATTTCGTGGACTGTGTGGGTGAACATCTAGGAAACATCCAGATGGGAAAATGGCTGCAGATTCCATCAGAAATGAACTGGGTGTTTTGTGGGGGACTATTGTGTTGACATTCTGGCAGCGGCATTATGCACAGTGCATCTGTGCGGGCTGATGTTTGTCGAGACTCAAGTCTTTTCCACTTTTCACATTGGGCGGTGGGGAGCGTTTTGTATGATATTCACTGGCACAGGAACGGAGCATAATGGGGACGACCCGTTGCTGTGAAGTTGGAACTGCGACTAACTAACTAACTAACTAACTGAAGAAGAATTTTGTCAGGATTTCTAAATTGTGTGAATGGAATTGTGCTGGGGTTGCAATTGAAAATAATGAAATAGTTCGATTTGTGAATGGTCGAACACTGAAGATTGAAATTTCAGGACGATTGTATATTGTGTTTATGTGTTAATCAGCTTTTGCACTGCCAGTGATATTGTTGTTAGTGTGTGGATGTTATGTTGTTAGTGTGTGGGTGTTATATATATACTCCTTTAGATAGATGTTTTGTCTGGGGCAGACATTGGTGATTATGACTTTCTATTTGTAGAGTTATCACTTGAATGATTGATTGATGACACTCCCATTGTGAGACATCACTTGATTGATTGATTGATGTACCTCCCATTGTGGAGATATTGATTGATTGATTGATTGATGACACTCATTGTGGAGACATCACTTAATTGATTGATTGGTGTACCTCCCATTGTGGAGATATTGATTGATTGATTGATTGATTGATGTACCTCCCATTGTCTAGATATCGATTAATTGATTGATAAATGACCCTCCAATTATGGAGACGTCACCTGATTGATTGATAGATGACCCTCCCATTATGGCAACATCATCTGATTGATTGATAGTTGAGCCTCCTATTGTTGATAGATTTATAAATGACCCTCCCATTGTGGAGACATCTGATTCATTGATTGATAGATGACTCTCCCATTGTGGAGACATCAACTGATTGATTGACTGATGACTATAGTATGATCCTGATGAGATACAGCAAAGTGTGCCAGGCAATAAATTGTCTAATATATATTGTTTCTTTATTCAAATTCACAAAGGGAACCTATTGTTTAAAATACCTTTTCTGTCTACAATATTCTCAAAAACCAAATTGTCCAGTTTCTTCACCATTTCACTTCTCACTGTCCAGCATTCACATCCATAGAGAAGAATGACACACAACTTTTTAGTGAGCAGATGTATGTGCTGGTCATATTTCATTTTTTCATGATTTTGCTTATTTATGTTAAAGAGGCAATATAAATATATTAAGTGCACAAAAAGATAAAACAAATTCCTCAATGTATACTGCGATAGGAAGAAAAAATCTTTACATGAACTAGCTTACATCCCCCTTTCTCATTCAGCCCCATAAAGATCTCGATCTATATCAACCAGAAAATGTGAGGTCTGATGTAATTATCTTTAGCATGATAAACCTGATTACCTTCTTCTCAGTTTATAATCTTCTCACTTATATATATGAATTGTGTTACTATGGTTACAACTTTTTTGACCATTTTACCAGAATTGTTTGGAGTGACTTGCCCTTGAAGGTGATTCTAAACATGATTCCTGGAGTTTATTGTTGTTTAGAAGTGCACTTTAAACACGCTTGTCAGAATTAAAGAACTCATTTTCCCCAGATGATTCAGTGTGTACTTTCAGCAAATTTTAAAGGGAAGAGATTTCAAGCTGGGAGTTGTTTGTTTAATGGAGGCAGCAGATGATCTTGGATGTTGTAAAACTAAATAAAAGAATATATAGAACAATAAAGACACAATTATATGTGCCTGTAATTGAACAAAAAGAAAAAAAGTCGTTAAGAAAATGTTACCAAATTTAAGTGTAAATTTTGAAGATGCCATTATTCTTGATCATAAAATATGTGAAAATCATCGAGGTCATGGGAACACTGGATAAGTATAATGAAAGCTATTGATTTACACTTATGTTAGGGGGAAGGAGCAGATATTGAATGATACACTGGACAGCACAGACAATTGAAACTTAAAGGAAGTAGAGATTCTAACATGTCACGTGTTATTTCTGAATGTGTTAACTGCGACTGAGTTAGTACACTGCTTGTTTTAACAGATCGTTTTATCCTTTAGCTCCACACTGAACCCGTATTTCTTCTCATTTTCCCATCCCTTGGCCTCCTTGCTTTTTGTAACAATTATTCCTAAACCTTGGGTTAGTGGCTTGTAAATCAGCGAAGGTAGACACAAAATATTATGGACTTGTTGTGCATGAGGCAGGAGAGATGGCCAGAGACCGAGATGATGTGAATGTACTGTGAAGTGCTGGCCAGAGACCGAGATGATGTGGATGTACTGTGAAGTGCTGGCCAGAGACTGAGATGATGTGCATGTACTGTGAAGTGCTGGCCAGAGACTGAGATGATGTGCATGTACTGTGAAGTGCTGGCCAGAGACTGAGATGATGTGCATGTACTGTGAAGTGCGTGCTACATGATGCTAAGGACTCATAAATAAAATGTTTCCCAGCCAACTTGGCATATTGGGATATGGCGCTGAGACAGTGCCTTTTTTAAGAAATTGATTGACTGCCATTACCTATGTACACTGCCGGCCTAGGCACTTTTCTTAAATGTGGCTGTATTTACTGGCTTCATTGTGACTGCACAGTCCTGCCTCATGCTAAACACATTTAGTTAGTTAGTTGCATATATCCTTTACAGGACATGGCAGTCAATCCCATTATAATTTTACTGTGATTTCTAGGAAAGTTTACTTTTAGTAGTTTGCCATGGCTTTCTGAATGACCAGCACTCATACTATTGTATGAAAACCAGTGCACGGCAGTTTGCTTCCAAATCGCCCACAACTGTGTTTCCAACGTGGATTGCGAATTGTTTTTGTAACCCCGTCACCACAGCACCAGCTACTAAGCACATATTCGTGATTAATTGGGACTTGATCACCTCCCAGACAATTCTGTGGTAGCCATTCTATGAGGACTGGTCATTCCCAGAGCTAGGCCTGGTCATTCCCAGAGCTAGGCCTGGTCAGTCCCAGAGCTAGGCTTGGTCAGTCCCAGAGCTAGGCCTGGTCATTCCCAGAGCTAGGCCTGGTCAGTCCCAGAGCTAGGCTTGGTCATTCTCAGAGCTAGGCTTGATCAGTCCCAGAGCTGTACCATCAGGTGTAAGCTACTGTGATTTAGACAATCATTTCTGACAGGCCTGCCTTCAGCTGTCTCTGACCGACCCCAAGTTTCCTGGCAGAGAAGGTTCATATCTCTCTTAGTCTGTTTCCTTGTTCTTCCACCAGCCCCATCTCGATACACCATTGTCAGCATAGATCTGCAGTGCCCTCTTCCATCTGATACCAATAATGGTGAATCATTGGTTCTTCTCACTTTCCTACCCTCCAGACTGATACCAGTAATGATGAAACAATTGCTGCAGTGATAATTTTTGTGTTGTGTTTTTATGCTTACACCACACGTTCTGCAACCTTTCCCTTGATGTAGCTTGTGTATTGTGGCTTCAGCTAGACATTGTCACCAATCACATGTGCAGGGGATATTTGGGTGTGTGCGGTGGGTATGTGGGTGTGTGCGGCAGACATATGGTTATGTATAAGATATGTACAGTGCCAACTGGTGGATTAAAATGACAGATCTTGTGACACAGAGATAAAGAAAAGAATTGAATGTGACAGATGATGTGACACAGAGATAAAGAAAAGAATTGGCAGTGACATGATGTGACACAGATAAAGAAAAGAATTGGCAGTGACATGTGACAGATCTTATGACACAGAGCTAAAAAATAGGAATGCCATCCCAAAGATCCTTCAGCAAGAAAGAGTAGTGTTGTGAGCAACAGAAACATGACCTGCACAGAAACCACTCACTGATGTCACATGAGGCCTGTTATAGTGTGTAGAACCAACGTTGGTCAATGAGTGTTTGAATGGTGAAGAAACTTGAGGCAGCAGAGATGTGGTATTTAGGAATAATGTTGAGAGTGTGGTGGATAGAGAAGACAGCATCCACTGTGACATTGAGAACTACTGTAAGGAACAGACACATATAATTATGGGGTGTGTCAGTGGAATAGGGAATTCACCTTCTGTAAGAACATGCTAAATGAGGGGCAGAGGAAGGTGTACGGAGACAGCTTCAACAGCTGGGCAACATATCATAATGTAAGCATCCCCAACCTCCTGAAAATATTGGATGAAAGAGGGGAGGGGTAAGTCTTGATAGCTGATATAGGCGCAAGAAGAAGAAGAGATATATGGGTGTATATGCATGCATACTTGTATGTGTATGTTTGGGATATTCAGATGGTTCATTTGCCATGGGATTACTTGACCTCTTTCAGCTGTGGGAGTAGATCAGAAACACGTGTGTGTCTGTGTTTGCATAGATGGTGCTGTGTTTGTATAGATGGTGCTGTGTTTGCATAGATGGTGCTGTGTTTGTATAGATGGTGCTGTGTTTGTATAGATGGTGCTGTGTTTGTATAGATGGCAGCACATGCTGTTATATCTTATAGAATGTTTCAAACAGATAATTACATCAAATGAATATATGTGTAGGTATATATATGTGTGTGTATGTAATATATTCCACAATGTGTGTCGTGCGTGCGTGCATGCGCACGCACAACACACATTGTGGAATATATTACTTGTCAGTGATGAAACAATCTCTGTAAAATTGTAATATAGTGATGGCAGAGGTACGTTTTATTACAATTGTTTTTTAGTGAATGATGTATGCTGTTTAAAGAGTAAAAGTTAATAGAATTCTGCTATAACCTTTGAATATTTTGTGTTTGCTTGAATGCTTCTAAATTTGTCATTCTTACTCAATAGGACTTAAAAGAATTGTTGTTTCCAAATTATACATGTTAGTAACTTTTAAACATTTAATAATACAACCTTCAAATGATGTTTATTGTAGCTATTTAATATTAATATATCTCAAGTTATTGCGGTTAAAAACAGCACAAAGAATTTATGTAGACCTTATATGCTGTTTTTTTTGTGTGGAATCCTAATAGTTTTGTGTGTGTTTTACCTACACTTTTGTTGGAATCCTAAGTTTTGTGTAGCTTTTGCCAAATGTTTTGTTGGAATCCTAATAGTTGTGTGTGTTTTTTACTTACAGGACCAAGCGTCTGAGTCGAGGCTCTTCACTGCCAGTTCAGACAGGAGTCAAGATGACAGTCTAGGATTAGTGTCGCCTGTCGGGCCCACTGTCATAGTGGAAGATGTTTGTTGTGACTTAAAGCGCCCAAAATCATTCTCTCTACATGCATAGCTTAAATCTTTGTTTGTTCTGTCTTAATTCACTGGAGACATTACATTGTCTGTCCTGGCTACAGATATTGCAGTGTCTGTCTTTGATATAGACATCGGTCTTTATTCTAGATACACTCATTGTTGTGCATATCTTTGACCCAGACATTACATTGTCTGTCTTTATCCCAGACATTACATTGTCTATCCTAACTACACATATTGCGGTGTCTGTTTTGACCCAGACATTGCATTGTCTGTCCTAGTTACAGATATTGTGTTGTCTATATTTATAACAGACATTACATTGTCTGTCCTAGCTACAGATATTGTGTTGTCTATATTTATAACAGACATTACATTGTCTGTCCTAGCTACAGATATTGTGTTGTCTATATTTGTCACAGACATTACATTGTCATTCCTAGCTACAGATACTGTAATGTATATCTTTGTCGCATACGTTACGTTTGTCTACCTTAATTGCAGCCTTTAAAGTGCCTACCCTTAACATGGACTTTACATTGTCTACCCTTAAACACAGACATTACAAGGTCTACCCTTGACACAGACTTTACATTGTCTATCATTAAATGCAGACATTACATTCTGTACCCTTTGACAGACTTTACACTTCACAGTGTCTATTGATGCCTACAGACATTAGTGTCTGTTCTAGTTAAGTCTGTTTCAGCTACAGACATAACAGCCTATTCTTTATTCTTTAGACACAGACTGCCTGTCTTTGTTGCAGACCAAGATATAGTGTTACAAAGTCTGTGTCTGCAACCCTCATCACAGACATTACAGTGCCTGATCTAGCTATGCACATTGCTGTGTCAAGACATGCACAAACCAGACCACTTGCTCATTTATGGATTTCCATATCTATAGATGCATTTGAATAATAGAATATGTACATAAATTGTAAAAAAAAACTTGCCTGTGAAAGGGGTGCTTCATATCCAAGTTTTAGAACCTCTGAAGTAACACGTCAATTGTACAGGAATTCTAGTAAAGTGAAAACCAAATTTACCACGTGAAATCTACTTATAGATAATATATTAACAAATATAGATAAAATTGCTATATATGGAAGCTGTCCAGGTTTTTTTTTAAAATTGATACAACACCAATTTACATTTGCTACTGCATCCTTTCTCTTTTGGGTTTTTAAAATATCAGTTATACGTTTTCTAGTAAGTTCATTAATACATTTTCTAGTACCTTCTTTAATACATGTGTGAATGCTATTTGCATATGCCAGTTTGTAAAAAAAAGTCGGCAGTATATTTATTTTGTTATTTTCTGAGTTTGATGTCAGTTTGTTCATTGCCAGCATAAGTCTAAAAGATGTATGTCAGATGTTAATGCTTGTACCACTATCTTTTCACTGGGAGTCGAAGTAGAGCAGGGGCTGAACGCTTGCCTGGTCATGAGTTCGAATCCACATTGGGGCAGATTTTTTCAATCGACCGGGGCTGGCACACTGACCCAGTCTACTAACATGGGTACCAGGAAATGTCTTGGGGAGTGAGGAGGGTCAGCGTGATGTTGATCATATCATCCCTCGAATGTCAGCTGGTCTGTAATGATACTGATCATATCATCCCTCGAATGTCGACTGGTCTGTAATGATACTGATCATATCATCCCTCGAATGTCAGCTGGTCTGTAATGATACTGATCATATCATCCCTCGAATGTCAGCTGGTCTGTAATGACATGGGTCCAGCACCACATACCCAGTAGAACTTCAGGCTTGTCAAAGGCTCCTTGACTTTCTATTTCTTCATTAACTTATTGTTCTAATTTGTGTGATTGTGAAAATCTGACTTGCAGTTTGTATCTTTCTACTATTCAATGCCTTGATGTTGAAGATTCCCCATGGAAAACTAAGCATTATCTGCAATTGTTGTCGGTGGTGAGACATGAAAAGCTTCCTAGTTTGGACACTTCTCTCGCCTTGACTCCTCAAAGCTAATCAATCCTCAAGGGAACAGTGAGGGCAAGCAAGTAGAAGAAGACAGAGCAGAGGAAATTCTTCAATGAATACATTAAATAGTGGACAACATATAGTATTTCCACACTTGTGAGTCTTGCTTAGGTCAGAGAGCCGTGGAGGACTTTGGTTGTTGAAGCTTCTTCAGAGAGGTTTAGAGGACTGGTTACAGATGCTTCTTCACAGAGCAGTAGAGGATTTTGAATTCTGGAGCTTCTTCATGGAGCAGTAGAAGACTTTGATTGTTGGAGCTTCTTCATGGAGAGGACTGATTGTTGGAGCTTCTTCATGGAGAGGACTGATTGTTGGAGCTTCTTCATGGAGAGGACTGATTGTTGGAGCTTCTTCATGGAGAGGACTGATTGTTGGAGCTTCTTCATGGAGAGGACTGATTGTTGGAGCTTCTTCATGGAGAGGACTGATTGTTGGAGCTTCTTCATGGAGAGGACTGATTGTTTGAGCTTCTTCATGGAGAGGACTGATTGTTGGAGCTTCTTCATGGAGAGGACTGATTGTTGGAGCTTCTTCATGGAGAGGACTGATTGTTGGAGCTTCTTCATGGAGAGGACTGATTGTTGGAGCTTCTTCATGGAGAGGACTGATTGTTGGAGCTTCTTCAAGGAGAGGACTGATTGTTGGAGCTTCTTCATGGAGAGGACTGATTGTTGGAGCTTCTTCATGGAGAGGACTGATTGTTGGAGCTTCTTCATGGAGAGGACTGATTGTTGATGTTTCTGCTGTGACAACTCCTACAACCTACGTTCAGGCCTACAGGACAAAATGAGAATGTTGATCTGGCAAGAATGAATGATTTCTGCTCTGTCTGCATCCCTTGTGTTTTATGTAAAGACCCTGTTTACACTGCATTTATGTTAACTTTATATTTGCTTGTTGTATGCACATACCATACATTGTGTATTGCCTATGATATTTGGCAGCAGTTGATACATACTGTTGGATTTTGTATGTGTTTGTGCAATGTTTCCTAAAATGTACATATTCAGACTGTCTTGTGTCCTGCTAAAACAACTTACGTTTGGAAACAGAAATGCAAGATCCATCCACACCAGACAGATTGTCCTAGTAGATCCAGCTGTTCTGTCTGGTGTGAGGTGGTAGGTCAAGGGCAGGTGATGACCTGGAAGACAACTAGCACACTTATTCCCAGCATTCTTGTGGGTTCAAAACAATGTTTTCCTGTAGAGAATTTGAATACTGAAGACTCAAACAATAGATGGCACGATTTATTGCCTGGCATATTTTGTTGAGCATGAAGCTTGAAGGATTAATCTTATTGTTTTAGTTTATGTCGTGTGATTTCTGCTGTATTTACCTGACAAGAAGCAGCATAATCTGTCAGGCAATAAATTGTGCAATCTATAATTGGTGTCTTCGTTATTCAAATTCTTGTGGGTGATGATCCATGATGGTTGCACTTGATGGGGGTGCTGATCATTTACTGTTGTGATTAGGACTTGTGACCCTCTTGCAGTCTCGCCGAGTATTTAGTCTTCTTTCAGCACATATGTAGTGGCATGTCTTATCTGTAGCCTGGTGTTCTGTACTCAAAAATCCAGAATTCCTCTCTGAACAATAAAGTGTTAAAGCATGTTGACAGAAGACTCAAGGAGGCTAGAGGATTGTCTGAAGCAATAAGTAACTAGCTCCCTTCCTCACAACATACCCTCCCCAACTCATGAGAAAGGCTGTTACCTCATTTGTGAGTATCTAGTTTAGAACCAAAGGTTGTACCTAGCAGAGGTCAGCAGTCTAACCACTGGTCTCACATTTGCAAATGGTGGCCAAATACACGTCTGCTGTACATGCATCTCATTTGCTTCTCTAGTCTTGATCAGTTTAAATGTTTCCTTTTAACATATGGTCTCTGTATGCATATGTTCTTCCTCGTGGGTTTACATATATATTACTTGTATGTCATGTCAAGTGTATTTTGCTCATTCAGTATGCAGTTATTTATGCACATGTGTGGGATTATCTTTGTGCACTCAAGATATTCATAAATATCAGTTAATCTAAGATGTTTTTTTTTAATCATTGTATACGAGTAATAGAATGTTCTTGTATTAGAAATGAAGATAATTGTCTGTATACAGGTAATAGAGTGGTGATTAGAAGTGGAGATAATTGTCTGTATACAGGTAATAGAATGGTGATTAGAAGTGGAGATAATTGTCTGTATACAAGTAATAGAATGGTGTATTAGAATTCTGGATAATTGTCTGTATACAGGTAATAGAATGGTGTATTAGAAGTGGGGATATTTGTCTGTATACAGGTAATAGAATGGTGCATTAGAATTCTGGATAATTGTCTGTATACAGGTAATAGAATGGTGTATTAGAAGTGGGGATATTTGTCTGTATACAGGTAATAGAATGGTGCATTAGAATTCTGGATAATTGTCTGTATACAGGTAATAGAATGGTGTATTAGAAGTGGGGATATTTGTCTGTATACAGGTAATAGAATGGTGCATTAGAATTCTGGATAATTGTCTGTATACAGGTAATAGAATGGTGTATTAGAAGTGGGGATATTTGTCTGTATACAGGTAATAGAATGGTGCATTAGAATTCTGGATAATTGTCTGTATACAGGTAATAGAATGGTGCATTAGAAGTGGGGATATTTGTCTGTGTACAGGTAATAGAGTGGTGCATTAGAATTCTGGATAATTGTCTGTATACAGGTAATAGAATGGTGTATTAGAAGTGGGGATAATTCTCATGAGAACATAGAGTGGTTTAGTTCAGCTAGAGACACTGTTGTCATGTCAAGGCCCATAAACCACTCAGTACAAGATGACTGGTGGGGTCTGTATCATGTCAGTTATCTTTAACTTTCCAGGTAACCAGTGTTTATGAGACGGGGTCGAGTCCAGAATAATATGGTCCATGAGACAAAACATCCCTGCCTCAAAGCAGATTTCAATCCTGGGCCAGAAGGGCAGAGTTTGAGTCACTGTTGTGAAGGAAAACAGACTCCACTACTACATGGTTGCTATGTGCTGGCAAACATTTACCACCATTAGAGGTGGAATTGCCCACGTATTTGCGTAGCAGTGTAGACATAGATGGGGGAGCAGACAGGTATTACAATTAGAATACAAAGTACAAGAGGTACTTCATAGCACTGACATGTGTGGAGGTTAAACTTAGCATAACATTTAGAGTATTTAATTATAATGATTAATAAGTTAAACTCTAACCTGCACAGTTCACTGCGACTACACTAGCTAGGTGCCTTTAATTACTCAGGCTTAAGACCCCCCCCCCCCCCTGCCATACATGGCAAGGTACTATATTAGCAGTAGATGACAGATTAATCAGTACTTGTGTATGGATCAGAAACCATGGAGAGTGACTGAAACGATGACTAGTAAACTGCAGACATTCATCACTTGGTGCCTGCACAGAACACAGGGACTCACATGGTATATCACAATCACCACAGAGAATTCCATAGAATATCAACTGTTGAATGCTGGAAATTTCATGGAAAATCATTTGAAGAATGTTGAGAATTCTGTGTAAAATAAAATCATTTGTAAAATGTTGAGAATATGTGGAAAACTATTTGTAGAATGTTGAGAATCCTGTGAAAGATCATTTGTTTGAGGGGGCCTCAAATGAAAACCGGAAATGTGTTCTTTTTTGTTTGGTGAATATAATCTGAAAAGGTACTGAAAAAATGTATCATTTTTTTTTTATATTGTCACCACTGTGTTCAATGCAAGTTCTCCAGCGCCGATAAACTGCTTGGATTCCCGTAGAAAACAACATTCTCTTGGCCGCATGGTTAACCACTCATGCACAGACCACACAATCTGTCACAGAAGCATGCTGTTTTCAAACTTCCTATTTCACTCATTCACTTGTTGGACTGACAGGGATGCATCACCATACTGGACCTTCATTTGCCGATGAATTTCTATAGGTTTCACCCCTTCACTGATTAAAAAAAACAGATAACTGCTCCTCTTTGGTGCATGTCAAAAGTAGGGCGACCATCTTTAAACTGTCCTTATGACGTCACATTGTTTGTCTGCACAGGGATGTCACATGCTTAACACTTGTGACATCCTTTGTAACAATATTGACAGGTAACAAGACAATGGCATGGTTATTGTAATTTCTATCACACTTTTAAGGTTTTCATTTGAAGCCCCCTCGTAGAATGTTCTGTGGAAGTTCTGTGGAGTTCTGTGGAAGTTCAATATCCAAGTGTTTCAGAAGGTTAGTTAGTTAGTCGACAGATCATCCTCATTGCATATCGAACCATTCAGTCCATAAGTGCCCGGATCCCCTCCTCAGCAAATCCCGCAACGTGTAGCGGCTAACGACGCCAGTTCTGTGTTGGTTTATTACACTTCTTTGGCTTCCTGCATTTCAGGAGGCAAATTCACAAAGGCAAATGGTCAGACATATTGGAACAAAACAGCAGTACTTTCTTGGTCAAGTTAGGAGAAGAGAAGGTAGGGCCTGGAGAATATTGCGGAAGCTGTAAAAATTGTGGGTGTTAGCGACAGGATGACAAAGAGAGAAATGCATGATGGATGGCCTGAGTAGCATGGGAGTTGATCAGCAGTTCAACTTCCCAATAACACAGACGACAGTTGGTTGTGTATGAGCAGGATATATAGTGTCCCTGGACATGGCACGTGATGATGATAATATTGTTTATGATGGTCTGTTGGCCTGTTTATATCAACATTTATATTAATTTATATCGAGCAAAACTGCTCTGATGGTCTGTTGGCCTGTTTATATCAACATTTATATTAATTTATATCGAGCAAAACTGCTCAACTTTTAAAAACAATGATGCTCATACTGACACAACAAACTGCACAAATAAAGATATTGATATCATCATGTTCCCTGCCGGATGGCATGGGAGATCATGTGACTGCACAGACCTGGGTCCATGGTGTTCTAGATCAGTTCTGCTGATGTTATTCCCCCATGCCACCATCTCAAACCATCCAGCAGTATTTCACTCTGTCTGCCGGTGCCACCTCTACCGCTGATCTTTTCAATTGTCATGATTTTTATTTGGCGCTCACTCACTTCACGTGTAGTCCATGCACACTACTACTTTTAGTGCTGAACTGAAATTTGCACGTGGATTAGCTTTCCCTATTAACAGTGTCCCTCGCCATCAGGTGAACCCACTCTGACTTCAGAGGTACTTGTAATTTACGTCCCCAAATCAAGGGTGACAAGTCAACATTTTAGTCCAACTGTCCGGTGTAGGGGTTGAACCCTTACCTCGACGTCAGCACACTGAATGTTTTAAATTGTCATATTTTCCAATGCCTCTCTTCTCAAGACATGACCATAGAGAATTTGTTTGTCTCTTACCTACAGTTGTATATAATGTTCTACCCTCATTGTTATCCCAGACTTTCTATCCACCTTTCTCTATCTACTTTCTTTCATTCAGACATCTTTAAACCACTCAATTATGGTGAAGGTATATGGTGTTCGTTGAAAATATTGATTATGTAAAGTATTTTAATGTGATATATTAATTGTACATTTAAGTGAAAATATATATTATTTCTTTGTTTCGTTTTTCAATAACTGTTCCATGTTTTTAGTTGACATCATCTCAGGTTAAAGGGCATTTGTGCAAGATTTGATTTCTCTGCTTGAATTGTTTTGTTAAATCATGTTCCAAATTTGGATATTTGAACGTGCATGTGGGCACACAAGTGTGTGTGTGTGTGTACAGTGTATTGTTTGTTTATATATAGCTGCTGCCTCTAGGCATCGAGTTGGAGCCTGTTGTCAGTGACATAATTCAGACCTGTGGTAGAAACAGTATATGAGGCTACAGAACTCAAAAACTCAACTACACAAGGCTGTTCAGATCTCAGTATAATAACATAAAACTACAGATCTCTAGGCGAGCCTACAGATCTCAGTATAATAACATAAAACTACAGATCTCTGTATAGTAACATAAAACTACAGATTTCTAGACGAGCCTACAGATCTCAGTATAATAACATAAAACTACAGATTTCTAGACGAGCCTACAGATCTCAGTATAATAACATAAAACTACAGATCTCTAGACGAGCCTACAGATCTCAGTATAATAACAAAACTACAGATCTCTAGATGAGCCTACAGATCTCAGTATAATAACATAAAACTACAGATCTCTAGATAAGCCTACAGATCTCGGTAGAATAACATAAAACTACAGATCTCTGTATAGTAACACAAAACTACAGATCTCTAGATGAGCCTACAGATCTCAGTATAATCACATAAAACTACAGATCTCTAGATGAGCCTACATATCTCAGTATAATAACAAAACTACAGATCTCTAGATGAGCCTACATATAGATCTCAGTATAATAACATAAAACTACAGATTTCTAGACGAACCTACAGATCTCAGTATAATAACATAAAACTACAGATCTCTTGAAGAGCCTACAGATCTCAGTATAATAACATAAAACTACAGATCTCTAGACGAGCCTACAGATCTCAGTATAATAACATAAAACTACAGATCTCTAGACGAGCCTACAGATCTCAGTATAATAACATAAAACTACAGATCTCTAGACGAGCCTACAGATCTCAGTGTAATAACATAAAACTACAGATCTCTAGATGAGCCTACAGATCTCAGTATAATAACATAAAACTACAGATCTTTAGACGAGCCTACAGATCTCAGTATAATAACATAAAACTACAGATCTCTTGACGAACCTATAGATCTCAGTATAAGTATCTCATGCTGTTGTCCCTGTGTGACTGGCTGTTGTCCCTGTGTGGCTGGCTATTCTCCCCATGTGGCTGGCTGTTGCCCCCGTGTGGCTGGCTGTTGTCCCTGTGTGGCTGGTTTTGTTGTCCCCTGTGTGGCTGACTATTCTCCCTGTGTGACAGGCTATTCTCCCCGTGTGGCTGGCTGTTGTCCCTGTGTAGCTGGCTGTTGTCCGTGTGTGGCTGGCTGTTGTCCCTATGTGGCTAGCTGTTGTCCCTGTATGGCTGGCTGTTGTCCCTGTGTGGCTGGCTG
This sequence comes from Cepaea hortensis, assembly GCA_963921405.1. Classification (NCBI taxonomy): domain Eukaryota; kingdom Metazoa; phylum Mollusca; class Gastropoda; order Stylommatophora; family Helicidae; genus Cepaea; species Cepaea hortensis. The sequence continues at coordinate 14,764,667 of OY992880.1, read as the reverse complement.
TTTTCCCCTGTGTGGCTGGCTGTTGTCCCTGTGTGGCTGGCTGTTGTCCCCTGTGTGGCTGGCTGTTGTCCCCTGTGTGGCTGGCTATTCTCGTGTGGCTGGCTGTTGTCTCTGTGTGGCTGGCTATTCTCCCCGTGTGGCCGGTTGTTATCATTGTGTGGCTGGATGTTGTCCCCTGTGTGACAGGATTTTGTCCCCTGTGTTGCTGGCTGTTGTCCCCTGTGTGACTAGCTGTTGTCCCCTGTGTGGCTGGCTGTTGTCCCCGTGTGGCTGGCTGTTGTCCCCATGTGGCTGGCTGTTGTCCCCTGTGTGGCTGGCTGCTGTCCCTGTGTGGCTGGCTGTTGTCCCCTATGTGACACTATTCTCCCCATGTGACAGTATATTGTCCCTGTGTGGTTGGCTGTTGTCCCCTGTGTGGCTGGCTGTTGTCCCCATGTGACAGGCTGTTGTCCCTGGGTGGCTGGCTGTTGTCCCTGGTTGGCTGGCTGTTGTCCCTTGTGTGATTGTACTTCTTACATTTAGTCACAAGATGCTAAAGATATTTGGCATGTCTGTTTGTTTACAGGGCGTGTGTAATTAGCCTCTGTAAAAGTCAAATGTTTAGGATTTTGTTGACATTGTTAGTTCCCCCATTAAGTAGTTGCTAACAAAATCAGTGACTAGACATGGTTATTGTTACCTTGTAGTATGACAATAGTGATGACAAAATTGAAATTTAGCATGACAAAATTGAGATGTAGGATGACAAAATTGAAATGTTGCATGACAAAATTGAGATGTAGGATGACAAAATTGAAATTTAGCATGACAAAATTGAGATGTAGGATGACAAAATTGAGATGTAGGATGACAAAATTGAGATGTAGCATGACAAAATTGAGATGTTGCATGACAAAATTGAGATGTAGGATGACAAAATTTATCACTAGACAACTTTGTCGCTACTATGTAGGATGAAAACATCAGTCACTAGACATGGTTGTTGTCAAAATGTTGGATGTTGTATTCTATTATGCAGTGATAAGAAAACACTACCACTGTCTGAATGTGCACACATTGAGAAGTCTTCATGATTGTGCACACTTGTCAGTTTGTTAACATTTCTCTATGTACATACGGGCATCTGTGATTCTCTTTAACTTGACCAAAGTGATGAATTCTGTTTTATTATTGAGTTCAGTTGTTGCAATCAAAATCAACATGTATTATGTGTTTTCTCTACTTGTCTTTTGTTCTTCTACACCGCTAATATATTTGTCTGATATTTTACTTTTAATTGTCACATTTCTACTGCCAAGTGTAAAACTTGTGCCTCATACATTTTTATATTAATTTGTTTATTCTGTGGTAGAGGCCAGTGTTTGAGTTACATAATTGCAGAGTTTTGAAAATGTTAGTAACATTCAACACAAAAGCCATAAAAGATGGCTTGCACGGTTTATTGCCTGGCGTATTTCGCTGCATCTGTTCAAGGCATACTGCAGAGTTACATAACAGATGAAGTGAACAGATGAATGGCTCAGATACATAACATATGTAGTTACTGATACTGTTCGCTTGTGGAACAATGTCATCCCTACAGTAATTGCAGTCACTGAAATCTTTCTGTCGGCACAACCCTGGGTTTAGATTTAGATGCCAAATGGCTATGACATTGATGTATTTCAGTAAACACTTACTGTTCGTCAAATACAGTATATAAAACACCTTTTCTTTGTTAACCTTAAGGTCACAAGCTAACAGGTGTTGAGAGATGGCCAGGTTGGGGTTTTTATAGCTTGTTGATCACGCAGGGTTTCCTGTAGACTGATTAACTCTTTTCTGCCCATACTGGTATATGTTTGGTTACTCCATTGTTAATTGTCTTTCTGTTCTACCTATATAAGTTGCTTGACACTCACGCTGGACTTGATAAATACAGTTGTATTTGGTGTACAGAGACAGTACTTCTGCTAATACTTCTGTTAATAACATGAATTTTGGTGAACTGTCTGGATAATCAGTATAATTATAGACTTTAATCTGCCTTTGCAACGGATGGTAGGAAAGAAGTAAACTGGAAGCAGATACATTCTTGTGTGACTTGTGACGGTTGTGCCAGGATAAAAGATTGGATATTACAAATATCACAGTGGTTTAGATAGAACAGAAAGGGAAGATATGGCTTCTGAAAAATGAGCCAAAAGGTGGCCAAAGGTATGTCTGAGAGTGTCGATCATCACCATGATACATAGATCTTGAGTGTTTGTGACATGATCCATAGATTTGTAGTGTTTGGGAAGGGTTGTATTACATGTGCACAGAAGAGTTCTGACCTGCTGGGCTCCCTTTTGAAGAAATCCCTGTCCTTTTCCACAATACAAACAATGAATAGAACACAAGCAAACCAAATTATGTCTTCTTCTTGTCTTTGTGCCTGTCTAAACCTGAAGACAAGGTTAGACATTTGGTCTATTTATACAAGCGGAATTCTCCTGCTCACAGAGGTTAGATGTGTGCTGTTTAAATCGTGGTATCATATATTTACGGACCATACATGGGATTCTGTTCCCTCCACTGGTGTCTTGTCAGAAAGATTCTCATGACGGTTGAAGTTTAAAATGTCTTCGTGTGCCATGTTGTGTGCAGGCCGGGTTTTCTTCTATAGTTTTCCGATATTTCTTGGGTGGGTTTTAAAACTCTTTAAAGGTTTAAAAAATGTGCAAGTGTTTTTTTTTTTATTTTGTAAGTTAATAATGGATGGAAGAAGAGAAGGGGATAAGGAGGAGATGTACCTAGAGTTTAAGATATTAGGATACAAACAAAAGCCAAAAAAAAGAACAACAAAATGTGTTTGTGACAAGTAGGATTTACTGCACAATAAAGCTTTCCATTGTATTTGTTGAGTGTTGGAGTTGCTATGTCTTGTATACATATTGCTACTTCTTGTATGTCTTACATATTGCTACTTATTGTATGTTTTACATGTTGCTACTTCTTGTATGTCTTACATGTTGCTACTTCTTGTATGTCTTACATGTTGCTACTTCTTGTATGTCTTACATGTTGCTACTTCTTGTATGTCTTACATGTTGCTACTTCTTGTATGTCTTACATGTTGCTACTTCTTGTATGTCTTACATGTTGCTACTTATTGTATGTCTTACATGTTGCTACTTATTGTATGTTTTACATGTTGCTACTTATTGTTTGTCTTACACAAGCAACATGCCAGACTGTGTACTGTGATATATGTTTCTGTTGTGTTCTGGTGCTGTTTGTTTTGAGTGGAGGATCCTTGGCAAGTATTGTTGTTCGGCTAATGTTTATGTTGGTTGTGATGAGAAGAGAGGCATTGGAAAATGTTGTGACAACTGGAAAGATTATTGGGAATAGTGGCAGAAGCAGACAAAGAGAAATGATGCTGTATGGATTGAGACGGTGGCATGGAGGAATATCAGCAGCAGAGTTGATCCAGAACACCAAAGACTGAGATCTGTGGAAAGCATGAATGCCTACGCCAGCTGGCAGGGCACCTGATGATGATGTGATTCATATTTTACTGGTTGTGTTCTGTATTATTTTGGTTGTGTTCTATATTGTATTGGTTGTATTCTATATTGTATTGGTTGTGTTCTATATTGTATTGGTTGTGTTCTGTATTGTATTGTGTTCTATATTGTATTGGTTGTGTTCTGTATTGTATTGTGTTCTGTATTGTATTGGTTTTGTTCTATATTGTATTCTATATTATATTGGTTGTGTTCTATATTGTATTGTGTTCTGTATTGTATTGTGTTCTGTATTGTATTGGTTGTGTTCTGTTGTATTGGTTTTGTTCTATATTGTATTGCGTTCTATATTGTATTGGTTGTATTCTAAATTGTATTGTGTTCTGTAATGTAATGGTTGTGTTCTATGTTGTATTGTGTTCTATATTGTATTGTGTTCTGTATTGTATTGGTTGTGTTCTATATTGTATTGGTTATGTTCTATGTTGTATTGGTTATGTTCTATGTTGTATTGTGTTATGTATTGTATTGTGTTCTATGTTGTATTGGTTTTGTTCTATATTGTATTGTTCTATATTGTATTGGTTGTGTTCTGTACTGTGTTCTATATTGTATTGTGTTCTGTTGTATTGGTTTTGTTCTATATTGTGTTGTGTTCTATATTGTATTGGTTGTGTTCTGTACTGTATTGTGTTCTATATTGTATTGGTTGTGTTCTGTATTGTATTGGTTGTGTTCTGTATTGTATTGGTTGTTCTAGCGTGAATGAAAGTTGAGCTAGCAGATGTGAGTGGAAACAAGACATCCCTGTCTTGTAAACACAAAACAACCCCCCCCCCCCCTTTCTCCCACATCACAATCATCATAAGCCATATCCCGTGCCTCTGTCACTGTCATGAGTAAGTGATCACATCCTGAATCCATCTACAGCATGGACCTCCTCTTTTATGCCTCCCTCCATAAATGATCTTTTCCAAAGATTGATAGATCTTTACATGTTCATTTCCTTATTGTATTTCTCTTAGTAAAATATACAGAGACAGAATGTTCAGCTCAAGAAGTTCATTCTGATCAACCTGGCTCATTTTCCAATGTGAAGGGTGAATGCAGTACTGACATCCCAGCACCCTCCCGCACAAACCTGTACATTCTCTGTCTCCAGAAATATGCTGGCTATAAGCACTTCGAGTTCTTCGTCTCATACCTCTATCCTTGCTGGAAACACAATTGAATCCAAACTCAAGCATCCTTGTTATCTGTCATTCTGATCCCATACGATAATTTAAATAAAATATGTTCACCTCGTTCATCCCGCTTGTTCGGCCTTGGTTACAACACATAACCTTGATTTATCACTTTATTGGATTAGGGTACAGATTCTTTGCCTCTGGAGGTTTGCAGGTGTAAGTCAAGTGTCTGACGGACTCGGCCCCTAGGCACAGAAGCAAGTGGCACACAGTCCTCACATTTCATGCAAGGGCTAATTTCAGTTAGTTTATGCTAATATAACATTGTCTAGTAAATCAACCTGGAGTTGATCGCGAAGGATATGCACAATTTTTGATGTGCTAATTTAGAGGCATATGAAATGAATTACAGTTCACAATGTGGTCATTTGTAAGAAATGTCACACAGTATATAATATAAATATATATACTGCATTCACCCTTCACAGTGGAAAATGAGCCAGGCTGATAAATATATTTTATTTTATACTAGTTTAAAGAGGTGAGTGGCTAACCATGATTACCTAGACAAGGCAAATGAAGGCAGAACATTATATGCAACTATAAGGAGGAGACTGTTCTGTGGTTGCATGATGAGAAGAGAGGCGTTGGAAAACAGCAGGCCCACTGAAAGCATCAGCAATGGAAGAAGTGTGAGCAGGTCGAGAGAGATGGATGATCCAGAACACCCAGGACCGGCATCTGTGGAGATGATGAATGCTGGCACCAGAGGGCAGGGCCCATGATCATGATGTTATGTAGCAATAGAAGAAACTGAGAAAATAACAGATTGTATGAAGTAACTAATGTGAGAAAAATCACAGATTATAAGAAGGAGCTAATGTGAGAAAATCACAGATTGTATGCAGTAACTAATGTGAGAAAAATCACACACTGTATGCCGTAACTAATGTGAGAAACATCACACACTGTATGCCGTAACTAATGTGAGAAACATCACACACTGTATGCCGTAACTAATGTGAGAAACATCACACATGTATGCCGTAACTAATGTGAGAAACATCACACACTGTATGCCGTAACTAATGTGAGAAACATTACACACTATGCCGTAACTAATCATACTATTGTGAGAAACATCACACATGTATGCCGTAACTAATGTGAGAAACATTACACACTATGCCGTAACTAATCATACTATTGTGAGAAACATCACACATGTATGCCGTAACTAATGTGAGAAACATCACAGATTGCATGGAGTAACTGATGTTAGAAACATTACACACTATGCCGTAACTAATGTGAGAAACATCACAGATTGCATGGAGTAACTAATGTGAGAAACATCACACATGTATGCCGTAACTAATGTGAGAAACATTACACACTGTATGCCGTAACTAATGTGAGAAACATTACACACTGTATGCCGTAACTAATGTGAGAAACATTACAGATGTATGCCGTAACTAATGTGAGAAACATCACACACTGTATGCCGTAACTAATGTGAGAAACATCACACATGTATGCCGTAACTAATGTGAGAAACATTACACACTGTATGCCGTAACTAATCATACTATTGTGAGAAACATCACACATGTATGCCGTAACTAATGTGAGAAACATCACAGATTGCATGGAGTAACTGATGTTAGAAACTTACAGATTGTATGGAATAACGAATGTGAGAAAAATTACAGATTGCTTGGAATAACTCATCATCATCATCAAGTGCCATGCCAGCTGGCGTAGACGTTCATGTCTCTCCACAGATCTCAGTCTTTGGTGCTCTGAATCAACTCTGCTGCTGATATTCCTCCATGCCACTGTCTCAATCCATCCCGCATCATTTCTCTTGGTCGGCCTCTGCCTCTCTTTACCCTCAATCTTTCCAGTTGTCACGCTGTTCTCCAATGCCTCTCTTCTCCAATGCCTCTCTTCTCATCACATGACCAAAGAAAGCTGTTTATTTCTTACTTATTGTTGTATGCAAGAGCTGTGAAGAAAAACCACTGCAGAAAATCCTCCTCCAGAAACGTCAAGCATTCTTTGTCCACATTGTCAAAGAACATTTCGAGCCAAAATAGAGCTTATCAGCCATCTTAGAACTCACGGCTCCATACTTTCAACCCCACTGGATGAAATGAATGGTCATCATCATTCTTGATGGGACTAACAACAACAACAATGGTGTATATAATGTTCTAGTTTCATTAGCCTTTTTCAGGCAACGGCTGTTAGTTACCCTGGCAGTCCAAGGAATTTGCAACATTCGTCTCAGGAACCAAATCTCCGTTGCTTCCACATTCTTCCTAATTTATTCATTTACATTCCAAGATTAAATTCATAAGATACGCTTCATTTTCTGAAATGCGGTTTTTACCTGCCCTATTCTGCTCTTAATCTCGGTTGTACATCTTCCATCTGATGTTATAAATGCCCCTAAGTATTTAAAAGTATCCACTTGGTTAAGAATTTTCCCTTCTAATTCCATCTCACATTTTGGTGTCACATTTTTCTTTTGTATCACCATTTTCACAGTTTTCTTAATATTCAAGGAGAGTTACTACAATGTCCAACAATTGTTGTAGATCTTTTGCATTATCCGCCGCCAATAATGTGTCATCTGCATAGCGTATATTGTTTATATTATAACATCTGATGAGTATTCCCGCTTGGAGCAACTAATGAGAAAATCAAAGACTGAATAGAAAATCACAGATTGTATGGATTAACTAATGAGAGAAAATCACATTGTATGGAGTTACTAATGAAAGAATATCACAGATTGTGTGGAGTAACTAATGAAAGAAAATCACAAATTGCATGGAGTAACTAATGTGAGAATATCACAAACTGTATGTAGAATTGTAATGACAGAATATCACAGATTGTATGTAACTAATGTGAGCAAATCACAGCCTATGGAGTAACCAATAGCCACTCATTCAGTTTATTGCTGCAGGAATAGTTAAAGGAAGCATCGGACTGAAAGTCAGCATTACATGCGGGTGGACAATGTCTGTATGAGGACTGTGTGAAGATGAACACAGAGAGTGGACAATGTCTGTATGAGGACTGTGTGAAGATGAACACAGAGGGTGGACAATGTCTGTATGAGGACTGTATGAAGATGAACACAGAGGGTGGACAATGTCTGTATGAGGACTGTGTGAAGATGAACACAGAGGGTGGACAATGTCTGTATGAGGACTGTGTGAAGATGAGCACAGAGGGTGGACAATGTCTGTATGAGGACTGTGTGAAGATGAGCACAGAGGGTGGACAATGTCTGTATGACTGTGAAGATGAACACAGAGGGTGGACAATGTCTGTATGAGGACTCTGTAAAGATGAAAATGAAGGAGTCTCCATGGCGAAGTGTCAAGCCGTCTGCCTCATGCTCCGAAGGTTGTGGGTTCGATTCCGGGCTATGTCTTTCAGTTTGCGAGTGCATTTTCCTCGGAGACTCCTGGGGGTCGTCGCTGGAACTACGGAGTTCATAATTTGTGCGATGCTTTTTGCAGACCGCCCTGCAGAAATACACCGAGCCATATGGGATAAAACCTGGGGCAATGAAGTCGATAATCTCGACTTTTAAGACTTTTTTTTTCTGTGAAGATGAGCACAGAAGGTGGTGGAGACATTAAAGCTGACTGCCACTGTGGTGATGGCGCTCAATTATGGACCATGGACCAGGCCGACATTCTGAATGCTCTACGAGAAGTAAGACTTTTGCGAGAACCAAGTGATGACTGTGAATCTACAACAATGGCCAGACTGCGAGAGCAGCAAATTAAAAGAGGTGTGGCCAAACAAGAACACTACGCAGGAAGCCAAAGAAGATTGATAAACCAACACAGAACTGGCGTCGTTAGCCGCTACACGCTGCGGGATTTGCTGAGGAGGGGATCCGAGCACTTATGGACTGAATGGTTCGATGTGCAATGAGGATGATCTGTCGACTAACTAACTAACTAACTAGTTATGTGGCTAGGGTTTGTATCATTTTCTTCATCAAACATTTGCCATTTACAGATCACTGGCTCCTTCTCTGTGAAATTATTTCTTATAATACTTTGATAGCCTCAAAGGTTACCCATTAATTGATGTTTCAAGTATCTGAAACAGTGATTGGCATTTCAAATATATGAAATAGTGATTTGATTTGTTTCAGGCATCAAAACCACTGTTTTTCCACCATTGTGTCTCTTGGCTAGGTTTGCTAAGATATGTCATATTCTGGGCAGTCTTGGAATATGTGATCTGCTGTCTGTGGTGCTAAGTGATACGTGCACATGGCTGATTTGCCAAGCTTGATTTGTTATACATGTGGTTGCGTAATCAATTGTGGCCTGTTCCAGGATGAGGAATGGTGTCAATTCTGAAATCAAATCAGTCGTAACACTTGATGACTCTGAATTTGTATCCCCAACTTCGCTGTTTGGATTGGAGAACCTGATTCCTATTGTCAAAATGGTACTTTGACCATACCTATTCTCTTGCTTATTTCTGCCTCACACATGTTTACAAGACACACATGGTGTCACATGTTTACAAATTTTAATGTAACAAACGAATAAACAAAACGGCCATGGGTCCCCACATGAGAGGCCCACACCCTTAGAGCCAACAGCCATGGGTCCCCACATGAGAGGCCCACACCCTTAGAGCCAACAGCCATGGGTCCCCACATGAGATGCCCACACCCTTAGAGCCAACAGCCATGGGTCCCCACATGAGAGGCCCACACCCTTAGAGCCAACAGCCATGGGTCCCCACATGAGAGGCCCACACCCTTAGAGCCAACAGCCATGGGTCCCCACATGAGAGGCCCACACCCTTAGAGCCAACAGCCATGGGTCCCCACATGAGATGCCCACACCCTTAGAGCCAACAGCCATGGGCCCCCACATGAGAGGCCCACACCCTTAGAGCCAACAGCCATGGGTCCCCACATGAGAGGCCCACACCCTTAGAGCCAACAGCCATGGGTCCCCACATGAGAGGCCCACGCCCTTAGAGCCAACAGCCATGGGTCCCTACATGAGAGGCCCACACCCTTAGAGCCAACACCCATGGGTCCCCACATGAGAGGCCCACACCCTTAGAGCCAACAGCCATGGGTCCCCACATGAGATGCCCACACCCTTAGAGCCAACAGCCATGGGTCCCCACATGAGAGGCCCACACCCTTAGAGCCAACAGCCATGGGTCCCCACATGAGATGCCCACACCCATGGGTCCCCACATGAGAGGCCCACACCCATAGAGCCAACAGCCATGGGTCCCCACATGAGATGCCCACACCCTTAGAGCCAACAGCCATGGGTCCCCACATGAGATGCCCACACCCATGGGTCCCCACATGAGAGGCCCACACCCATAGAGCCAACAGCCATGGGTCCCCACATGAGATGCCCACACCCATAGAGCCAACAGCCATGGGTCCCCACATGAGAGGCCCACACCCATAGAGCCAACAGCCATGGGTCCCCACATGAGATGCCCACACCCTTAGAGCCAACAGCCATGGGTCCCCACATGAGATGCCCACACCCATAGAGCCAACACCCATGGGTCCCCACATGAGAGGCCCACACCCTTAGAGCCAACAGCCATGGGTCCCCACATGAGATGCCCACACCCTTAGAGCCAACAGCCATGGGTCCCCACATGAGATGCCCACACCCTTAGAGCCAACAGCCATGGGTCCCCACATGAGAGGCCCACACCCTTAGAGCCAACAGCCATGGGTCCCCACATGAGATGCCCACGCCCTTAGAGCCAACAGCCATGGGTCCCCACATGAGATGCCCACACCCATGGGTCCCCACATGAGATGCCCACACCCTTAGAGCCAACAGCCATGGGTCCCCACATGAGATGCCCACACCCTTAGAGCCAACAGCCATGAGTCCCCACATGAGAGGCCCACACCCTTAGAGCCAACAGCCATGAGTCCCCACATGAGAGGCCCACACCCATAGGTCCCCACATGACATGCCCACACCCTTAGAGCCAACAGCCATGGGTCCCCACATGAGATGCCCACACCCTTAGAGCCAACAGCCATGAGTCCCCACATGAGATGCCCACACCCATGGGTCCCCACATGACATGCCCACACCCTTAGAGCCAACAGCCATGGGTCCCCACATGAGATGCCCACACCCTTAGAGCCAACAGCCATGGGTCCCCACATGAGATGCCCACACCCTTAGAGCCAACAGCCATGAGTCCCCACATGAGATGCCCACACCCATGGGTCCCCACATGACATGCCCACACCCATAGAGCCAACAGCCATGAGTCCCCACATGAGATGCCCACACCCATGGGTCCCCACATGAGATGCCCACACCCATAGAGCCAACAGCCATGGGTCCCCACATGAGATGCCCACACCCATAGAGCCAACAGCCATGGGTCCCCACATGAGATGCCCACACCCTTAGAGCCAACAGCCATGGGTCCCCACATGAGATGCCCACACCCTTAGAGCCAACAGCCATGGGTCCCCACATGAGATGCCCACACCCATGGGTCCCCACATGAGATGCCCACACCCTTAGAGCCAACAGCCATGGGTCCCCACATGACATGCCCACACCCATGGGTCCCCACATGAGATGCCCACACCCATGGGTCCCCACATGAGATGCCCACACCCATGGGTCCCCACATGAGATGCCCACACCCTTAGAGCCAACAGCCATGGGTCCCCACATGAGAGGCCCACACCCTTAGAGCCAACAGCCATGGGTCCCCACATGAGAGGCCCACGCCCTTAGAGCCAACAGCCATGGGTCCCCACATGAGAGGCCCACACCCTTAGAGCCAACAGCCATGGGTCCCCACATGAGAGGCCCACACCCTTAGAGCCAACAGCCATGGGTCCCCACATGAGAGGCCCACACCCTTAGAGCCAACAGCCATGGGTCCCCACATGAGATGCCCACACCCATGGGTCCCCACATGAGAGGCCCACACCCTTAGAGCCAACAGCCATGGGTCCCCACATGAGAGGCCCACACCCTTAGAGCCAACACCCATGGGTCCCCACATGAGAGGCCCACACCCTTAGAGCCAACAGCCATGGGCCCCCACATGAGAGGCCCACACCCTTAGAGCCAACAGCCATGGGTCCCCACATGAGAGGCCCACACCCTTAGAGCCAACAGCCATGGGCCCCCACATGAGAGGCCCACACCCTTAGAGCCAACAGCCATGGGTCCCCACATGAGAGGCCCACACCCATAGAGCCAACAGCCATGGGTCCCCACATGAGAGGCCCACACCCATGGGTCCCCACACCCTTAGAGCCAACAGCCATGGGTCCCCACACCCTTAGAGCCAACAGCCATGGGTCCCCACACCCTTAGAGCCAACAGCCATGGGTCCCCACATGAGAGGCCCACACCCTTAGAGCCAACAGCCATGGGCCCCCACATGAGAGGCCCACACCCTTAGAGCCAACAGCCATGGGCCCCCACATGAGAGGCCCACACCCTTAGAGCCAACAGCCATGGGTCCCCACATGAGAGGCCCACACCCATGGGTCCCCACACCCTTAGAGCCAACAGCCATGGGTCCCCACACCCTTAGAGCCAACAGCCATGGGTCCCCACACCCTTAGAGCCAACAGCCATGGGTCCCCACATGAGAGGCCCACACCCTTAGAGCCAACAGCCATGGGCCCCCACATGAGAGGCCCACACCCTTAGAGCCAACAGCCATGGGCCCCCACATGAGAGGCCCACACCCTTAGAGCCAACAGCCGTGTGTCCTCACATGAGAGGCCCACACCCTTAGAGCCAACATCCATGACAGAAAACAAGATCAACAAATGCAAACATTACTGGCAACTTTATTTCCGTAAACATTCTAGTAAAATGAATATTTTTACATTTGCACACAGAAAATTGATGACATCATGGACTGTAACAAAACGAGATGAGCCAATAACTGGGATGTTGGTGGCAGATGAAGACAATGATGGAGATGATCATCTGTGGTTTGTCCAGGAGAGCACCTGCTTCCAATCCTCCTCCAGGAAGATCAAAAGCTGTAACAGTTGCTGTCCAATGACCCTCTAGCCTGGACAGTCTTTTCTCCAACTAAACATGTCAAAGGCCAAGCCACTACTGTATTATATCATGTCTGAAATCAGATTGCTACTGGTACTATTGGGGTTGGAACTCTTCGCTGGCTTCTGAGGATGGGGAAGCAGCGCTTATGGGAATGCCCCAAATGCTGTGATGTCGGTTCTTAAATCAATCAATCAATCAATCATATCATGTCGGAATCTTCCTTGTACAGAAGGAAACTTCTGTATCTAAGCTCCCAGTGTCAGAGCAACATGTCACACATTATCTGTTCTTTGTCTTCCTCATCTACCCTGGGATGTAGAGGTACACAATGATCTTTCTTATTCTGACACAATTACCAACATTCTACATTTCTAGAAACCAGAATGCTATCGAGGTGCCTCACAGAGAACCCTGGACTTGTACACTAGCAGGTGAAAGCGCTATTATGGAGACTACTTTAAGGGGGGAAAAAATGAAAACTATCTGTAGATCTGGTTGTCAACTCTCACAGATGTTCTCTGTTGTACAGAAAATATCACTGTGTTTCGTATACACATGATAACACATGGTAGTCTTGATATGACTCTGTTAAAACAGTGTTAGTTCAATCCTTAAAACAAGTGTATTGGTATATGGAGGTAAAACTGTGTGATATACAGAATATTCATACCAACTCCACACTGTCAGTGCCAGACATGGACCCACGGAATAGGACATACATACAGATCACAACACATACGTGATGCTTCTAAAACAACACTAACATCACAATATATGATAGAAAAATGTATACTTTGGTGATAGTATCACTAACCACATGCACTGAGAAACTAAGAAATCAGGCTGTCAGAAAAGTCATTTCATTGGTAAGAACACCACTGAATCATGTGTTAGAACACCAGGAGAAATCATGAACCCCATGCTAAGATAAGCACGTGCAATCAGGACAGCGTGTGTTAAAGACCAGACATGGTGCAATCAAGGTAAACCCATAGTCTCTCTGCACAAATCTGAAAACGTGTGTGTTAAATGTCCACCACAGTGTACTCACTGTACACTAACTTGCCATATCCTATAGTACATCCAGTACCACCTTTGATTCCTAACTACATCAGTCTGACAGGGATAGTACATCCGGTATCACCTTTGATTCCTAACTACATCAGTCTGACAGGGATAGTACATCCGGTATCACCTTTGATTCCTAACTACATCAGTCAGTCTGACAGTTGTTTTGCCGGACATTATCTGAGCTATAGAAGGTCCAGTACCACCTTTGATTCCTAGCTACATCAATCAGTCTGACAGTTGCTACATTAGACATTATTTGAAGAACACTAAATCAGATGGTCAAACAAGATCAACCTCACAGGCTATCATGGTAGAACAAGTCAACAAATGACACAGAATCCTTAACTTGGGGACATAAATTACAAGTACCTCTGAAGTCAGGAGTTTGTTTACCTAATGGCGAGGGACACTGGTAATAGGGAAAACTAGAGCACACACAAAAATCAGTCCAGCGTGGACTACACTCAAGCTCAAAGTGAGCACGCAGAACCAAAAAAAAAGACAGGAGTCAAATGCCCTGTGTCCAGCTGGCCTGCCTGGAGTTTCCGGATAAATCTGCAGCCATGTTACGAGGTCAGGAAATCAATCTCCATCACTGATGGTAACTCAGTGCAGGATCATCATGTCTCTAAGCAGCGCACTAACCACTACACTACAATGGTTCATACAGGAGGACCACGTTAAAGAGACCAGACAGAAACATGGACCACACATGTCAAAGTCAACTTCTATGGCAACAGACAAAACATGGCTCGCCTCCTGCAAGCCTGCGGACATCAATGGACAGACAACATACACAGTGATTTCTGGCTCTCTCTCTCTCTCTCTCTTGGCATGGCATCAATGGGCAGACAATATACACAGTGCTTTCTTGCTCTCTCTCTCTCTTGGCATGGCATCAATGGGCAGACATGCACAAAGTGCTTTCTTGCTCTCTCTCTCTCTCTTGTCATGACATCAATGGGCAGACAATATGCACAGCACTTTCTGGCTCTCTCTCTTGGCATGGCATCAGTAGGCAGACAATACACAGTGCTTTCTTGCTCTCTCTCTTGGCATCGCATCAATTGGCAGACAATACACAGTGCTTTCATGATCTCTCTCTCTCTCTCTCTCTTGGCATGACATCAATGGGCAGACAATACACAGTGCTTTCTTGCTCTCTCATTTGCATTGCATACCAGTGGTTTTCACAGTGTCTTAAAGGGTGACATGTATTGCAAAATTCAAAAATAACCAAGGATTTTGGGACACTTTCAAACTTTCATAAACCCAATAATAAATATGGTCATCTTACAATATGAATTTGATGAACAAAATGTCTTATTGCAATGTACATTGTTTCACTCTGACTGCACATATCCAAGTCGCAAGTTCAGTTGTCGTGTTCTATGTTTCAGATATGTCACAGACCCCCCTCCTTCAATAAAAGACAAACTTTATGCAGATTTAAATGCACATGGAACATTATCCAAGTTAATGTCAGAAACCAGAATCATAGTCCAAGAAACAAAATCCAATACTAAATATCTGGAACCACAATCCAAGGAACAACATGCAAGTTCATATCTGAAACCAGAATAAAAACGAAACAATAAAGGAAACTAGAATAAAAACGAAACAATAAAGCAGATAGCTAATTCAGTTTTTTTTTTTTTTAAAGGCATTTCTTTCTTTCTTTAAAAAAAAAATAGTTTAAAGGCAATAAATAAATGCGCATGTCAATAGTGCAGCCATGAGACACAGCTTGGGACTCACTGGCTGGAACAGTGCAGCCATGAGACACAGTTTGGGACTCACTGGCTGGAACAGTGCAGCCATGAGACACAGTTTGGGACTCAGTGACAGAAAGTGCAGCCATGAGACAGTTTGGGATCCACTGACAGAACAGTGCAGCCATGAGACACAGTTTGGGACTCACTGGCTGGAACAGTGCAGCCATGAGACACAGTTTGGGACTCACTGACAGAAAGTGCAGCCATGAGACAGTTTGGGACTCACTGACAGAACAGTGCAGCCATGAGACACAGTTTGGGACTCAGTGTCAGAACAGTGCAGAACTAAAGACAAGAACATGGTTATGGCTGGTAGGAGGAATAAGACCAGAGATACAGACAATGCTGTCCAGTGCATACCCATTGAAAACCTTGCAGAAACATTTAATGGTGTGTCGTGTCTAAAACCTTGATTACAAGAAACATGTAAACTAGTCACATCCTATTTTTAACAAAGGTCCTTAGTCTCTTGGCCCAACAGAAGGCATGCATGTTAAATGCCCCCCACAGTACACCACTTGTGTACCAACCTGCCATATCCTATTGTATGCCCTCCACAGTACACCATTTGTGCACTAACCTGCCATATCCCATTAAACTCCTCCAGTACCAACTCTGATTCCTATATCCTTCAGTCTTACAGTTGTTGCATAAAACACAATTTGAGGAACAACGAACCAGATGGTCAAACAAGGTCAGCACAATGGAAGTATGGCAGACCCAGCAAATGAATGAGACAACAGGAGTGACATAGCCAGTATCCAGCCCCACCTGAACATTTCCTGACAAATTTTTATTTTTTTTTGCACTTTGAATTCAAGCGTAGTCCATACACACTATTTATAGTAGTGATGAACTGAATTTTGCGTGTGGATCAGCTTTCCCTAATAACAGTGTCCCTCGTCATCAGGCGAACCCACTCCGACTTCAGAAGTACTTGTAATTCACGTCCCCAAGTCAAGGACGACAGGTCAACATTTTAGTCCAGCTATCCGGTGAAGGGGTTGAACCCCTAACCTCAGCATCAGCACAATGGATGTTTAAGAACATCCGTTCTTACCCATTTGACCATGCTGACCTGCCCTGAGAAATATAACTCCCTTGTCATGAAGCACGGACAACCCCAAAGCCAAACTGCTCAGAGAACTAATCTCTGTCACTAATTGGGGGACCCTATACCTATCCGCCATTGTTAGAAGCAATAGCGGATAAACATAGGGTCCTTCAAGCCAAATGGTAGCTGAGAGTTGTTGCAGATAGGTTGCATGCCTCCAGAGAGGTGTACTGGGTGTGACTATGGTGCCTGTCCCATATGTGTATAGACCAACTGGCATTCATTGGGGGTGTGGCCAATATTTGTATAGACCAATTGGCACTTGTTGGGGGTGTGGCCAATATTTGTATAGACCAACCGGCACTCGTTGGGAGTGTGGCCAATAGTTGTATAGACCAACTGGCACTCGTTGGGGGTGTGGCCAATATAATGCCAGCCACCTTCACTTCCCAGAGCATGTCCTGGTACCCACTGTGGGTTGCGTCGAGCTGGGAGCCCAGATCAATGTTTAAAATCCACCTTGATGGGGATGGAACACTGGACCACCAAGCCAGCCCTGTGTTGTCACAATCTCTTCACGCTAACTGCTTTCCAAAACAATGGCAGAATTAATTTTCCCAACTACTGTCGGCCCAACCCCCTCATGTACTATGATGTTGAGATTTTCTCCATGTTTTCGCCGTCAGCCCTGGCAAGACTACACCTTCCAGACATTTATCTGAACACTACTCTTCTACATTAAGGTCGGCACTACGTTCTTCAGTTGCCAAACTTTACTGGAGATTTGTTTGCGGTTACTTTCGTTTTCTTGTTGTTGAGTCTTTGATTTAATGAGGTTTAGAGTATTCGTTATGTTAAATTCCCCGATTAATTCAAGATCGCGTTAAAAAAGGGACAGATTACAGGATATTATGTTTCCCTCCACGAGCTACGAATTTATACCTCTTGCCTTCTCAAGGGCAGCCATGACCGCGAGGTCATGGGCTAACGGGGCTATGGCTCGCCATGGGGGATGGACTCCCTGTGGTCAGATTAAAGTCCTAAACCTGCGACTGGCCTAGCAAGCTGGCAGGGGATCTTCATACTGCTCGTAGAAAAACTAAGAAGTATAAATGGACTGATCGAAAATAGATGCATTAAGGCAAATCAACTCATTGGACAAATGGCACCAATACCAAAGAACAAACATGTATCAATAACTACTAAGAAAGCACTTTACAACACAATCTTCCTACCAACTCTATGCTACCAATGCCAAACCTGGACAATGACAGAAAAAGAGAAAAGAAAAATCGCAACAACAGAAATGAGGTTCCTGAGAAGAATACTCAACGTATCAAGAAGAGATAACCCCGGGAAGGTTAACCCGGTCAACAAATGCCCGCAGAAGTCGGATGTGTCGGCCTGACGGCGCAAGAACGCGGCTCTGCTGTAAACAGGCACAACACAGTCACATCCGGAAAAAAAATCCAGATGAACGCAGAAGAAGAAGAAGAAGAAGAGATAAGATCAGCAGGACTAAAGTGGGGGTTAAAGCAGCACTAGATTTTATTAGAAAGCAGCAAGTCAAATGGTTTGGCCATGCAAGTAGGTTACCATTCAACAGTATACCACAACAAGCAATGATGTACAGATCAGATGGAAACAGAGGAAGAGGCCGACCACGTAAACTTTGGACGGAGGGAATAGCAGAGTCCATGGGAATATCGATATATGAAGCCCATAATCGGGCTCTCTCACGAAGTTTATACTTCACCTCGACACCACAAGGTACAAGAGGAACATGATGAGATGAGATGAGTCTTCTCAAATCCGTATCCTGAACGGAAGTACAGACTGACTTTATGAGACATAAGTACACCCGTAAGTTCCGTTTTAACTAGACTCTGTGCATTGTTCTAGTATGTATAATTAACTTTATCATTCATTTGTACATATGATTATGTAGTTTTCGACTATTAGAGTTGGCAATCCCATATCAAACTGAAATTATAAAGATGGCACGCTGTATATTGTGGTATTTCAATGGTGGGACATGGCAGTTGTCATCCAACGATGAACATTTAATATTGTTATGGAATATTCATAGCAATTGCAATGCCAATGACTACATGTTTGCATTCACACCCATTATTGTATGTATGTGTAATTTTTCATCACTCTTCAAGGACAAGATCATTGATAATTTTGCATCTTACCAACGGGACTTCTTTTGTCAAAATACACCTACACGGGAGGCCTTCGCGTTGACAAGACCATGTGCGCAGTCACGCGCCGCACCTGACATCATCACAGCATGGTGTGGAGATGTGTATATCTGTGTGTGTATATAAACTCAGAGTTATCTGCTCTTGAGTTAGACAGCAACAGTGGTAATATCCCTTGGTGACAGTATAAACAACAGTTGCGTGAGAGTGTGTAGGTAGGGTCACAAAAAGCGAAAAGGTCAAAACCATTTTCTTTTATACATTCCTATTAAATGATAAACTGACACACAAACTTTAATATCTCAGCTTAGAAATAACCTACAGACTTGAATAAGGTACCGTTGGATTTTTTTTTTTTTTTCAAGAGGTATACAACTATGCAGGTTATATAATTAAAAAGCAATTGAGAAAATGTTACTAATACTAAAGTGGCTACATTAAGGTGTCGAGCTAAATACTGTATTAGTTTATTATAGCTCTCACAGATCTCAACCGTCATCTTCAACATCAATTCATTATTGTATTGTATGTTGTAAATGCATCACCATATATGCTTGAACCCTTATCTGGATAAGATGAATTTCTGATAAGAAGAACTATTCCTTGGGTCTCTGGCGAGTTCTCCTTATCAGGTCTGCACTGTATTTGTACTGAGCATCACAACTCAATGAGACTGGCATTTAGTGACAAAGTCAACTGTGTCAGTGCTATCACAGTCTCCCTGTCAAGAAGGTGGGTTTGGATCACATCATCCTCCTCAGACAGACATGCAGAAGTTAATGTAAAGATTTCTGCCATCACAACTGCCCAGAACAATGGTAGCCTGGTAGCAGTCATCTTGAATGTAACACACAAGTGGTTATTATAAACTCCACCAGAGACCAAACGCAACAGGTGGCATGCATTCATCGTAAGTATTCCCCACACCAAGATTTCTTCTTCTTCTTCTGCGTTCATCCGGAGTTTCTTATTTTTGGATGTGACTGCGTTGTGCCTGTTTACAGCAGAGCTGCGTTCTTGTGTCGTTAGGGCGACACATCCAACTTATGCGGGATCTATAGGGGTAAGTCCACAAGTCATGATTCACAAGCATCTGTCTAATCTCTTGTGACCAGTCTGGGGGTGAAATGTGTTCATCTAGTCCCTCCTGGACAGTTTTGAGTAATATCCATCATCTGTCTTATGTCTGGAGTGAGCCTCCTCACAGTAGCATGGTAGTACCCACATACATATACATACAGACTTCCACATTCTACTGACCGCAACAACCACACAGACACATCCAACAAGAAAAAAGGTGCCCAGGAATGAAGAAGTAGAGGCATGAACTGACAGAACTTTACATAAACTAGGTCACTGCATTATGATGTGGCATGACCATTTATCTTGCCACCTATCTTTCTCATAGGAATCTTAACATATAAATATCTGCACTAATTGCCAGTAACTGGATAAAACAACTGATCTCAATTTGGTTGAGTTACATCATCCATTGTTTTATATATGCACCCACCGCTACCCCAAATACAGGTGTTTCAATCAATGCAAACCTGAATAATGTAATATAACAGATTGAGTGGACATTAACAATGATCCCAGGCCATCTACAACATGAAACAAAACTCAGGTAGTGCTGACCAGCACATGTTTACTTGAGATGACCACTAGAGGTTGCTGATGCTGCTATCTGCAGTTGTGTGTATGAGAATGGGCAACTTTAGTATGTGTGTATGTGAATGGGTAACTTTAGTATGTGTGTATGTGAATGGGTAACTTTTGTGGTGTGTGTGTGTGAATGGGTATCTTTAGTGGTATGTATGTGAATGGGTAACTTTAGTCATATGTGTGTGAGAGAGAGAGAGAGAGAACGAGAGAGAGAGAGAGAGAGAGAGAGAGAGAGAGAGAACAAGAGAGAGAGAGAGAGAATGGACAACTTTTGTGGTGTGTATGTGAATGGACAACTTTTGTGGTGTGTATGTGAATGGACAACTTTTGTGGTGTGTGTGTGTGAATGGGTATCTTTAGTGGTATGTATGTGAATGGGTAACTTTAGTCATATGTGTGTGTGAATGGGTAACTTTAGTGGTGTGTATGTGAATGGGTAACATTAGTGGTATGTGTGTGTGAATGGGTAACTTTAGTGGTGAGTGTGTGTGTGAATGGGTAACTTTAGTGCTGTTTGCGAATGGGTAACTTTAGTGGTGTGTGTGAACGGGTAACTTTAGTGGCGTGTGTGAATGGGTAACTTTAGTGGGTGTGTATAATGTACATCTGTGTAATGTGCATCTGTGAGTGCATAACTTTAAGTGATGTGCATTTGTGAGTGTATAACTTTAAGTAATGTGCATCTTGGTATAACTTTAAATAATCTGTGAGCGTATAACTTTACATGCTGTGTATCTGTGAATAACTAAGTAATCTGTGAGAGTGTGCCTGTGAGTGGTGTGTGCCTGTGCCTGTCTGTCATTGTGTAACTCCTGGGGCCCACGTTCACCTGACGTGACACCTAATGACCACACTGATGTACAACTGTGCCTCATCATCATCTAGCAAGTCCCCATTGCAGAATGTCCTCGTGCCCCCCCCCCCCCCCCCCCTGAAAAGTGTCTCACTCTATGGCCATCTCTCCCGCCTCATCCACCCTCATGACCCAGGTGTCCATCTCCGTGCTGGCCCTGCCTCGTCCTCCAGGAACCAGGCCATCCATCAGTGTTTTCTCTCAGCTCCTATGACATTTAATACAGCCAATATATCTCAGTGGCCTAGATATGGTACTGGTTATGAGCCAGCGTTACTCCACGTCCAGATCTGGTAGAACCTCTATTTCTTCTCCTTGGTCCTCGAGATGCTCGAACTCTCCTGTACTATTTCAGCTGAAATGCGCCAATTTTCTTCTACACCAGTCAGTTGGACTTCATCTTTGACCCTGTGTCCAGGCCTGTGAGCTACATCGGGTATATGCTACTGGACACACACTTTCTGCACCACGTGGTAGTTGAGCAGTGAGATGCCTGCCATTGTTATCTCCTTGAACATTTCTGTGTACCCAATGTGAGTCTGGGTGGACCCTGGAAACACATGACCATGAAAGAAATCCCACTCAATATGAACACACCAAATATTCATGACACAATGTCCCACATCAAGAGGAATACGCCACACACACACATTAAAAGAAGTCCCACCTCAATGGAAATATACCACTGAATATACATTCATTAACAAAATCAGATCTCCAGGGGAATACGCCACACATACATGAAAGAATGTTCCACCTCAAGAGTAATACCCTCACATTCATTCAAGAAATCCTCTAAAGAGTAATACCCACACATTCATTCAATAAATCCTATCTCTAAGGGAATAATACATCATACACCTATATTGTGTGAAAAGAAGTCCCATCTCACAAGAGGAATACACCACACGTTCATGAAAGAACTCCCACTCAACAAGAGGAATACACCACACATTCATGAAAGAACTCCCACTTAACAAGAGGAATACACCTCACATTCACCTTCTGCTGAAAGAACAATCAGGCAGATTACGTGAACAAACATGCCACCCACCAGACTTTTAATTGTAATTCAGCTGCCCCGTAGGCTTTTGTCAAACTGAAAACTGAACATTCAAACAGTGACTGTTCTCATTCTCTCAGTTCCCTGACTGGCAAGCTACACATGAACATACACTTGTGAATACATCACTACATTTGTCTCCACCCCCAGACCACACTGTCACAATCAATCAACCAGTACATTTGTGGTCCCACTTTTCCCATAACCTTGACAATGCATCTCCGCTCAGAGGTCAGGAGCAATAAATCTTAACATAAGCTAACCCTGGATTATGTCCCTCACAATCTGGTGTGATGTACTGCCTCTGCCATACAGGCAACAATAAACATCTTTACAGCACAGGTACTATTTTCATATTCTAACCTCCCAAAAAAAAAAAAAAATGAAATAGAAACAGCAAGAGTTGAACATTTATACCTGCTCTGGGTACAGAAGTGAAATGCAAAATTCTCAAATAATTATTTTAAAAAAAACCAACTTATAAATGGAAATGCTAAACCACAATATCGTATGAGAAATGTGTACACAGGACCAAACAGAAATTAGCAACAGCTTCCACAGATGGTTATTTTTCTACAGTTGGACAATAGCAACAACCATACATGACAAGATAAACACAAGAAGGAGAAAAGTCAGATTACATTCTCAACCAGTATAAAATATTTGCAGTTGGAAATCATCTTTCCTGTGATAGTTCAAAAATGTGTTGTTTTTCGTACATAGCCAAGATCAAGGTAACATACACGCGCGCACATCTAAGCTATGAGAAATCTGCCCACGGTCTGACACTACATAACATAATAGTGACGTTTCTGGAGGAGGAAAAAAAAAAAGACAGAAAATATGGACACAAAATATAGACAACCAAACATTCCGTGATCCATTGACAGATTTGCACAGACTGTGTTGTCCAATCCCAATATATATCCATGAATTGTGAAAAGCACTGACGGTTTATGAAGTCTGTAATATCCGTGGACAACGTAATATCCAGCCACCTGTTTTAGCTATTGCATGAAAATAATCCAGATATTATCCAAAGTAATATCCACATACAACTGTCTGTCCAAGAAAAGTAATAACTGACAGTAACATAATAATTACAATAATACTTAATGCTCACATGTGTCAACTGTCTTCTTCAAGGACAATTATGTAACGATGTGTCTCACGTAACTGAATTACTTACACAGAACATGACTAACATTGAATATTATTATTTCCATGCTAAATATTTCTACATAAAATGGGTGGACCTCAGGGACAAACATATGATTTGTCCATCACAACTCTGAGCTAAATGTACATTGATATATATTCTGAGCTCAGTGGAATATTAGCACAGAAGTCAGGTCGTTGCTAAACTCCGAACTGTTAGCTCACATGCATATATTTTCCTTTCATGTTTTGCCTGTTCTTGGCTTCACGCTGAGATCCAAAACTTCAGCGCCAGTAGCCTCGGCCTCCACGGGACCAGCAGAAGATGAAGATGATGATGGTGTTTCACTTGGTCGCTCAAAGTACCGAGACATCCGAGCCATGTCCACCGAAGGAGGTTGGAGAATCGTTGGGAACCCCCAGAGATTGGGAGAGGTGGCAGCAGACAGGTGCAGGGCAGACGGCAACTCAAACAGCTCATGTTTCGACTGCAGACTTGGCGTGCTGCTGCCGCTGCTGCGTTGCTTAATACTGCTGCTGGTGCCGCTGCCAGCCGGTCTGCTAGACATCTGCACGTGCTTAGATGAGGATGAGGAGGTGCTGCTGGAAGCCGTGGATGTAGGATGGTAGCTGGAGTGGTTTGAAACATGACTAGAAGTCTGATGACTAGATCGCATTTTCTTGTCCAGACTGGCACCGTCTCTGGAATAAATGTCCGAGGGAGATTGGGGCACTATTGGGCGTGGTCTCTTGCTAGATGAAGATGTGGATGGCGACGGCGCTGCTGATGCCATGAGGGATTTAGCTGATTGCCCTGTTGAAATGCTGCCACTGGATTTGTTGGTGTGTGTGCTCAAGCTACTGCTCTTGCTGGCCATGATTGCTGCAATGGTTTCCCTGGTTTCCCGCTCTCTGACTGCGGCTGCCTGCTGCTGAAGCTGTTGCTGATGATGAAGCTGGAGTTGCTGAAACTGCTGCATCTGCTGGTGTTGGAGGATGGATGCCGCCTGTGCCTGCCACAAGATGGACTGGGCATTCATGGCGGCACGTTGTTGGTCCTTGTTTTTACTCTTCTCCGCAACAGCTGCAGCTTCAAACATCTCCAACTGCCGGAGCATTAGGGGATCCATGGCCTGCTTTTGAAACTCCATCATTCGCTGCAGGTACAAGGGGTTGCTCATTAACGTCTTCATCATATAGGGATCCTGCATGCCGTACATGTGCTGGAAAGCCAGGATGTTGGCTGCGGCAGCATTCAGCTCCATGTGAGCAGCAGCCAGAGCAGCAGACGGTGCTGCCTGGAACATAGCAGCACTGTTAATGCTGTTATTGCTGCTGTTGAAGCTGTTGCTACTAGTGGTAGTAATTGTGTTAGGTCTGGAGGAAGTGGAGGACGACGATGGGGATGTTGAAGGATATGCTTGACTGCTGAGTTTAGTTGACTGACGAGAGGATGGTCTGGATGACGAAGATGGCGCAGAGGACACAGCAGCAGATGAAGAATTTAATGATTGCGATGATGATTTGGAACGATTTTGTGTATGACTGATTTCCACTTTTCTGGATTTTGGATCCGACAGCCCTGACTTGTAAGGATCCAACAGTCCATTTTTCATCAATTCTAAATTTTCCAGCATTCTCTTACCCTTGTCAAGATCATCTTTTAAAGCATTGAAACTGTTGTTAATTGTCTGAGCTCTGGCTGCGTCCAGGCTGGACCTGATGGCATGTTGTGTGTCCACGCCCATCTGATGAGGAAACCCTAGACTGTCCCGAAATAGCCGATCACTCTGAGATCTCTGATCAGAAGCTAGAGCTGACGTGAACACAGGTGAAGATGATGATGAAGACAAGGATGACTTCTGTCCAGGGACAGAGGGTGATTCCAGTAATGGTGATTTTTTGCCACTGCCCAGTAAGACATCCAGAGTAGCCTTCTTGCCCACTTCTATGCCTGGCTGGCCGGACCCGGCTGCTTCCTTCTCCTTGGATGTCCGCAGGCTGTCAATGATGTTGGACAAGCGAGATGTTCTCTTCACACTGCGTAACAGAAAACACAATCAGTCAATACACATTTACAGTTCATTTTTACAATTAATAAAATAATGTAATATTCATAGTAACTGTTACTGGTTAGTAACCAGGTCACGCTTCAATGAATTCAGTTATAAAATAGAACCTGTCTTTGCTCCGATTTGAGGAAAGGAAATAAAGGGTAGTTCAAGAAGAGAACTAATACCAAAACTCATCCCCACGGGGAGTCTCCGTGGCGAAGTGGTCAAGCCGTCTGACTCAGGTTCCGAAGGGTGTGGGTTCGATTCCGGGCCGCGTCCTTCAGTTCAGGAGTGCATTTTTTTAGACTCCTGAGGGTCATCTCTGGAGCTACGGAGTGCGTGCTTTGTGCGACGCTTTCCACGCTGCGGAAAGAGACTGATCTATATGGGATAAAAACCCGGTGCAATGAAGTCGACTTGACTTTTAAGTGACTTTTTATCAGCCAAGCCTTTGGGACCTGTCTGATCACAGTGGATTGTTCACATGCCTGATGGTCTGGTGGTCATTGGCTTAAATTTACACCCAGGTGGACTTGCCAAATGGACCTTGACTCCCAGTCAAATGAGTACCAGGACATGTCTCCGAAGTACAGATGGCTGCTGTGATATTAACCATATTAACCTTTGAGTGCCAATTGATTAAACAAAAAAATACATACGTCCAATATGCTGTGTATAAAAAAAAAAGGTCTGTAACTTTAATTTTGAAAGCCAAGGCTTAGCCTAAGTGAAATACAGAATACAGCGCAGACCTGATAAGGTGAACTCACCTGAGACCCAAGAAATAGTTCTTCTTATCAGAAATTAGTTTTATAAGAGTTGAAGCATATAGTAATGCATTTAGAATGTACAATACAATATTGTTCTTCACAACAGAAATTCGCCACATCTGAGATCGCCTTAAGCGGTATCTCACACACATTGTGCAAGAATGTCATTGTCTTATATAATTAAACAAATACAATTTTGTAAAAAGCAAACCAGAAACTCTTTGTCAATGAATGCAATTTGGAACTATGGAAGGTAACCATAGACAATAAGCAAATTTTCAAGAATATCTTGAAGGCTGCCGAGATGTGGTTCTACAGAATTAAGTAATAAGTATGAAGACATTTTGAAAAACAAAATTACTATCTGAAGTAGACTTGACAATCTACATTTTACACCTGTCTGTGTAACATGAGAGTATAAATGACTGGCAGACATGAATCGGTGACTGTAGACATATATGATGACAAATTATGTGACAGGGACTATGAGAAGACTAAGACCAAGAGGGATGTACGGCTAACTCTTCAGAGGGACCTCCTCCTTCTTCTTCTGCCCTTAATCCCTCATTGGACCTCAAGTAACTCATGGCAAGCTGTAATATTCTTTGCCATCTCCTGCAGCTCAATCCATGTATTCTTTTCCCTGTGTGTTTTAACATCTCCCAATATTTCATTTACCTTGTGGATTCCAGGCAAGAGAGTGTCTAATTATACTATCCTCACAATTCCCTTCAGAGTGCCTGAATAATACAACATGAGGCCTGCATGATACATGTCCTTAGGAGAGCCCACTGTCTTACTGAGTATGCATGACCCATCACTTCAGAGGGGTCATTTGGCATTTAAAAAAAGAGTCGCTTAAAAGTCGCTAGGGTCGACTTCATTGCACCGGGTTTTATCCCATATGGCTAGGTCTCTTTACGCAGCATGGAAAGCGTCGCACAAAGCATGAACTCCATAGCTCTAGTGACAACCCACAGGAGTCTCTGAAAAATTTCACTCGTGAACCGAAGGACGCGGCCCGGAATCGAACCCACAACCTTTCGGAGCCCAAGTCAAATGGCTTGACCACTTCGCCACGGAGACTCCCTCATTTGGCATTTCCCTAAAAGACCTGCATGACACACCTCCCCCTTGAGGCCACCATGACACACCTCCCCAACAGTGTGTGTATGACATCTCCCCAAGAGAATGTATGACACACCCCCCAAAAGAATGAATGACACATCCCCCAAGAGAATGTATGACATATCCCCCAAGAGAATGTATGACACACACACACCCCCAACCCCCCCAAAAAAAAAGAATGTATGACACACTCCCCAAGACAGTATGTATGTCACATCTCCCCAAAGAAACTGTATGACACTACCCCAGGAAAATCAGAATGACACACTACCCCCATGACACACGACCCCAGAAGTATCTGTATGATACACGACCCCGGGAGTATCTGTATGACACATGACCCCAGGAGTACAGGTAGGCCCCGGTTAACGTCGAGGTTACGTTCTTGGAAAACGCGACGTTAAGTGAAACGACGTACAGCGAAACACTATTTCCCATAGAATTAAATTAAATACAGTGTATTGTGTACCACAGTAATGTTTATTTTGATAGTTGTTGATATTTATTGGCTAAACAGAGGTGGGTTGCAGGGCGAATGGTAGAGTTATTGGGACGTAGAGGCATTAAATTCTGCCTCTTCATCTCAGGATGAAACTGTAACCTCTTCTGCCTCTTTTCCTGGCTCTTCTCTGCTTAAACAAAAAATGTGTCCAATGTCTGTTGCACAGTAACCACCCTCCTCAGTATCAGCACTCGCCGCTTCACCTGTTGTCTGAATGTTGTGCAGGTGTGAACGCTCTTTAGAGTGCTCAAACCAACGACGACTCGCTCTAAAACTATCATCAGCACTACTAGTACTGCTCTCACCCGCTTTCTTAGCTAGATCTTCATAGAGAGACTTTGCTTTCTCTTGGATAACCATCTTGCTTACAGGCATATTCCGTTGGTTCTGGTCTTCAATCCAGACGGCCAATTGTGCTTCCATGTTCTCCATAAGAATACTTCTGGTACAAGTAATCTTGGAAGCACTCAAAGGGGTTACGTTTTTAGCACCCTCTTTGATTTCGTCAGCACCTACATAAATTGTCCTTACCGTCGTTGGAGGTAAACCATGGACTTTACCGAAAACAGCTGATCGCCAGCCTCAAAATGACGTTATGGCGAAACGACGTACACCGAGGCGGCGTATAGTGGGGCCTGCCTGTATCTGTATGACATACTACCCCAGCAGTATCTGTATGAAACACTACCCCAGGAAGCCTACATAACATCCCTCAACCCCAGAGGCCTGTATGATACACCAAACCAGGGAACTTGTACACATCTTCCCAGGATCTATGACAGAAACGGTCACTACGTGCACATTTCCCAGGATCTATGACAGAAACGGCCACTACGTGCACATTTCCCAGAATCTATGACAGAAACGGCCACTACGTGCACATTTCCCAGAATCTATGACAGTAACAGGGTCACTACGTGCACATTTCCCAGGATCTATGACAGAAACGGTCACTACATGCAAATTTCCCAGAATCTATGACAGTAACAGGGTCACTACGTGCACATTTCCCAGGATCTATGACAGAAACGGTCACTATGTGCACATTTCCCAGGATCTATGACAGAAACGGTCACTACGTGCACATTTCCCAGAATCTATGACAGAAACGGCCACTACGTGTACATTTCCCAGAATCTATGACAGTAACAGGGTCACTACGTGCACATTTCCCAGGATCTATGACAGAAACGGTCATTACATGCACATTTCCCAGAATCTATGACAGTAACAGGGTCACTACGTGCACATTTCCCAGGATCTATGACAGAAACGGTCACTATGTGCACATTTCCCAGAATCTATGACAGAAACGGCCACTACGTGCACATTTCCCAGAATCTATGACAGTAACAGGGTCACTACGTGCACATTTCCCAGGATCTATGACAGAAACGGTCACTACATGCACATTTCCCAGAATCTATGACAGTAACAGGGTCACTACGTGCACATTTCCCAGGATCTATGACAGAAACGGTCACTACGTGCACATTTCCCAGAATCTATGACAGAAACGGTCACTACGTGCACATTTCCCAGGATCTATGACAGAAACAGGGTCACTACGTGCACACTTCCCAGAATCTATGACAGAAACGGTCACTACGTGCACATTTCCCAGGATCTATGACAGAAACAGGGCCACTACGAGCACACTTCCTAGAATCTATGACAGTAACAGGGTCACTATGTGCACATTTCCCAGAATCTATGACAGTAACAGGGTCACTACGTGCACACTTCCCAGGATCTATGACAGAAACGGTCACTACATGTACATTTCCCAGGATCTATGACAGTAACAGGGTCACCACGTGCACACTTCCCAGGATCTATGACAGAAACGGTCACTACGTGCACATTTCCCAGGATCTATGACAGTAACAGGGTCACTACGTGCACACTTCCCAGGATCGATGACAGAAACGGTCACTACGTGCACATTTCCCAGAATCTATGACAGTAACAGGGTCACTACGTGCACACTTCCCAGGATCTATGACAGAAACGGTCACTACGTGCACATTTCCCAGGATCTATGACAGTAACAGGGTCACTACGTGCACATTTCCCAGGATCTATGACAGAAACGGTCACTACGTGCACATTTCCCAGAATCTATGACAGTAACAGGGTCACTACGTGTACACTTCCCAGGATCTATGACAGAAACGGTCACTATGTGCACATTTCCCAGAATCTATGACAGAAACAGTCACTACGTGCACATTTCCCAGGATCTATGACAGTAACAGGGTCACTACGTGCACATTTCCCAGGATCTATGACAGAAACGGTCACTATGTGCACATTTCCCAGAATCTAGGACAGTAACAGGGTCACTACGTGCACATTTCCCAGGATCTATGACAGAAACGGTCACTACGTGCACATTTCCCAGAATCTATGACAGTAACAGGGTCACTACGTGCACACTTCCCAGGATCTATGACAGAAACGGTCACATTTCCCAGGATCTATGACAGTAACAGGGTCACTACGTCCACATTTCCAAGGATCTATGACAGAAACGGTCACTATGTGCACATTTCCCAGAATCTAGGACAGTAACAGGGTCACTACGTGTACACTTCCCAGGATCTATGACAGAAACGGTCACTACGTGCACATTTCCCAGAATCTATGACAGTAACAGGGTCACTACGTGCACATTTCCCAGGATCTATGACAGAAACAGGGCCACTATGAGCACACTTCCCAAGATCTATGACAGTAACAGGGTCACTACGTGCACATTTCCCAGGATCTATGACAGAAACAGGGCCACTATGAGCACACTTCCCAAGATCTATGACAGTAACAGGGTCACTACGTGCACATTTCCCAGGATCTATGACAGTAACAGGGTCACTATGTGCACATTTCCCAGGATCTATGACAGTAACAGGGTCACTATGTGCACACTTCCCAGGATCTATGACAGAAACGGTCACTACGTGCACATTTCCCAGGATCTATGACAGTAACGGGTCACTACGTGCACACTTCCCAGGATCTATGACAGAAACGGTCACTACGTGCACATTTCCCAGAATCTAGGACAGTAACAGGGTCACTACGTGCACATTTCCCAGGATCTATGACAGTAACAGGGTCACTACGTGCACATTTCCCAGGATCTATGACAGAAACGGTCACTATGTGCACATTTCCCAGAATCTATGACAGTAACAGGGTCACTACATGCACATTTCCCAGGATCTATGACAGAAACGGTCACTACGTGCACATTTCCCAGAATCTATGACAGTAACAGGGTCACTACGTGCACACTTCCCAGGATCTATGACAGTAACAGGGTCACTACATGCACATTTCCCAGGATCTATGACAGAAACGGTCACTACGTGCACATTTCCCAGAATCTATGACAGTAACAGGGTCACTACGTGCACACTTCCCAGGATCTATGACAGAAACGGTCACTACGTGCACATTTCCCAGAATCTATGACAGAAACGGTCACTACGTGCACATTTCCAAGGATCTATGACAGAAACAGTCACTACGTGCACATTTCCCAGAATCTATGACAGTAACAGGGTCATTACGTGCACATTTCCCAGGATCTATGACAGAAACAGGGCCACTATGAGCACACTTCCCAAGATCTATGACAGTAACAGGGTCACTACGTGCACATTTCCCAGGATCTATGACAGAAACAGGGCCACAACGTGCACACTTCCCAGAATCTATGACAGAAACGGTCACTACGTGCACATTTCCCAGGATCTATGACAGAAACAGGGCCACTACGAGCACACTTCCTAGAATCTATGACAGTAACAGGGTCACTATGTGCACATTTCCCAGAATCTATGACAGTAACAGGGTCACTACGTGCACACTTCCCAGGATCTATGACAGAAACGGTCACTACATGCACATTTCCCAGGATCTATGACAGTAACAGGGTCACTACGTGCACACTTCCCAGGATCTATGACAGAAACGGTCACTACGTGCACATTTCCCAGGATCTATGACAGTAACAGGGTCACTACGTGCACACTTCCCAGGATCGATGACAGAAACGGTCACTACGTGCACATTTCCCAGAATCTATGACAGTAACAGGGTCACTACGTGCACACTTCCCAGGATCTATGACAGAAACGGTCACTACGTGCACATTTCCCAGGATCTATGACAGTAACAGGGTCACTACGTGCACATTTCCCAGGATCTATGACAGAAACGGTCACTACGTGCACATTTCCCAGAATCTATGACAGTAACAGGGTCACTACGTGTACACTTCCCAGGATCTATGACAGAAACGGTCACTATGTGCACATTTCCCAGAATCTATGACAGAAACGGTCACTACGTGCACATTTCCCAGGATCTATGACAGTAACAGGGTCACTACGTGCACATTTCCCAGGATCTATGACAGAAACGGTCACTATGTGCACATTTCCCAGAATCTAGGACAGTAACAGGGTCACTACGTGCACATTTCCCAGGATCTATGACAGAAACGGTCACTACGTGCACATTTGCCAGGATCTATGACAGTAACAGGGTCACTACGTGCACACTTCCCAGGATCTATGACAGAAACGGTCACATTTCCCAGGATCTATGACAGTAACAGGGTCACTATGTGCACATTTCCAAGGATCTATGACAGAAACGGTCACTATGTGCACATTTCCCAGAATCTAGGACAGTAACAGGGTCACTACGTGTACACTTCCCAGGATCTATGACAGAAACGGTCACTACGTGCACATTTCCCAGAATCTATGACAGTAACAGGGTCACTACGTGCACATTTCCCAGGATCTATGACAGAAACGGTCACTACGTGCACATTTCCCAGAATCTATGACAGTAACAGGGTCACTACGTGCACATTTCCCAGGATCTATGACAGAAACGGTCACTACGTGCACATTTCCCAGAATCTATGACAGTAACAGGGTCACTACGTGCACATTTCACAGAATCTATGACAGTAACAGGGTCACTACGTGCACACTTCCCAGGATCTATGACAGAAACGGTCACTACGTGCACATTTCCCAGAATCTATGACAGAAACGGACACTACGTGCACATTTCCAAGGATCTATGACAGAAACGGTCACTACGTGCACATTTCCCAGGATCTATGACAGAAACGGTCACTACGTGCACATTTCCCAGAATCTATAACAGAAACGGTCACTACGTGCACATTTCCCAGAATCTATGACAGTAACAAGGTCACTACGTGCACATTTCCCAGGATCTATGACAGAAACAGGGCCACTATGAGCACACTTCCCAAGATCTATGACAGTAACAGGGTCACTACGTGCACATTTCCCAGGATCTATGACAGAAACAGGGCCACTATGAGCACACTTCCCAAGATCTATGACAGTAACAGGGTCACTACATGCACATTTCCCAGGATCTATGACAGTAACAGGGTCACTATGTGCACATTTCCCAGGATCTATGACAGTAACAGGGTCACTATGTGCACACTTCCCAGGATCTATGACAGAAACGGTCACTACGTGCACATTTCCCAGGATCTATGACAGTAACAGGGTCACTACGTGCACACTTCCCAGGATCTATGACAGAAACGGTCACTACGTGCACATTTCCCAGAATCTAGGACAGTAACAGGGTCACTACATGCACATTTCCCAGGATCTATGACAGAAACGGTCACTACGTGCACATTTCCCAGAATCTATGACAGTAACAGGGTCACTACGTGCACACTTCCCAGGATATATGACAGTAACAGGGTCACTACATGCACATTTCCCAGGATCTATGACAGAAACGGTCACTACGTGCACATTTCCCAGAATCTATGACAGTAACAGGGTCACTACGTGCACACTTCCCAGGATCTATGACAGAAACGGTCACTACGTGCACATTTCCCAGAATCTATGACAGAAACGGTCACTACGTGCACATTTCCAAGGATCTATGACAGAAACAGTCACTACGTGCACATTTCCCAGAAACTATGACAGTAACAGGGTCATTACGTGCACATTTCCCAGGATCTATGACAGAAACAGGGCCACTATGAGCACACTTCCCAAGATCTATGACAGTAACAGGGTCACTACGTGCACATTTCCCAGGATCTATGACAGAAACAGGGCCACTATGAGCACACTTCCCAAGATCTATGACAGTAACAGGGTCACTACGTGCACATTTCCCAGGATCTATGACAGTAACAGGGTCACTACGTGCACATTTCCCAGGATCTATGACAGTAACAGGGTCACTACGTGCACATTTCCCAGGATCTATGACAGAAATGGTCACTACGTGCACATTTCCCAGGATCTATGACAGAAATGGTCACTACGTGCACATTTCCCAGGATCTATGACAGAAATGGTCACTACGTGCACATTTCCCAGGATCTATGACAGAAACGGTCACTATGTGCACATTTTCCAGGATCTATGACAGAAACAGTCACTACGTGCACATTTGCCAGGATCTATGGCAGTAACAGGGTCCCTACATGCACATTTCCCAGGATCTATGACAGTAACAGGGTCACTACATGCACATTTCCCAGGATCTATGACAGAAACGGTCACTACGTGCACATTTCCCAGGATCTATGACAGAAACGGTCACTATGTGCACATTTCCCAGAATCTATGACAGAAACGGTCACTATGTGCACATTTCCCAGGATCTATGACAGAAACGGTCACTACGTGCACATTTTCCAGGATCTATGACAGAAACAGTCACTACGTGCACATTTGCCAGGATCTATGGCAGTAACAGGGTCCCTACATGCACATTTCCCAGGATCTATGACAGTAACAGGGTCACTACATGCACATTTCCCAGGATCTATGACAGTAACAGGGTCACTACGTGCACATTTCCCAGGATCTATGACAGAAACGGTCACTATGTGCACATTTCCCAGAATCTAGGACAGTAACAGGGTCACTACGTGCACATTTCCCAGGATCTATGACAGAAACGGTCACTACGTGCACATTTCCCAGAATCTATGACAGTAACAGGGTCACTACGTGCACACTTCCCAGGATCTATGACAGAAACGGTCACATTTTCCAGGATCTATGACAGTAACAGGGTCACTACGTCCACATTTCCAAGGATCTATGACAGAAACGGTCACTATGTGCACATTTCCCAGAATCTAGGACAGTAACAGGGTCACTACGTGTACACTTCCCAGGATCTATGACAGAAACGGTCACTACGTGCACATTTCCCAGAATCTATGACAGTAACAGGGTCACTACGTGCACATTTCCCAGGATCTATGACAGAAACAGGGCCACTATGAGCACACTTCCCAAGATCTATGACAGTAACAGGGTCACTACGTGCACATTTCCCAGGATCTATGACAGAAACAGGGCCACTATGAGCACACTTCCCAAGATCTATGACAGTAACAGGGTCACTACGTGCACATTTCCCAGGATCTATGACAGTAACAGGGTCACTATGTGCACATTTCCCAGGATCTATGACAGTAACAGGGTCACTATGTGCACACTTCCCAGGATCTATGACAGAAACGGTCACTACGTGCACATTTCCCAGGATCTATGACAGTAACGGGTCACTACGTGCACACTTCCCAGGATCTATGACAGAAACGGTCACTACGTGCACATTTCCCAGAATCTAGGACAGTAACAGGGTCACTACGTGCACATTTCCCAGGATCTATGACAGTAACAGGGTCACTACGTGCACATTTCCCAGGATCTATGACAGAAACGGTCACTATGTGCACATTTCCCAGAATCTATGACAGTAACAGGGTCACTACATGCACATTTCCCAGGATCTATGACAGAAACGGTCACTACGTGCACATTTCCCAGAATCTATGACAGTAACAGGGTCACTACGTGCACACTTCCCAGGATCTATGACAGTAACAGGGTCACTACATGCACATTTCCCAGGATCTATGACAGAAACGGTCACTACGTGCACATTTCCCAGAATCTATGACAGTAACAGGGTCACTACGTGCACACTTCCCAGGATCTATGACAGAAACGGTCACTACGTGCACATTTCCCAGAATCTATGACAGAAACGGTCACTACGTGCACATTTCCAAGGATCTATGACAGAAACAGTCACTACGTGCACATTTCCCAGAATCTATGACAGTAACAGGGTCATTACGTGCACATTTCCCAGGATCTATGACAGAAACAGGGCCACTATGAGCACACTTCCCAAGATCTATGACAGTAACAGGGTCACTACGTGCACATTTCCCAGGATCTATGACAGAAACAGGGCCACAACGTGCACACTTCCCAGAATCTATGACAGAAACGGTCACTACGTGCACATTTCCCAGGATCTATGACAGAAACAGGGCCACTACGAGCACACTTCCTAGAATCTATGACAGTAACAGGGTCACTATGTGCACATTTCCCAGAATCTATGACAGTAACAGGGTCACTACGTGCACACTTCCCAGGATCTATGACAGAAACGGTCACTACATGCACATTTCCCAGGATCTATGACAGTAACAGGGTCACTACGTGCACACTTCCCAGGATCTATGACAGAAACGGTCACTACGTGCACATTTCCCAGGATCTATGACAGTAACAGGGTCACTACGTGCACACTTCCCAGGATCGATGACAGAAACGGTCACTACGTGCACATTTCCCAGAATCTATGACAGTAACAGGGTCACTACGTGCACACTTCCCAGGATCTATGACAGAAACGGTCACTACGTGCACATTTCCCAGGATCTATGACAGTAACAGGGTCACTACGTGCACATTTCCCAGGATCTATGACAGAAACGGTCACTACGTGCACATTTCCCAGAATCTATGACAGTAACAGGGTCACTACGTGTACACTTCCCAGGATCTATGACAGAAACGGTCACTATGTGCACATTTCCCAGAATCTATGACAGAAACGGTCACTACGTGCACATTTCCCAGGATCTATGACAGTAACAGGGTCACTACGTCCACATTTCCCAGGATCTATGACAGAAACGGTCACTATGTGCACATTTCCCAGAATCTAGGACAGTAACAGGGTCACTACGTGCACATTTCCCAGGATCTATGACAGAAACGGTCACTACGTGCACATTTGCCAGGATCTATGACAGTAACAGGGTCACTACGTGCACACTTCCCAGGATCTATGACAGAAACGGTCACATTTCCCAGGATCTATGACAGTAACAGGGTCACTATGTGCACATTTCCAAGGATCTATGACAGAAACGGTCACTATGTGCACATTTCCCAGAATCTAGGACAGTAACAGGGTCACTACGTGTACACTTCCCAGGATCTATGACAGAAACGGTCACTACGTGCACATTTCCCAGAATCTATGACAGTAACAGGGTCACTACGTGCACATTTCCCAGGATCTATGACAGAAACGGTCACTACGTGCACATTTCCCAGAATCTATGACAGTAACAGGGTCACTACGTGCACATTTCCCAGGATCTATGACAGAAACGGTCACTACGTGCACATTTCCCAGAATCTATGACAGTAACAGGGTCACTACGTGCACATTTCACAGAATCTATGACAGTAACAGGGTCACTACGTGCACACTTCCCAGGATCTATGACAGAAACGGTCACTACGTGCACATTTCCCAGAATCTATGACAGAAACGGACACTACGTGCACATTTCCAAGGATCTATGACAGAAACGGTCACTACGTGCACATTTCCCAGGATCTATGACAGAAACGGTCACTACGTGCACATTTCCCAGAATCTATAACAGAAACGGTCACTACGTGCACATTTCCCAGAATCTATGACAGTAACAAGGTCACTACGTGCACATTTCCCAGGATCTATGACAGAAACAGGGCCACTATGAGCACACTTCCCAAGATCTATGACAGTAACAGGGTCACTACGTGCACATTTCCCAGGATCTATGACAGAAACAGGGCCACTATGAGCACACTTCCCAAGATCTATGACAGTAACAGGGTCACTACATGCACATTTCCCAGGATCTATGACAGTAACAGGGTCACTATGTGCACATTTCCCAGGATCTATGACAGTAACAGGGTCACTATGTGCACACTTCCCAGGATCTATGACAGAAACGGTCACTACGTGCACATTTCCCAGGATCTATGACAGTAACAGGGTCACTACGTGCACACTTCCCAGGATCTATGACAGAAACGGTCACTACGTGCACATTTCCCAGAATCTAGGACAGTAACAGGGTCACTACATGCACATTTCCCAGGATCTATGACAGAAACGGTCACTACGTGCACATTTCCCAGAATCTATGACAGTAACAGGGTCACTACGTGCACACTTCCCAGGATATATGACAGTAACAGGGTCACTACATGCACATTTCCCAGGATCTATGACAGAAACGGTCACTACGTGCACATTTCCCAGAATCTATGACAGTAACAGGGTCACTACGTGCACACTTCCCAGGATCTATGACAGAAACGGTCACTACGTGCACATTTCCCAGAATCTATGACAGAAACGGTCACTACGTGCACATTTCCAAGGATCTATGACAGAAACAGTCACTACGTGCACATTTCCCAGAAACTATGACAGTAACAGGGTCATTACGTGCACATTTCCCAGGATCTATGACAGAAACAGGGCCACTATGAGCACACTTCCCAAGATCTATGACAGTAACAGGGTCACTACGTGCACATTTCCCAGGATCTATGACAGAAACAGGGCCACTATGAGCACACTTCCCAAGATCTATGACAGTAACAGGGTCACTACGTGCACATTTCCCAGGATCTATGACAGTAACAGGGTCACTACGTGCACATTTCCCAGGATCTATGACAGTAACAGGGTCACTACGTGCACATTTCCCAGGATCTATGACAGAAATGGTCACTACGTGCACATTTCCCAGGATCTATGACAGAAATGGTCACTATGTGCACATTTTCCAGGATCTATGACAGAAACAGTCACTATGTGCACATTTTCCAGGATCTATGACAGAAACAGTCACTACGTGCACATTTGCCAGGATCTATGGCAGTAACAGGGTCCCTACATGCACATTTCCCAGGATCTATGACAGTAACAGGGTCACTACATGCACATTTCCCAGGATCTATGACAGAAACGGTCACTACGTGCACATTTCCCAGGATCTATGACAGAAACGGTCACTATGTGCACATTTCCCAGAATCTATGACAGAAACGGTCACTATGTGCACATTTCCCAGGATCTATGACAGAAACGGTCACTACGTGCACATTTTCCAGGATCTATGACAGAAACAGTCACTACGTGCACATTTGCCAGGATCTATGGCAGTAACAGGGTCCCTACATGCACATTTCCCAGGATCTATGACAGTAACAGGGTCACTACATGCACATTTCCCAGGATCTATGACAGAAACGGTCACTACGTGCACATTTCCCAGGATCTATGACAGAAACGGTCACTATGTGCACATTTCCCAGGATCTATGACAGAAATGGTCACTACGTGCACATTTCCCAGGATCTATGACAGAAATGGTCACTACGTGCACATTTCCCAGGATCTATGACAGAAACGGTCACTATGTGCACATTTTCCAGGATCTATGACAGAAACAGTCACTACGTGCACATTTGCCAGGATCTATGGCAGTAACAGGGTCCCTACATGCACATTTCCCAGGATCTATGACAGTAACAGGGTCACTACATGCACATTTCCCAGGATCTATGACAGAAACGGTCACTACGTGCACATTTCCCAGGATCTATGACAGAAACGGTCACTATGTGCACATTTCCCAGAATCTATGACAGAAACGGTCACTACGTGCACACTTCCCAGGATCTATGACAGAAACGGTCACTACGTGCACATTTCCCAGGATCTATGACAGTAACAGGGTCACTACGTGCACATTTCCCAGGATCTATGACAGAAACGGTCACTACGTGCACATTTCCCAGAATCTATGACAGTAACAGGGTCACTACGTGTACACTTCCCAGGATCTATGACAGAAACGGTCACTATGTGCACATTTCCCAGAATCTATGACAGAAACGGTCACTACGTGCACATTTCCCAGGAT
Organism: Cepaea hortensis; assembly: GCA_963921405.1. Taxonomy (NCBI): domain Eukaryota; kingdom Metazoa; phylum Mollusca; class Gastropoda; order Stylommatophora; family Helicidae; genus Cepaea; species Cepaea hortensis. The sequence goes on along the minus strand of OY992880.1, from coordinate 14,724,436 downwards.
CTATGACAGTAACAGGGTCACTACGTCCACATTTCCCAGGATCTATGACAGAAACGGTCACTATGTGCACATTTCCCAGAATCTAGGACAGTAACAGGGTCACTACGTGCACATTTCCCAGGATCTATGACAGAAACGGTCACTACGTGCACATTTGCCAGGATCTATGACAGTAACAGGGTCACTACGTGCACACTTCCCAGGATCTATGACAGAAACGGTCACATTTCCCAGGATCTATGACAGTAACAGGGTCACTATGTGCACATTTCCAAGGATCTATGACAGAAACGGTCACTATGTGCACATTTCCCAGAATCTAGGACAGTAACAGGGTCACTACGTGTACACTTCCCAGGATCTATGACAGAAACGGTCACTACGTGCACATTTCCCAGAATCTATGACAGTAACAGGGTCACTACGTGCACATTTCCCAGGATCTATGACAGAAACGGTCACTACGTGCACATTTCCCAGAATCTATGACAGTAACAGGGTCACTACGTGCACATTTCCCAGGATCTATGACAGAAACGGTCACTACGTGCACATTTCCCAGAATCTATGACAGTAACAGGGTCACTACGTGCACATTTCCCAGAATCTATGACAGTAACAGGGTCACTACATGCACATTTCCCAGGATCTATGACAGAAACGGTCACTACGTGCACATTTCCCAGAATCTATGACAGTAACAGGGTCACTACGTGCACACTTCCCAGGATCTATGACAGTAACAGGGTCACTACATGCACATTTCCCAGGATCTATGACAGAAACGGTCACTACGTGCACATTTCCCAGAATCTATGACAGTAACAGGGTCACTACGTGCACACTTCCCAGGATCTATGACAGAAACGGTCACTACGTGCACATTTCCCAGAATCTATGACAGAAACGGTCACTACGTGCACATTTCCAAGGATCTATGACAGAAACAGTCACTACGTGCACATTTCCCAGAATCTATGACAGTAACAGGGTCATTACGTGCACATTTCCCAGGATCTATGACAGAAACAGGGCCACTATGAGCACACTTCCCAAGATCTATGACAGTAACAGGGTCACTACGTGCACATTTCCCAGGATCTATGACAGAAACAGGGCCACAACGTGCACACTTCCCAGAATCTATGACAGAAACGGTCACTACGTGCACATTTCCCAGGATCTATGACAGAAACAGGGCCACTACGAGCACACTTCCTAGAATCTATGACAGTAACAGGGTCACTATGTGCACATTTCCCAGAATCTATGACAGTAACAGGGTCACTACGTGCACACTTCCCAGGATCTATGACAGAAACGGTCACTACATGCACATTTCCCAGGATCTATGACAGTAACAGGGTCACTACGTGCACACTTCCCAGGATCTATGACAGAAACGGTCACTACGTGCACATTTCCCAGGATCTATGACAGTAACAGGGTCACTACGTGCACACTTCCCAGGATCGATGACAGAAACGGTCACTACGTGCACATTTCCCAGAATCTATGACAGTAACAGGGTCACTACGTGCACACTTCCCAGGATCTATGACAGAAACGGTCACTACGTGCACATTTCCCAGGATCTATGACAGTAACAGGGTCACTACGTGCACATTTCCCAGGATCTATGACAGAAACGGTCACTACGTGCACATTTCCCAGAATCTATGACAGTAACAGGGTCACTACGTGTACACTTCCCAGGATCTATGACAGAAACGGTCACTATGTGCACATTTCCCAGAATCTATGACAGAAACGGTCACTACGTGCACATTTCCCAGGATCTATGACAGTAACAGGGTCACTACGTGCACATTTCCCAGGATCTATGACAGAAACGGTCACTATGTGCACATTTCCCAGAATCTAGGACAGTAACAGGGTCACTACGTGCACATTTCCCAGGATCTATGACAGAAACGGTCACTACGTGCACATTTGCCAGGATCTATGACAGTAACAGGGTCACTACGTGCACACTTCCCAGGATCTATGACAGAAACGGTCACATTTCCCAGGATCTATGACAGTAACAGGGTCACTATGTGCACATTTCCAAGGATCTATGACAGAAACGGTCACTATGTGCACATTTCCCAGAATCTAGGACAGTAACAGGGTCACTACGTGTACACTTCCCAGGATCTATGACAGAAACGGTCACTACGTGCACATTTCCCAGAATCTATGACAGTAACAGGGTCACTACGTGCACATTTCCCAGGATCTATGACAGAAACGGTCACTACGTGCACATTTCCCAGAATCTATGACAGTAACAGGGTCACTACGTGCACATTTCCCAGGATCTATGACAGAAACGGTCACTACGTGCACATTTCCCAGAATCTATGACAGTAACAGGGTCACTACGTGCACATTTCACAGAATCTATGACAGTAACAGGGTCACTACGTGCACACTTCCCAGGATCTATGACAGAAACGGTCACTACGTGCACATTTCCCAGAATCTATGACAGAAACGGACACTACGTGCACATTTCCAAGGATCTATGACAGAAACGGTCACTACGTGCACATTTCCCAGGATCTATGACAGAAACGGTCACTACGTGCACATTTCCCAGAATCTATAACAGAAACGGTCACTACGTGCACATTTCCCAGAATCTATGACAGTAACAAGGTCACTACGTGCACATTTCCCAGGATCTATGACAGAAACAGGGCCACTATGAGCACACTTCCCAAGATCTATGACAGTAACAGGGTCACTACGTGCACATTTCCCAGGATCTATGACAGAAACAGGGCCACTATGAGCACACTTCCCAAGATCTATGACAGTAACAGGGTCACTACATGCACATTTCCCAGGATCTATGACAGAAACGGTCACTACGTGCACATTTCCCAGAATCTATGACAGTAACAGGGTCACTACGTGCACACTTCCCAGGATCTATGACAGTAACAGGGTCACTACATGCACATTTCCCAGGATCTATGACAGAAACGGTCACTACGTGCACATTTCCCAGAATCTATGACAGTAACAGGGTCACTACGTGCACACTTCCCAGGATCTATGACAGAAACGGTCACTACGTGCACATTTCCCAGAATCTATGACAGAAACGGTCACTACGTGCACATTTCCAAGGATCTATGACAGAAACAGTCACTACGTGCACATTTCCCAGAATCTATGACAGTAACAGGGTCATTACGTGCACATTTCCCAGGATCTATGACAGAAACAGGGCCACTATGAGCACACTTCCCAAGATCTATGACAGTAACAGGGTCACTACGTGCACATTTCCCAGGATCTATGACAGAAACAGGGCCACAACGTGCACACTTCCCAGAATCTATGACAGAAACGGTCACTACGTGCACATTTCCCAGGATCTATGACAGAAACAGGGCCACTACGAGCACACTTCCTAGAATCTATGACAGTAACAGGGTCACTATGTGCACATTTCCCAGAATCTATGACAGTAACAGGGTCACTACGTGCACACTTCCCAGGATCTATGACAGAAACGGTCACTACATGCACATTTCCCAGGATCTATGACAGTAACAGGGTCACTACGTGCACACTTCCCAGGATCTATGACAGAAACGGTCACTACGTGCACATTTCCCAGGATCTATGACAGTAACAGGGTCACTACGTGCACACTTCCCAGGATCGATGACAGAAACGGTCACTACGTGCACATTTCCCAGAATCTATGACAGTAACAGGGTCACTACGTGCACACTTCCCAGGATCTATGACAGAAACGGTCACTACGTGCACATTTCCCAGGATCTATGACAGTAACAGGGTCACTACGTGCACATTTCCCAGGATCTATGACAGAAACGGTCACTACGTGCACATTTCCCAGAATCTATGACAGTAACAGGGTCACTACGTGTACACTTCCCAGGATCTATGACAGAAACGGTCACTATGTGCACATTTCCCAGAATCTATGACAGAAACGGTCACTACGTGCACATTTCCCAGGATCTATGACAGTAACAGGGTCACTACGTCCACATTTCCCAGGATCTATGACAGAAACGGTCACTATGTGCACATTTCCCAGAATCTAGGACAGTAACAGGGTCACTACGTGCACATTTCCCAGGATCTATGACAGAAACGGTCACTACGTGCACATTTGCCAGGATCTATGACAGTAACAGGGTCACTACGTGCACACTTCCCAGGATCTATGACAGAAACGGTCACATTTCCCAGGATCTATGACAGTAACAGGGTCACTATGTGCACATTTCCAAGGATCTATGACAGAAACGGTCACTATGTGCACATTTCCCAGAATCTAGGACAGTAACAGGGTCACTACGTGTACACTTCCCAGGATCTATGACAGAAACGGTCACTACGTGCACATTTCCCAGAATCTATGACAGTAACAGGGTCACTACGTGCACATTTCCCAGGATCTATGACAGAAACGGTCACTACGTGCACATTTCCCAGAATCTATGACAGTAACAGGGTCACTACGTGCACATTTCCCAGGATCTATGACAGAAACGGTCACTACGTGCACATTTCCCAGAATCTATGACAGTAACAGGGTCACTACGTGCACATTTCACAGAATCTATGACAGTAACAGGGTCACTACGTGCACACTTCCCAGGATCTATGACAGAAACGGTCACTACGTGCACATTTCCCAGAATCTATGACAGAAACGGACACTACGTGCACATTTCCAAGGATCTATGACAGAAACGGTCACTACGTGCACATTTCCCAGGATCTATGACAGAAACGGTCACTACGTGCACATTTCCCAGAATCTATAACAGAAACGGTCACTACGTGCACATTTCCCAGAATCTATGACAGTAACAAGGTCACTACGTGCACATTTCCCAGGATCTATGACAGAAACAGGGCCACTATGAGCACACTTCCCAAGATCTATGACAGTAACAGGGTCACTACGTGCACATTTCCCAGGATCTATGACAGAAACAGGGCCACTATGAGCACACTTCCCAAGATCTATGACAGTAACAGGGTCACTACATGCACATTTCCCAGGATCTATGACAGTAACAGGGTCACTATGTGCACATTTCCCAGGATCTATGACAGTAACAGGGTCACTATGTGCACACTTCCCAGGATCTATGACAGAAACGGTCACTACGTGCACATTTCCCAGGATCTATGACAGTAACAGGGTCACTACGTGCACACTTCCCAGGATCTATGACAGAAACGGTCACTACGTGCACATTTCCCAGAATCTAGGACAGTAACAGGGTCACTACATGCACATTTCCCAGGATCTATGACAGAAACGGTCACTACGTGCACATTTCCCAGAATCTATGACAGTAACAGGGTCACTACGTGCACACTTCCCAGGATATATGACAGTAACAGGGTCACTACATGCACATTTCCCAGGATCTATGACAGAAACGGTCACTACGTGCACATTTCCCAGAATCTATGACAGTAACAGGGTCACTACGTGCACACTTCCCAGGATCTATGACAGAAACGGTCACTACGTGCACATTTCCCAGAATCTATGACAGAAACGGTCACTACGTGCACATTTCCAAGGATCTATGACAGAAACAGTCACTACGTGCACATTTCCCAGAAACTATGACAGTAACAGGGTCATTACGTGCACATTTCCCAGGATCTATGACAGAAACAGGGCCACTATGAGCACACTTCCCAAGATCTATGACAGTAACAGGGTCACTACGTGCACATTTCCCAGGATCTATGACAGAAACAGGGCCACTATGAGCACACTTCCCAAGATCTATGACAGTAACAGGGTCACTACGTGCACATTTCCCAGGATCTATGACAGTAACAGGGTCACTACGTGCACATTTCCCAGGATCTATGACAGTAACAGGGTCACTACGTGCACATTTCCCAGGATCTATGACAGAAATGGTCACTACGTGCACATTTCCCAGGATCTATGACAGAAATGGTCACTATGTGCACATTTTCCAGGATCTATGACAGAAACAGTCACTATGTGCACATTTTCCAGGATCTATGACAGAAACAGTCACTACGTGCACATTTGCCAGGATCTATGGCAGTAACAGGGTCCCTACATGCACATTTCCCAGGATCTATGACAGTAACAGGGTCACTACATGCACATTTCCCAGGATCTATGACAGAAACGGTCACTACGTGCACATTTCCCAGGATCTATGACAGAAACGGTCACTATGTGCACATTTCCCAGAATCTATGACAGAAACGGTCACTATGTGCACATTTCCCAGGATCTATGACAGAAACGGTCACTACGTGCACATTTTCCAGGATCTATGACAGAAACAGTCACTACGTGCACATTTGCCAGGATCTATGGCAGTAACAGGGTCCCTACATGCACATTTCCCAGGATCTATGACAGTAACAGGGTCACTACATGCACATTTCCCAGGATCTATGACAGAAACGGTCACTACGTGCACATTTCCCAGGATCTATGACAGAAACGGTCACTATGTGCACATTTCCCAGGATCTATGACAGAAATGGTCACTACGTGCACATTTCCCAGGATCTATGACAGAAATGGTCACTACGTGCACATTTCCCAGGATCTATGACAGAAACGGTCACTATGTGCACATTTTCCAGGATCTATGACAGAAACAGTCACTACGTGCACATTTGCCAGGATCTATGGCAGTAACAGGGTCCCTACATGCACATTTCCCAGGATCTATGACAGTAACAGGGTCACTACATGCACATTTCCCAGGATCTATGACAGAAACGGTCACTACGTGCACATTTCCCAGGATCTATGACAGAAACGGTCACTATGTGCACATTTCCCAGAATCTATGACAGAAACGGTCACTACGTGCACACTTCCCAGGATCTATGACAGAAACGGTCACTACGTGCACATTTCCCAGGATCTATGACAGTAACAGGGTCACTACGTGCACATTTCCCAGGATCTATGACAGAAACGGTCACTACGTGCACATTTCCCAGAATCTATGACAGTAACAGGGTCACTACGTGTACACTTCCCAGGATCTATGACAGAAACGGTCACTATGTGCACATTTCCCAGAATCTATGACAGAAACGGTCACTACGTGCACATTTCCCAGGATCTATGACAGTAACAGGGTCACTACGTCCACATTTCCCAGGATCTATGACAGAAACGGTCACTATGTGCACATTTCCCAGAATCTAGGACAGTAACAGGGTCACTACGTGCACATTTCCCAGGATCTATGACAGAAACGGTCACTACGTGCACATTTGCCAGGATCTATGACAGTAACAGGGTCACTACGTGCACACTTCCCAGGATCTATGACAGAAACGGTCACATTTCCCAGGATCTATGACAGTAACAGGGTCACTATGTGCACATTTCCAAGGATCTATGACAGAAACGGTCACTATGTGCACATTTCCCAGAATCTAGGACAGTAACAGGGTCACTACGTGTACACTTCCCAGGATCTATGACAGAAACGGTCACTACGTGCACATTTCCCAGAATCTATGACAGTAACAGGGTCACTACGTGCACATTTCCCAGGATCTATGACAGAAACGGTCACTACGTGCACATTTCCCAGAATCTATGACAGTAACAGGGTCACTACGTGCACATTTCCCAGGATCTATGACAGAAACGGTCACTACGTGCACATTTCCCAGAATCTATGACAGTAACAGGGTCACTACGTGCACATTTCCCAGAATCTATGACAGTAACAGGGTCACTACATGCACATTTCCCAGGATCTATGACAGAAACGGTCACTACGTGCACATTTCCCAGAATCTATGACAGTAACAGGGTCACTACGTGCACACTTCCCAGGATCTATGACAGTAACAGGGTCACTACATGCACATTTCCCAGGATCTATGACAGAAACGGTCACTACGTGCACATTTCCCAGAATCTATGACAGTAACAGGGTCACTACGTGCACACTTCCCAGGATCTATGACAGAAACGGTCACTACGTGCACATTTCCCAGAATCTATGACAGAAACGGTCACTACGTGCACATTTCCAAGGATCTATGACAGAAACAGTCACTACGTGCACATTTCCCAGAATCTATGACAGTAACAGGGTCATTACGTGCACATTTCCCAGGATCTATGACAGAAACAGGGCCACTATGAGCACACTTCCCAAGATCTATGACAGTAACAGGGTCACTACGTGCACATTTCCCAGGATCTATGACAGAAACAGGGCCACAACGTGCACACTTCCCAGAATCTATGACAGAAACGGTCACTACGTGCACATTTCCCAGGATCTATGACAGAAACAGGGCCACTACGAGCACACTTCCTAGAATCTATGACAGTAACAGGGTCACTATGTGCACATTTCCCAGAATCTATGACAGTAACAGGGTCACTACGTGCACACTTCCCAGGATCTATGACAGAAACGGTCACTACATGCACATTTCCCAGGATCTATGACAGTAACAGGGTCACTACGTGCACACTTCCCAGGATCTATGACAGAAACGGTCACTACGTGCACATTTCCCAGGATCTATGACAGTAACAGGGTCACTACGTGCACACTTCCCAGGATCGATGACAGAAACGGTCACTACGTGCACATTTCCCAGAATCTATGACAGTAACAGGGTCACTACGTGCACACTTCCCAGGATCTATGACAGAAACGGTCACTACGTGCACATTTCCCAGGATCTATGACAGTAACAGGGTCACTACGTGCACATTTCCCAGGATCTATGACAGAAACGGTCACTACGTGCACATTTCCCAGAATCTATGACAGTAACAGGGTCACTACGTGTACACTTCCCAGGATCTATGACAGAAACGGTCACTATGTGCACATTTCCCAGAATCTATGACAGAAACGGTCACTACGTGCACATTTCCCAGGATCTATGACAGTAACAGGGTCACTACGTGCACATTTCCCAGGATCTATGACAGAAACGGTCACTATGTGCACATTTCCCAGAATCTAGGACAGTAACAGGGTCACTACGTGCACATTTCCCAGGATCTATGACAGAAACGGTCACTACGTGCACATTTGCCAGGATCTATGACAGTAACAGGGTCACTACGTGCACACTTCCCAGGATCTATGACAGAAACGGTCACATTTCCCAGGATCTATGACAGTAACAGGGTCACTATGTGCACATTTCCAAGGATCTATGACAGAAACGGTCACTATGTGCACATTTCCCAGAATCTAGGACAGTAACAGGGTCACTACGTGTACACTTCCCAGGATCTATGACAGAAACGGTCACTACGTGCACATTTCCCAGAATCTATGACAGTAACAGGGTCACTACGTGCACATTTCCCAGGATCTATGACAGAAACGGTCACTACGTGCACATTTCCCAGAATCTATGACAGTAACAGGGTCACTACGTGCACATTTCCCAGGATCTATGACAGAAACGGTCACTACGTGCACATTTCCCAGAATCTATGACAGTAACAGGGTCACTACGTGCACATTTCACAGAATCTATGACAGTAACAGGGTCACTACGTGCACACTTCCCAGGATCTATGACAGAAACGGTCACTACGTGCACATTTCCCAGAATCTATGACAGAAACGGACACTACGTGCACATTTCCAAGGATCTATGACAGAAACGGTCACTACGTGCACATTTCCCAGGATCTATGACAGAAACGGTCACTACGTGCACATTTCCCAGAATCTATAACAGAAACGGTCACTACGTGCACATTTCCCAGAATCTATGACAGTAACAAGGTCACTACGTGCACATTTCCCAGGATCTATGACAGAAACAGGGCCACTATGAGCACACTTCCCAAGATCTATGACAGTAACAGGGTCACTACGTGCACATTTCCCAGGATCTATGACAGAAACAGGGCCACTATGAGCACACTTCCCAAGATCTATGACAGTAACAGGGTCACTACATGCACATTTCCCAGGATCTATGACAGTAACAGGGTCACTATGTGCACATTTCCCAGGATCTATGACAGTAACAGGGTCACTATGTGCACACTTCCCAGGATCTATGACAGAAACGGTCACTACGTGCACATTTCCCAGGATCTATGACAGTAACAGGGTCACTACGTGCACACTTCCCAGGATCTATGACAGAAACGGTCACTACGTGCACATTTCCCAGAATCTAGGACAGTAACAGGGTCACTACATGCACATTTCCCAGGATCTATGACAGAAACGGTCACTACGTGCACATTTCCCAGAATCTATGACAGTAACAGGGTCACTACGTGCACACTTCCCAGGATATATGACAGTAACAGGGTCACTACATGCACATTTCCCAGGATCTATGACAGAAACGGTCACTACGTGCACATTTCCCAGAATCTATGACAGTAACAGGGTCACTACGTGCACACTTCCCAGGATCTATGACAGAAACGGTCACTACGTGCACATTTCCCAGAATCTATGACAGAAACGGTCACTACGTGCACATTTCCAAGGATCTATGACAGAAACAGTCACTACGTGCACATTTCCCAGAAACTATGACAGTAACAGGGTCATTACGTGCACATTTCCCAGGATCTATGACAGAAACAGGGCCACTATGAGCACACTTCCCAAGATCTATGACAGTAACAGGGTCACTACGTGCACATTTCCCAGGATCTATGACAGAAACAGGGCCACTATGAGCACACTTCCCAAGATCTATGACAGTAACAGGGTCACTACGTGCACATTTCCCAGGATCTATGACAGTAACAGGGTCACTACGTGCACATTTCCCAGGATCTATGACAGTAACAGGGTCACTACGTGCACATTTCCCAGGATCTATGACAGAAATGGTCACTACGTGCACATTTCCCAGGATCTATGACAGAAATGGTCACTACGTGCACATTTCCCAGGATCTATGACAGAAATGGTCACTACGTGCACATTTCCCAGGATCTATGACAGAAACGGTCACTATGTGCACATTTTCCAGGATCTATGACAGAAACAGTCACTACGTGCACATTTGCCAGGATCTATGGCAGTAACAGGGTCCCTACATGCACATTTCCCAGGATCTATGACAGTAACAGGGTCACTACATGCACATTTCCCAGGATCTATGACAGAAACGGTCACTACGTGCACATTTCCCAGGATCTATGACAGAAACGGTCACTATGTGCACATTTCCCAGAATCTATGACAGAAACGGTCACTATGTGCACATTTCCCAGGATCTATGACAGAAACGGTCACTACGTGCACATTTTCCAGGATCTATGACAGAAACAGTCACTACGTGCACATTTGCCAGGATCTATGGCAGTAACAGGGTCCCTACATGCACATTTCCCAGGATCTATGACAGTAACAGGGTCACTACATGCACATTTCCCAGGATCTATGACAGTAACAGGGTCACTACGTGCACATTTCCCAGGATCTATGACAGAAACGGTCACTATGTGCACATTTCCCAGAATCTAGGACAGTAACAGGGTCACTACGTGCACATTTCCCAGGATCTATGACAGAAACGGTCACTACGTGCACATTTCCCAGAATCTATGACAGTAACAGGGTCACTACGTGCACACTTCCCAGGATCTATGACAGAAACGGTCACATTTTCCAGGATCTATGACAGTAACAGGGTCACTACGTCCACATTTCCAAGGATCTATGACAGAAACGGTCACTATGTGCACATTTCCCAGAATCTAGGACAGTAACAGGGTCACTACGTGTACACTTCCCAGGATCTATGACAGAAACGGTCACTACGTGCACATTTCCCAGAATCTATGACAGTAACAGGGTCACTACGTGCACATTTCCCAGGATCTATGACAGAAACAGGGCCACTATGAGCACACTTCCCAAGATCTATGACAGTAACAGGGTCACTACGTGCACATTTCCCAGGATCTATGACAGAAACAGGGCCACTATGAGCACACTTCCCAAGATCTATGACAGTAACAGGGTCACTACGTGCACATTTCCCAGGATCTATGACAGTAACAGGGTCACTATGTGCACATTTCCCAGGATCTATGACAGAAACGGTCACTACGTGCACATTTCCCAGAATCTATGACAGTAACAGGGTCACTACGTGTACACTTCCCAGGATCTATGACAGAAACGGTCACTATGTGCACATTTCCCAGAATCTATGACAGAAACGGTCACTACGTGCACATTTCCCAGGATCTATGACAGTAACAGGGTCACTACGTCCACATTTCCCAGGATCTATGACAGAAACGGTCACTATGTGCACATTTCCCAGAATCTAGGACAGTAACAGGGTCACTACGTGCACATTTCCCAGGATCTATGACAGAAACGGTCACTACGTGCACATTTGCCAGGATCTATGACAGTAACAGGGTCACTACGTGCACACTTCCCAGGATCTATGACAGAAACGGTCACATTTCCCAGGATCTATGACAGTAACAGGGTCACTATGTGCACATTTCCAAGGATCTATGACAGAAACGGTCACTATGTGCACATTTCCCAGAATCTAGGACAGTAACAGGGTCACTACGTGTACACTTCCCAGGATCTATGACAGAAACGGTCACTACGTGCACATTTCCCAGAATCTATGACAGTAACAGGGTCACTACGTGCACATTTCCCAGGATCTATGACAGAAACGGTCACTACGTGCACATTTCCCAGAATCTATGACAGTAACAGGGTCACTACGTGCACATTTCCCAGGATCTATGACAGAAACGGTCACTACGTGCACATTTCCCAGAATCTATGACAGTAACAGGGTCACTACGTGCACATTTCACAGAATCTATGACAGTAACAGGGTCACTACGTGCACACTTCCCAGGATCTATGACAGAAACGGTCACTACGTGCACATTTCCCAGAATCTATGACAGAAACGGACACTACGTGCACATTTCCAAGGATCTATGACAGAAACGGTCACTACGTGCACATTTCCCAGGATCTATGACAGAAACGGTCACTACGTGCACATTTCCCAGAATCTATAACAGAAACGGTCACTACGTGCACATTTCCCAGAATCTATGACAGTAACAAGGTCACTACGTGCACATTTCCCAGGATCTATGACAGAAACAGGGCCACTATGAGCACACTTCCCAAGATCTATGACAGTAACAGGGTCACTACGTGCACATTTCCCAGGATCTATGACAGAAACAGGGCCACTATGAGCACACTTCCCAAGATCTATGACAGTAACAGGGTCACTACATGCACATTTCCCAGGATCTATGACAGTAACAGGGTCACTATGTGCACATTTCCCAGGATCTATGACAGTAACAGGGTCACTATGTGCACACTTCCCAGGATCTATGACAGAAACGGTCACTACGTGCACATTTCCCAGGATCTATGACAGTAACAGGGTCACTACGTGCACACTTCCCAGGATCTATGACAGAAACGGTCACTACGTGCACATTTCCCAGAATCTAGGACAGTAACAGGGTCACTACATGCACATTTCCCAGGATCTATGACAGAAACGGTCACTACGTGCACATTTCCCAGAATCTATGACAGTAACAGGGTCACTACGTGCACACTTCCCAGGATATATGACAGTAACAGGGTCACTACATGCACATTTCCCAGGATCTATGACAGAAACGGTCACTACGTGCACATTTCCCAGAATCTATGACAGTAACAGGGTCACTACGTGCACACTTCCCAGGATCTATGACAGAAACGGTCACTACGTGCACATTTCCCAGAATCTATGACAGAAACGGTCACTACGTGCACATTTCCAAGGATCTATGACAGAAACAGTCACTACGTGCACATTTCCCAGAAACTATGACAGTAACAGGGTCATTACGTGCACATTTCCCAGGATCTATGACAGAAACAGGGCCACTATGAGCACACTTCCCAAGATCTATGACAGTAACAGGGTCACTACGTGCACATTTCCCAGGATCTATGACAGAAACAGGGCCACTATGAGCACACTTCCCAAGATCTATGACAGTAACAGGGTCACTACGTGCACATTTCCCAGGATCTATGACAGTAACAGGGTCACTACGTGCACATTTCCCAGGATCTATGACAGTAACAGGGTCACTACGTGCACATTTCCCAGGATCTATGACAGAAATGGTCACTACGTGCACATTTCCCAGGATCTATGACAGAAATGGTCACTATGTGCACATTTTCCAGGATCTATGACAGAAACAGTCACTATGTGCACATTTTCCAGGATCTATGACAGAAACAGTCACTACGTGCACATTTGCCAGGATCTATGGCAGTAACAGGGTCCCTACATGCACATTTCCCAGGATCTATGACAGTAACAGGGTCACTACATGCACATTTCCCAGGATCTATGACAGAAACGGTCACTACGTGCACATTTCCCAGGATCTATGACAGAAACGGTCACTATGTGCACATTTCCCAGAATCTATGACAGAAACGGTCACTATGTGCACATTTCCCAGGATCTATGACAGAAACGGTCACTACGTGCACATTTTCCAGGATCTATGACAGAAACAGTCACTACGTGCACATTTGCCAGGATCTATGGCAGTAACAGGGTCCCTACATGCACATTTCCCAGGATCTATGACAGTAACAGGGTCACTACATGCACATTTCCCAGGATCTATGACAGAAACGGTCACTACGTGCACATTTCCCAGGATCTATGACAGAAACGGTCACTATGTGCACATTTCCCAGGATCTATGACAGAAATGGTCACTACGTGCACATTTCCCAGGATCTATGACAGAAATGGTCACTACGTGCACATTTCCCAGGATCTATGACAGAAACGGTCACTATGTGCACATTTTCCAGGATCTATGACAGAAACAGTCACTACGTGCACATTTGCCAGGATCTATGGCAGTAACAGGGTCCCTACATGCACATTTCCCAGGATCTATGACAGTAACAGGGTCACTACATGCACATTTCCCAGGATCTATGACAGAAACGGTCACTACGTGCACATTTCCCAGGATCTATGACAGAAACGGTCACTATGTGCACATTTCCCAGAATCTATGACAGAAACGGTCACTACGTGCACACTTCCCAGGATCTATGACAGAAACGGTCACTACGTGCACATTTCCCAGGATCTATGACAGTAACAGGGTCACTACGTGCACATTTCCCAGGATCTATGACAGAAACGGTCACTACGTGCACATTTCCCAGAATCTATGACAGTAACAGGGTCACTACGTGTACACTTCCCAGGATCTATGACAGAAACGGTCACTATGTGCACATTTCCCAGAATCTATGACAGAAACGGTCACTACGTGCACATTTCCCAGGATCTATGACAGTAACAGGGTCACTACGTCCACATTTCCCAGGATCTATGACAGAAACGGTCACTATGTGCACATTTCCCAGAATCTAGGACAGTAACAGGGTCACTACGTGCACATTTCCCAGGATCTATGACAGAAACGGTCACTACGTGCACATTTGCCAGGATCTATGACAGTAACAGGGTCACTACGTGCACACTTCCCAGGATCTATGACAGAAACGGTCACATTTCCCAGGATCTATGACAGTAACAGGGTCACTATGTGCACATTTCCAAGGATCTATGACAGAAACGGTCACTATGTGCACATTTCCCAGAATCTAGGACAGTAACAGGGTCACTACGTGTACACTTCCCAGGATCTATGACAGAAACGGTCACTACGTGCACATTTCCCAGAATCTATGACAGTAACAGGGTCACTACGTGCACATTTCCCAGGATCTATGACAGAAACGGTCACTACGTGCACATTTCCCAGAATCTATGACAGTAACAGGGTCACTACGTGCACATTTCCCAGGATCTATGACAGAAACGGTCACTACGTGCACATTTCCCAGAATCTATGACAGTAACAGGGTCACTACGTGCACATTTCCCAGAATCTATGACAGTAACAGGGTCACTACATGCACATTTCCCAGGATCTATGACAGAAACGGTCACTACGTGCACATTTCCCAGAATCTATGACAGTAACAGGGTCACTACGTGCACACTTCCCAGGATCTATGACAGTAACAGGGTCACTACATGCACATTTCCCAGGATCTATGACAGAAACGGTCACTACGTGCACATTTCCCAGAATCTATGACAGTAACAGGGTCACTACGTGCACACTTCCCAGGATCTATGACAGAAACGGTCACTACGTGCACATTTCCCAGAATCTATGACAGAAACGGTCACTACGTGCACATTTCCAAGGATCTATGACAGAAACAGTCACTACGTGCACATTTCCCAGAATCTATGACAGTAACAGGGTCATTACGTGCACATTTCCCAGGATCTATGACAGAAACAGGGCCACTATGAGCACACTTCCCAAGATCTATGACAGTAACAGGGTCACTACGTGCACATTTCCCAGGATCTATGACAGAAACAGGGCCACAACGTGCACACTTCCCAGAATCTATGACAGAAACGGTCACTACGTGCACATTTCCCAGGATCTATGACAGAAACAGGGCCACTACGAGCACACTTCCTAGAATCTATGACAGTAACAGGGTCACTATGTGCACATTTCCCAGAATCTATGACAGTAACAGGGTCACTACGTGCACACTTCCCAGGATCTATGACAGAAACGGTCACTACATGCACATTTCCCAGGATCTATGACAGTAACAGGGTCACTACGTGCACACTTCCCAGGATCTATGACAGAAACGGTCACTACGTGCACATTTCCCAGGATCTATGACAGTAACAGGGTCACTACGTGCACACTTCCCAGGATCGATGACAGAAACGGTCACTACGTGCACATTTCCCAGAATCTATGACAGTAACAGGGTCACTACGTGCACACTTCCCAGGATCTATGACAGAAACGGTCACTACGTGCACATTTCCCAGGATCTATGACAGTAACAGGGTCACTACGTGCACATTTCCCAGGATCTATGACAGAAACGGTCACTACGTGCACATTTCCCAGAATCTATGACAGTAACAGGGTCACTACGTGTACACTTCCCAGGATCTATGACAGAAACGGTCACTATGTGCACATTTCCCAGAATCTATGACAGAAACGGTCACTACGTGCACATTTCCCAGGATCTATGACAGTAACAGGGTCACTACGTGCACATTTCCCAGGATCTATGACAGAAACGGTCACTATGTGCACATTTCCCAGAATCTAGGACAGTAACAGGGTCACTACGTGCACATTTCCCAGGATCTATGACAGAAACGGTCACTACGTGCACATTTGCCAGGATCTATGACAGTAACAGGGTCACTACGTGCACACTTCCCAGGATCTATGACAGAAACGGTCACATTTCCCAGGATCTATGACAGTAACAGGGTCACTATGTGCACATTTCCAAGGATCTATGACAGAAACGGTCACTATGTGCACATTTCCCAGAATCTAGGACAGTAACAGGGTCACTACGTGTACACTTCCCAGGATCTATGACAGAAACGGTCACTACGTGCACATTTCCCAGAATCTATGACAGTAACAGGGTCACTACGTGCACATTTCCCAGGATCTATGACAGAAACGGTCACTACGTGCACATTTCCCAGAATCTATGACAGTAACAGGGTCACTACGTGCACATTTCCCAGGATCTATGACAGAAACGGTCACTACGTGCACATTTCCCAGAATCTATGACAGTAACAGGGTCACTACGTGCACATTTCACAGAATCTATGACAGTAACAGGGTCACTACGTGCACACTTCCCAGGATCTATGACAGAAACGGTCACTACGTGCACATTTCCCAGAATCTATGACAGAAACGGACACTACGTGCACATTTCCAAGGATCTATGACAGAAACGGTCACTACGTGCACATTTCCCAGGATCTATGACAGAAACGGTCACTACGTGCACATTTCCCAGAATCTATAACAGAAACGGTCACTACGTGCACATTTCCCAGAATCTATGACAGTAACAAGGTCACTACGTGCACATTTCCCAGGATCTATGACAGAAACAGGGCCACTATGAGCACACTTCCCAAGATCTATGACAGTAACAGGGTCACTACGTGCACATTTCCCAGGATCTATGACAGAAACAGGGCCACTATGAGCACACTTCCCAAGATCTATGACAGTAACAGGGTCACTACATGCACATTTCCCAGGATCTATGACAGTAACAGGGTCACTATGTGCACATTTCCCAGGATCTATGACAGTAACAGGGTCACTATGTGCACACTTCCCAGGATCTATGACAGAAACGGTCACTACGTGCACATTTCCCAGGATCTATGACAGTAACAGGGTCACTACGTGCACACTTCCCAGGATCTATGACAGAAACGGTCACTACGTGCACATTTCCCAGAATCTAGGACAGTAACAGGGTCACTACATGCACATTTCCCAGGATCTATGACAGAAACGGTCACTACGTGCACATTTCCCAGAATCTATGACAGTAACAGGGTCACTACGTGCACACTTCCCAGGATATATGACAGTAACAGGGTCACTACATGCACATTTCCCAGGATCTATGACAGAAACGGTCACTACGTGCACATTTCCCAGAATCTATGACAGTAACAGGGTCACTACGTGCACACTTCCCAGGATCTATGACAGAAACGGTCACTACGTGCACATTTCCCAGAATCTATGACAGAAACGGTCACTACGTGCACATTTCCAAGGATCTATGACAGAAACAGTCACTACGTGCACATTTCCCAGAAACTATGACAGTAACAGGGTCATTACGTGCACATTTCCCAGGATCTATGACAGAAACAGGGCCACTATGAGCACACTTCCCAAGATCTATGACAGTAACAGGGTCACTACGTGCACATTTCCCAGGATCTATGACAGAAACAGGGCCACTATGAGCACACTTCCCAAGATCTATGACAGTAACAGGGTCACTACGTGCACATTTCCCAGGATCTATGACAGTAACAGGGTCACTACGTGCACATTTCCCAGGATCTATGACAGTAACAGGGTCACTACGTGCACATTTCCCAGGATCTATGACAGAAATGGTCACTACGTGCACATTTCCCAGGATCTATGACAGAAATGGTCACTACGTGCACATTTCCCAGGATCTATGACAGAAATGGTCACTACGTGCACATTTCCCAGGATCTATGACAGAAACGGTCACTATGTGCACATTTTCCAGGATCTATGACAGAAACAGTCACTACGTGCACATTTGCCAGGATCTATGGCAGTAACAGGGTCCCTACATGCACATTTCCCAGGATCTATGACAGTAACAGGGTCACTACATGCACATTTCCCAGGATCTATGACAGAAACGGTCACTACGTGCACATTTCCCAGGATCTATGACAGAAACGGTCACTATGTGCACATTTCCCAGAATCTATGACAGAAACGGTCACTATGTGCACATTTCCCAGGATCTATGACAGAAACGGTCACTACGTGCACATTTTCCAGGATCTATGACAGAAACAGTCACTACGTGCACATTTGCCAGGATCTATGGCAGTAACAGGGTCCCTACATGCACATTTCCCAGGATCTATGACAGTAACAGGGTCACTACATGCACATTTCCCAGGATCAATGACAGTAACAGGGTCACTACGTGCACATTTCCCAGGATCTATGACAGAAACGGTCACTATGTGCACATTTCCCAGAATCTAGGACAGTAACAGGGTCACTACGTGCACATTTCCCAGGATCTATGACAGAAACGGTCACTACGTGCACATTTCCCAGAATCTATGACAGTAACAGGGTCACTACGTGCACACTTCCCAGGATCTATGACAGAAACGGTCACATTTTCCAGGATCTATGACAGTAACAGGGTCACTACGTCCACATTTCCAAGGATCTATGACAGAAACGGTCACTATGTGCACATTTCCCAGAATCTAGGACAGTAACAGGGTCACTACGTGTACACTTCCCAGGATCTATGACAGAAACGGTCACTACGTGCACATTTCCCAGAATCTATGACAGTAACAGGGTCACTACGTGCACATTTCCCAGGATCTATGACAGAAACAGGGCCACTATGAGCACACTTCCCAAGATCTATGACAGTAACAGGGTCACTACGTGCACATTTCCCAGGATCTATGACAGAAACAGGGCCACTATGAGCACACTTCCCAAGATCTATGACAGTAACAGGGTCACTACGTGCACATTTCCCAGGATCTATGACAGTAACAGGGTCACTATGTGCACATTTCCCAGGATCTATGACAGTAACAGGGTCACTATGTGCACACTTCCCAGGATCTATGACAGAAACGGTCACTACGTGCACATTTCCCAGGATCTATGACAGTAACGGGTCACTACGTGCACACTTCCCAGGATCTATGACAGAAACGGTCACTACGTGCACATTTCCCAGAATCTAGGACAGTAACAGGGTCACTACGTGCACATTTCCCAGGATCTATGACAGTAACAGGGTCACTACGTGCACATTTCCCAGGATCTATGACAGAAACGGTCACTATGTGCACATTTCCCAGAATCTATGACAGTAACAGGGTCACTACATGCACATTTCCCAGGATCTATGACAGAAACGGTCACTACGTGCACATTTCCCAGAATCTATGACAGTAACAGGGTCACTACGTGCACACTTCCCAGGATCTATGACAGTAACAGGGTCACTACATGCACATTTCCCAGGATCTATGACAGAAACGGTCACTACGTGCACATTTCCCAGAATCTATGACAGTAACAGGGTCACTACGTGCACACTTCCCAGGATCTATGACAGAAACGGTCACTACGTGCACATTTCCCAGAATCTATGACAGAAACGGTCACTACGTGCACATTTCCAAGGATCTATGACAGAAACAGTCACTACGTGCACATTTCCCAGAATCTATGACAGTAACAGGGTCATTACGTGCACATTTCCCAGGATCTATGACAGAAACAGGGCCACTATGAGCACACTTCCCAAGATCTATGACAGTAACAGGGTCACTACGTGCACATTTCCCAGGATCTATGACAGAAACAGGGCCACAACGTGCACACTTCCCAGAATCTATGACAGAAACGGTCACTACGTGCACATTTCCCAGGATCTATGACAGAAACAGGGCCACTACGAGCACACTTCCTAGAATCTATGACAGTAACAGGGTCACTATGTGCACATTTCCCAGAATCTATGACAGTAACAGGGTCACTACGTGCACACTTCCCAGGATCTATGACAGAAACGGTCACTACATGCACATTTCCCAGGATCTATGACAGTAACAGGGTCACTACGTGCACACTTCCCAGGATCTATGACAGAAACGGTCACTACGTGCACATTTCCCAGGATCTATGACAGTAACAGGGTCACTACGTGCACACTTCCCAGGATCGATGACAGAAACGGTCACTACGTGCACATTTCCCAGAATCTATGACAGTAACAGGGTCACTACGTGCACACTTCCCAGGATCTATGACAGAAACGGTCACTACGTGCACATTTCCCAGGATCTATGACAGTAACAGGGTCACTACGTGCACATTTCCCAGGATCTATGACAGAAACGGTCACTACGTGCACATTTCCCAGAATCTATGACAGTAACAGGGTCACTACGTGTACACTTCCCAGGATCTATGACAGAAACGGTCACTATGTGCACATTTCCCAGAATCTATGACAGAAACGGTCACTACGTGCACATTTCCCAGGATCTATGACAGTAACAGGGTCACTACGTGCACATTTCCCAGGATCTATGACAGAAACGGTCACTATGTGCACATTTCCCAGAATCTAGGACAGTAACAGGGTCACTACGTGCACATTTCCCAGGATCTATGACAGAAACGGTCACTACGTGCACATTTGCCAGGATCTATGACAGTAACAGGGTCACTACGTGCACACTTCCCAGGATCTATGACAGAAACGGTCACATTTCCCAGGATCTATGACAGTAACAGGGTCACTATGTGCACATTTCCAAGGATCTATGACAGAAACGGTCACTATGTGCACATTTCCCAGAATCTAGGACAGTAACAGGGTCACTACGTGTACACTTCCCAGGATCTATGACAGAAACGGTCACTACGTGCACATTTCCCAGAATCTATGACAGTAACAGGGTCACTACGTGCACATTTCCCAGGATCTATGACAGAAACGGTCACTACGTGCACATTTCCCAGAATCTATGACAGTAACAGGGTCACTACGTGCACATTTCCCAGGATCTATGACAGAAACGGTCACTACGTGCACATTTCCCAGAATCTATGACAGTAACAGGGTCACTACGTGCACATTTCACAGAATCTATGACAGTAACAGGGTCACTACGTGCACACTTCCCAGGATCTATGACAGAAACGGTCACTACGTGCACATTTCCCAGAATCTATGACAGAAACGGACACTACGTGCACATTTCCAAGGATCTATGACAGAAACGGTCACTACGTGCACATTTCCCAGGATCTATGACAGAAACGGTCACTACGTGCACATTTCCCAGAATCTATAACAGAAACGGTCACTACGTGCACATTTCCCAGAATCTATGACAGTAACAAGGTCACTACGTGCACATTTCCCAGGATCTATGACAGAAACAGGGCCACTATGAGCACACTTCCCAAGATCTATGACAGTAACAGGGTCACTACGTGCACATTTCCCAGGATCTATGACAGAAACAGGGCCACTATGAGCACACTTCCCAAGATCTATGACAGTAACAGGGTCACTACATGCACATTTCCCAGGATCTATGACAGTAACAGGGTCACTATGTGCACATTTCCCAGGATCTATGACAGTAACAGGGTCACTATGTGCACACTTCCCAGGATCTATGACAGAAACGGTCACTACGTGCACATTTCCCAGGATCTATGACAGTAACAGGGTCACTACGTGCACACTTCCCAGGATCTATGACAGAAACAGTCACTACGTGCACATTTCCCAGAATCTAGGACAGTAACAGGGTCACTACATGCACATTTCCCAGGATCTATGACAGAAACGGTCACTACGTGCACATTTCCCAGAATCTATGACAGTAACAGGGTCACTACGTGCACACTTCCCAGGATATATGACAGTAACAGGGTCACTACATGCACATTTCCCAGGATCTATGACAGAAACGGTCACTACGTGCACATTTCCCAGAATCTATGACAGTAACAGGGTCACTACGTGCACACTTCCCAGGATCTATGACAGAAACGGTCACTACGTGCACATTTCCCAGAATCTATGACAGAAACGGTCACTACGTGCACATTTCCAAGGATCTATGACAGAAACAGTCACTACGTGCACATTTCCCAGAAACTATGACAGTAACAGGGTCATTACGTGCACATTTCCCAGGATCTATGACAGAAACAGGGCCACTATGAGCACACTTCCCAAGATCTATGACAGTAACAGGGTCACTACGTGCACATTTCCCAGGATCTATGACAGAAACAGGGCCACTATGAGCACACTTCCCAAGATCTATGACAGTAACAGGGTCACTACGTGCACATTTCCCAGGATCTATGACAGTAACAGGGTCACTACGTGCACATTTCCCAGGATCTATGACAGTAACAGGGTCACTACGTGCACATTTCCCAGGATCTATGACAGAAATGGTCACTACGTGCACATTTCCCAGGATCTATGACAGAAATGGTCACTATGTGCACATTTTCCAGGATCTATGACAGAAACAGTCACTATGTGCACATTTTCCAGGATCTATGACAGAAACAGTCACTACGTGCACATTTGCCAGGATCTATGGCAGTAACAGGGTCCCTACATGCACATTTCCCAGGATCTATGACAGTAACAGGGTCACTACATGCACATTTCCCAGGATCTATGACAGAAACGGTCACTACGTGCACATTTCCCAGGATCTATGACAGAAACGGTCACTATGTGCACATTTCCCAGAATCTATGACAGAAACGGTCACTATGTGCACATTTCCCAGGATCTATGACAGAAACGGTCACTACGTGCACATTTTCCAGGATCTATGACAGAAACAGTCACTACGTGCACATTTGCCAGGATCTATGGCAGTAACAGGGTCCCTACATGCACATTTCCCAGGATCTATGACAGTAACAGGGTCACTACATGCACATTTCCCAGGATCTATGACAGAAACGGTCACTACGTGCACATTTCCCAGGATCTATGACAGAAACGGTCACTATGTGCACATTTCCCAGGATCTATGACAGAAATGGTCACTACGTGCACATTTCCCAGGATCTATGACAGAAATGGTCACTACGTGCACATTTCCCAGGATCTATGACAGAAACGGTCACTATGTGCACATTTTCCAGGATCTATGACAGAAACAGTCACTACGTGCACATTTGCCAGGATCTATGGCAGTAACAGGGTCCCTACATGCACATTTCCCAGGATCTATGACAGTAACAGGGTCACTACATGCACATTTCCCAGGATCTATGACAGAAACGGTCACTACGTGCACATTTCCCAGGATCTATGACAGAAACGGTCACTATGTGCACATTTCCCAGAATCTATGACAGAAACGGTCACTACGTGCACATTTCCCAGGATCTATGACAGAAACAGGGCCACTATGAGCACACTCCCCCAGGTGACTGTGAATGTCACGCCTCTTCAGGACAAACAAAACAGCTTCGTGGATGCCTTAAGATGCCTCTTAAATAGGACTTGCATGACACATACTGGGGTAAAGAGTCTACTTCCATCCTCATCATTGTTGGTGACTGTGTTCTAGGAAACAATGGGACTACAATCTGAACAAGTTTTAGAACCAATGGTAAAACTCCTCTATGATCTGAATGGAAACATCTCCCTGAAGAGACCCTCCATGGCAGGACTTTTCAAACTGTTTCTTTGTAAAAACTTCCAACCCATTTTGAGAGATGAAAGTTCACACGATCTCCATATTCTGTTGTATAACGAATAGTTCTAAGATAATGTTTAATACTTATATCAAAAATCACATTTTCAAATGTGTCTGGATAACTCCAATTATTTGGTTGTATCCATTCTGAGAAACCCAGGACATTCCCCTTGGGCTGCTCACACATACTGAAAGGTTTGCTTCAATAGTTATTCTATCAGACAGGATTGCAGATAGCTAAATATCAATGAGAGTCATGGTTGCACAGTGGCTAGCATCCTTGCCTTCCAGGTTGAACAAGCCTCAAGTGGGTACCATAAAACTGTATAGGAAGTAAAGGCTATCAGAATTATATTGATCCCATGACCCACCGGGAGCATGTTGGTCTATACTATATACTCAATACTCCTGAATATGTAGAAACAGGTCCTTTATTTTACTTGACACACACCCAGCATCCCGGAAACTACATTCTATTTTGTCAGTTTCTCCTCACTTTTCTGACCCCCTGGTCTATTTGCATTATATAGCTACTCTGCTAATTAAAAACTCTGTTGTCTATTCCAATGAAACCTGTACATCTTTCATCTAAAGTGTGCTTTTGCAATCACCACCAACAAAACTTTTGTATGCTTCTTTCTTTTCTATTTTCTGTCATGAGTCATCAAGAAAGTACAAGTTACATGAAATCTGTCATATGCCTGATAAATGAAAGTAGGAATTACCTTGAACTCTGTCGCAAGCCTGATCAAGAAGACAAGAAATTACCTTTAAATGTGTAGAAAGCCAGATCAAGAAAACAGGAATTATTTAAATGTGTCAAGATCAGGATGAAGAAGATAAAAATTATCTTGAAATAAGCCACAATTAATTAAATTGTTGTAATGGAAAAGACTGATACTTTTGATGTAGATACATCATAAAACAGCCATACAGCTATGGTAAACAACTGAGAATTAACAAAGGACTTCAGATGAAAACTGAACTAACAAGAGAACTAAAGATGACAACTGGGAACTAGCAGAGAACTACAGATTATCATTTAGAATGCGTGTACTAAAGATAACTGGGAACTAGCAGTGAATTATAGATGATCATTTAGAGCTAACTAGTGTACTAAAGATGACAACTGGGAACCAGCAGAGAACGACAGATCATTTAGAACTAATACGTGTACTAAAGATGACAATAACAGAGAACTACAGATGATCATTTAGAACTAACACGTGTACTAAAGATAACTGGGAACTAGCAGTGAACTATAGATGATCATTTAGAACTAACTTGTGTACTAAAGATGACAACTGGGAACTAGCAGAAAACTACAGATCATTTAGAACTTACATGTGTACTAAAGATGACAATAACAGAGAACTACAGATGATCATTTAGAACTAACAAGTGTACTTCAGATGACAACTGGGAACTAACAAAGAGAACAAGTAAATAAAAGAGCTGTTGCCACACACTGAGGTGTACTGGATATAAGGTTTTAGGCCCATTTTTAAATAAATTAGCACATTATGGGGGGATGCAGTCAATATAATAGCATCAACCTTTGCTTCCTGGAACAGGGCCTGGTAATCAATTTAAATGGGTTGACCTGGGCGCCCAAGTCAATTTCATAAACGTCCCTGCCTTGAAGGGGATGTGAACACAGGATCACCAAGCAGCCAGTCAGACGTGCTAGCCACTGGACAGCCACGGACCCCAACTAACAAGGGCACTAGAGATTAATGTCTGGAACTAACAGTGTACTACAGATGATACTTTACAAATAACTAATTACTGAAGATGAAAACCTGAAACTAAGAGAGCGCTACAGATGATGGCTCAGAACTAATTTGAATAATATAGTGCACTATAGATACAAACCTGGAACTAACAAGTGCCCTACAGATAAAAAACTGGAACTAACAAGTGCCCTATAAATAAAATCCTGGAACCAACAAGTACACCATAGATAAAAACTTGGAACTAAGAAGTGCACCATAGATAAATACCTGGAACTAACAAGTGCACCAAAGCTAAATACCTGGAACTAACAAGTGCACCATAGATAAATACTGGAACTAACAAGTGGACCATAGATAAAAACCTGGAACTAACAAGTGCACCATAGATAAAAACTTGGAACTAACAAGTGTACCATAGATAAATACTTGAAACTAACAAGTGTACCATAGATAAAAACTTGGGAACTAACAAGTGTACCATAGATAAAAACCTGGAACTAACAAGTGCACCATAGATAAAAACTTGGAACTAACAAGTGTACCATAGATAAAAACCTGGAACTAACAAGTGCACCATAGATAAATAACTGGAACTAACAAGTGTACCATAGATAAATACCTGGAACTAACAAGTGCACCATAGATAAATACTGCAACTAACAAGTGCACCATAGATAAAAACCTGGAACTAACAAGTGCACCATAGATAAATAACTGGAACTAACAAGTGTACCATAGATAAAAACCTGGAACTAACAAGTGCACCATAGATAAAAACTTGGAACTGACAAGTGCCCAATTGATAAACACTTGGAACTAACAAGTGCTCAACTGATAACACAAGTGCACAATAGATAAAAACCTGGAACTAACAAGTGCACCATAGTTAAAAACCTGAAACTAACAAGTGCACCATGGATACACCTGGAGTAACAAGTGCACTATAGATAAAAACCTGGAACTAACAAGTGCACCATGGATAAAAACTTGAAACTAACAAATGCACCATAGATAAAAACTTGGAACTAACAAGTGCACCATAGATAAAAACTTAGAACTAACAAGTGCACCATAGATAAAAACTTGGGAAATAACAAGTGCACCATAGATTAAAAACTTGGAACTAACAAGTGCACCATAGATAAATACCTGAAACTAACAAGTGCACCATAGATAAACACCTGAACTAACAAGTGTACCATAGATAAAAATCTGGAACTAACAAGTGCACCATAGATAAAAACCTCGAACAAGTGCACCATAGATAAAAATTTGTAACAAGTGCACCATAGATAAAAACTTGAAACCAGTGCACCATAGATAAAAACTTGAAACAAGTGCACCATAGATAAAAATTTGAAACAAGTGCACCATAGATAAAAACTTGAAACAAGTGCACCATAGATAAAAACTTGGAACTAACAAGTGCACCATAGATAAAAATTTGGAACTAACAAGTGCACCGTAGATAAATACCTGCCACTAACAAGTGCACCATACATAAAAACTTGGAACTAACAAGTATAATGAAGATTAAAACTGGAAACTAACAGAGTACTACAGATCATGATTTAGAACTAAAATGAATACTAAAGATAAAAACTTGGAACTTAAAAAGAGTGCTACAGATGAGGCTTGGAACTAATATGAGTATTACAGACAAAAACTTGGAACTACAGAGTATTACAAACAAAAACTTGGGACTACAGAGTATTAAAGATGAAAACTTGGAACTACATATTATTAAAGATAAAAACTTTGAACTAACAGAAGCAATAATGACAGAAATATGTAGTAACAACATTTTTTTTTTTTTTTTTGCATATCCTTTACAGGACATCGCTGTCAACACCAGCATCTTTCAGCTGTATGTTGATTTCTTGGCAAGATTACGCTCAGTAGTTTGCCATTGCTTTCTGAGCGGCCGGCTCACATACCCCGTAAGTTACCGATGTCATTTGAACCACTGCTGATTCTCACCATCATCACGTTACCCACGAGAGTATACGAGATTACGGAGAAAAGTCATAACCTCTAAGCCACGAAGTCGGCAGTAACAACACACTAATGGCAAATCATAGGCCTAACAAAGCTTGGACACATAAACTTGAAAATAACTTGTGAACGGTTGAAACTAATGAAACAGTAAGGTGTCTGGCTTGTGCAGAAAACAAACAATTTAGTTAGTTGCAAGTCCCTACAGGACGTTGCAGTCACACTCAGCATTTACTAACTGTAATTTTAACTTCAGCAGTTTGCCATTGCTTTCTGGGCTGCTAATGCTCATACCATCAAAATCAACATAAAGCTATCTGCTTTAAATCACCTGTGGCTGATCTCAAACACGAACACTTCAGCCACTGAGGTCGAAACAACTGCATCTTACTTAAATGCAACAGTTTTGTGTTCAAAATAAGACATGCCCATCACTGCAGCCATTTATAGATGATACCAACAAACATCAATATCCAATTAGACATGCCCATCACTGCAGCCATTTATAGATGATACCAACAAACATCAATATCCAATTAGACATGCCCATCACTGCAGCCATTTATAGATGATACCAACAAACATCAATATCCAACTGAGACATTGGTGAAAGAGGGAACAAGTGTGGTGAAAGAGGGAACAAGTGTGGTGAAAGAGGGAACAAGTCTGGTGAAAGACAGAACAGCATCTAAGGAAGGACAGTAGAGAAAGGACATGAGTACAGGTCATTCTCATACCACAACTGAGAGCTAAGGATACCT
Organism: Cepaea hortensis; assembly: GCA_963921405.1. Taxonomy (NCBI): domain Eukaryota; kingdom Metazoa; phylum Mollusca; class Gastropoda; order Stylommatophora; family Helicidae; genus Cepaea; species Cepaea hortensis. The sequence continues at coordinate 14,694,903 of OY992880.1, read as the reverse complement.
CTTGGCAGGTATTGAAACAGGAACATTAGGTGGTACTGACTGAGTTTGAGGGTAGGTTTACTAATTTAAATTATGCCATTACAATGACCTATATGACCTTTTTGATTTCTGACCGCTAAGAGATATATAAAGTGTGCATACAATGAGTGCAGAGAAGCTAGCAACTTGCTCTTATCTGAAAAAGTTCATTCATTCATTCATTCAGTAGCATGTCCTTTGCAGAACCTCGCTCCCATAACAACTTTCCAGAAAACTTCTCTATCACAAGCAAGATGTCCCACGTCTGATACACCCATCTGGAGATCATCCGCCACATCCTGCACCCATCTTCTCTTTGGCCTTCCTCTTCCTCTCTTCCCAGGCATATACCCCTCCATTATTGTTCTCTCCAAACTTTCGTGATATTTCAAGTGACCAAAATATTTCAATTTTCTCTGTTTTATCGTCTTTAATAGCCAACCTTCTTCAATATTTAGCTCCTAAAGTATGGATTCATTTGTGCTTTTCTTTACCCAAGATATTCTTAGAACCCGTCTATAACATTTGTGTTCAAAGGCATTTAAGCACTATTCAGCTTTTTTAGTAAGTGTCCAGATCTCACAGGCGTATATTGTAATGGGAAAGAAGCAAGCTCTTAAAAATCGAATTTTTGTAGTTCTGTCTATCCCACTCCATAATTTATTCAGTTGTTTTAGTCTTTGAAGAGCAACTGATAGTCGCCATTTAATTTCTTTCATTGTGTCACCATTGTTGGTAATCAATGACCCAAGATATTCAACATTTTCCACCACCTCCAATCTTTCGTCATTAACATATATTTCTTTCTCCATAGTAGTTTTATCTGTATGCATTATCTTTGTTTTTGCTATGTTAAGATATAAGTTGTGATTTTCACTATTTCTTTGGGTTACGGTTATTAGGTTAGGTGTCTGATATATCACCCCAGAATCAGGGGGTGGGAGGATTATAGCATTATCTGGTTACTTATGTCTTTAAAATTCACGCCTGGTCTACACGAGTCAAGAGGCTTAGTCACCCTTTCCCTGTAACAGTACTCAACATATACTAGCAGTTCATGATGCAATGGAGCTGAGGTCAGTCTGTTCAGAATTGTCTGGGAAAATGATGGAGAAAGGGAACAGACCACCCCACCCAATATGTTACAACCTAGAATATGTGAAGGCCTAACACTTCACAGCCCAACACCAGTATCTGCTACGGAACATGGAAATCAGTTCACTCTCAGAGACCCTCAACTGAACTATCAAATCACCCGCTGCATATTCGTGCCCTATAAGAAGTGAATTGAAAGTAGCAAAGAGATAATTAACAGAGTGGGAAATGGAAGTCCTGAGAAACTGCTTTTATGATTAACTACTTCAGTTGCAGCATCTGTTTTACCTCTTTGGAGCACTTTTCACCTTGCTGTCTTCCCCATGTCCAGGTTTACTCCCATCACAGGAACCGGAATGTCCAGGCCGGCCAAGGGGAGGAGACAACTGCTGCTGGATGCTGCTGTGACTAGGTGATGCCCTCAGCCGGTGGGCAGTCGGAGAAGACAAACGAGGCATCTGACTACCTGGAGACATCCTGGAAATCTGACTACTCCCCGGTGACAATCCTGCTAGACTCAAAGGAGATAACTGAGGCACAGCCCCACCAAGAGGAGATATCTGAGGAATGGGCGACTCTCCTGGTAGTGCCAAAGGAGGAAACGGTGCTCGGGCTAGAGCCTGCACAAGACTTGATGTTGGCAATGCTGTGCTGACAGGCCCAGAGTTATCATTGTCATACTTGGTCCAAGTAATGAACGGATTCTCATTGTCTGGAATACCGTTGGTGAATCCACTGCCTCTACTGCCGCAGCTTCTGTTGCTAGGACTTGTGATGCTACCACTGTTTGTGGTAAAGGTTGTCAGTGCTGATGTCATTTTGGTGGTTGTGTTTCTGGACAGTGACAAAGGAGTCACTGCAGTGTCTTTACCCTTGGCTGTGCTGGTAATGGCAGAGTCTGCCGTCACTCTAGCAACACTATCTGTTGAATTTATATCTGTTTTTGTCATGGCCACAGATTTGTCATCATCCTTGTTATTGGAATTACTTATCTTAATATTGAGATTCTGATCTTTGATTTCACACACATCATTTTTCTTATCCGAAGACTCTCTGTAGGATTTATCTTTGTTTGGAAAGTGCTCTGTAGCACTATCTTTTGATGGACTCTGGTTATTCCTGGGTGAATTGACCATGCAGTCTTTTGAAAAAGTTTGATTTGTGATGCCTTGTACAGACAGTTTACAGTCATCCTCTGAAGAATCATGTGTGTCTGTTTTATCTAAAGCAGCACTGTGTGAAGATTCGTCGTCATGTGAAATGCCATTGTCTTTGGCATCTCTAAGCACGTCTGAGCCCAGAAGTGACTGAGGGATATTAACAGTGGTCTTAAGATGTTGTGGAGATTTGCTGAGAGTTGGAGCCAAAATAAAACCATCTGGACAATATTTAGTCCCCAGACTGTCTCGCAACAATGCAGAATTAAGTTCCATTTTAATATCAGTTTTCTTTGACAGTGGCTCTTGAAATGCTGGCAGGGCTGCAGATATGTCCTCCTTCTTGAAAAACTCACTCTGTTGATGCCTGGAATTTTCAATGTCTGCTCCTGCTTTCACTTTCTTGAAAAGCTCCAATGAGTCTTTGGTGGAGTCTATTGCAATACCAGCCTTTTCATGTATATCATTGGATGTGGAGTTCTCACTGCCTGAACGATCAAGAGTTTTATCATTAACAATACCAAAGAGTGAAGACTCTGACTGCAAAATGTGAAAGTTCATCACCGAGTCACTAAGCAGATCTTTATCCTTGCAATGTTCTCGTACATCACCTGCATCTTTGTTGAGAATGTTCCGCTCTGTGTGGTTTGGCTGTTGCAGAATGCCCTTATTCCTGAAGTTGGTATCATTGATGTCATTCAATGCCTCACTGTTGACATCATTTTGTACAGAAAGAGTACTGATATGCGGTGTCATTGGGTTCACATATACATTTTCCTTAACTGGAATCATTGTGTCTTTGACCTGTTTTTGCAGTTCATGATCATCAACATCTGTGTCAGAGTCGGAGGAGTTGCTTTCAATCAACTCTCTGGATGCTGTCGAGGTCACTTTAGCTGAGGGTTTGCCCAGATTCGAGATGGTCAGTTTAATGGGTGTTCTGGCCTTTGGTGGTTCATCTTGCTCCTCAGCTATCTCAGTGTTGCCACTGATATCTGTATCTTTCTTATCCTCCTCCTCATCGTCTGAATCATCATCTGATGAAGAAGAGTCATCAGAAGAGGAGCTGTCTCCTGAAGATGATGAAGAATCTGAAGAGGATTCCACTTTTTTCTTTGAAGGAACATCTTTAAAAAGAGGTGAGTCCATATTGGGTATCTCAATAATCTTATCATCCTCCTCCTTGGATTTTTCTGGACTTTTGGGGATAGTGATACCAATTGGCTCTAACTTGGTTGTGGTATTTGCAGCAACTGTGGCTGTCATTTTGGCCATTTTCGCTGCAGGAACAACTGGCTTCTTCCCTTTCTTTCTCTTCTTCACGCCTGCAGCACCGTTGCAGGACTTCTTGTTGTCTTCACTAGATGTGTCACCTCCTGAACCAACAACTTTGTTTCCATCACCAGAGGATCCAGTTTTGCCATTCTGAAAACACAAGAATACATTATTAGAAACTTTGTAAACCACTCATTAAATACAAACAATTTAAACTCAGCCATTCCACATTCATTCTCAAAATACACACGGCTCTCTTTGACACCAAGGCTCCCCGGATGGAGCTGTCACAGTGTAGTGGCTAGTCAACTTGCCTGTTGGTCAGTGGTTGTGGGTTTACATTCCCCTGAAGGTAGGATGTTGTTTCAATGATTACATAGCTCTGTGTTGGATCCAACCTCATAAACTGGGTACAATAAAATGTAGGGGCAGTAAATTTAGCGGTCAAAAGGATAAGAGCGCTTGGTCGTAAGCTTCTGGTGCGCTGATGGCAGGGTCAGGCAAAATGCCATGCTGACATGGAAGCAATGTCATTGACCCTGTATGGGTATCTGGCAGTTACAGACAACCACTACAGGGCTGACAGGGGTAGACAATGGCAACACTGGAGAAACAACATCAATACACTCCTTTCTAACAATTATTTGTATTAACATGTAAATGTACAGTACATATGTGTGTGCAATTAGCAGCTTGATGTGAAATTGTGAAATCCTCCTTTATCATATATATATAGGCAATTTTTTTAGACTGTCATAACATATCCATGTGTTACCCAGGCCGATAAAGCAAGCAAAGAATAATAACATTGTAATCTTTTATGCAAGCCATAGGAGGCATCTAAAGATGGTCGGCTTCAGGCTGGCTACCTCATCCCATAGAAAACTTTGTGGCAAAACCCAACCAATCATGGACAAATCTACACCAGGCTTGGCATGAGTTGGCTGAGGGATATACTCCACTGGGAGATGGAAGACAGAAGTAGAATCAGTCATAAAAACATGGACAAGTCTATGCAAGGTTTGGCTTGAGTTGGCTGAGGGATATACTCCACTGGGAGATGGAAGACAGAAGTAGAAGACTATCATAAAAGCAGGACAGACACTAACAACAACCACTTGAAAACAAACATGATGACAGAGACAGAAGAAACTATACAAACGGTTATTTATATGCATGAAAAGATCTCAACAAACACAGAGAAACATAATAGAGAATTATTGTGGACAAAAGATATGGCTGTCTACACTAGGGCTTTTTTAAGCAGGGGGCCATGCAAACATAAGTGGGGGTACCAGACACATTTGCCAATAGTGTTCTTTACATAATAGTCTTGGGAAGAAGGGGAGAGAGAGTACAGAAATAAGAGGGGAAGGTGGAGAAGGAAGGGTGATGGTGGTGTGCATGTGGTGGCGCGGCAGTGGTTTGTGAGTGAGCACATCTATTCATGTGTGTGTGTGGGTGGCTGTGTGGGTAAGTGGCAATGTATGTCTAATAATCACAGGTCATGAACTATTAAATTTTGAGAAGCCCTGGTCTATATTAGTCCTTGCTTGTTGTGGTTAATATTACATTTTGAGAAGCCCTGGTCTATATTAGTCCTTGCTTGTTGTGGTTACTATTCAAAAGAAAAAAGTAAAGAGCCTGTTTCCAATCCCACATACAGTGCCAGGGTTAGATAATCTTATATCCATTGGGTGATGTGGTTAGTAGCATCTTGGCCAGCCTATAACCTATAGAATTTGATGAGGCTGGATCAATCCTGGTGTCATGATCATCAAAACAATCCTGCCTGGAGGAGAATGTCAACACCAGACCACTGACCCAGGAGATGAGCTGATGCTAACATGCACTTTTCTCAACATCAATATTGAATGAACAGATATTTTCCAAACAGGTAATAAGGTGTTATTAATCATGCAGGCTGATCCTTTTAAAGACATATCCAGCCACAACACGTAAGTAGCTTTTATATTTATATTTTCATGTAGTGTTTTTCATGTAGTTGTGTCAGTTTGTGTTTGTTTATTCTGTGCTGATGAAGGCTTTAGCTGCTAAGTCCATTTTTTACTTGTAACCAGTTCTCCGGTAACATGCTCCAGTAACATGCTCCAGTAAAGCTCACTATCTACTTCTTGTTTTTTTTTTTGGTGATTCATTCCGAACAGGTGAGAATGCTTGAAATCTGGTTACTCAGCACCTCACCTTTGATTGCTGATACTAAACACAGAATTATCTGAGCACAGCATAGTTATCTCTGTATAACATGTTATGAGAAGAAATTCTCTGCAATCTATTTTTGTCAATTGAGATGAGGGAAAACAGTTCTTAAGACTATTGTGATCCAATCGTTATGAACGGAAGCAAATTTTCTACAATTAGCAGACAAGCGGGGAAATCGTGTTGAAACTGCAGGTGTGGTTTTATAGATGAGTAATGAGAAAAACGTGGACGGATAGAAAGAGCAATGAAGATATCCTGAAAGAAGTTGATTCACAAAGAGAACTTGTTACTGACAGAAGAAGTCAGTCCACATTTGTTTGGGCATGTCATGAGAGGGGGACAGCTGAAGTATGTCATCACAAGGGGAAAGTTGGAGTATGTCATCACAATTGTAAAGTTAGAATATGTCATCACAATTGTAAAGTTAGAATATGTCATCACAATTGTAAAGTTGGAGTATGTCATCACAATTGTAAAGTTGGAGGGGAGGAGACAGAGATGATGGTGGACAGTTTGACATCATGAACATCAGCATTAGACAAGATTGGCAGTACAGGAGACAGAGATGATGGTGGACAGTTTGACATCATGAACATCAGCATTAGACAAGATTGGCAGTACAGGAGACAGAGATGATGGTGGACAGTTTGACATCATGAACATCAGCATTAGACAAGATTGGCAGTACAGGAGACAGAGATGATGGTGGACAGTTTGACATCATGAACATCAGCATTAGACAAGATTGGCAGTACAGGAGACAGAGATGATGGTGGACAGTTTGACATCATGAACATCAGCATTAGACAAGATTGGCAGTACAGGAGACAGAGATGATGGTGGACAGTTTGACATCATGAACATCAGCATTAGACAAGATTGGCAGTACAGGAGACAGAGATGATGGTGGACAGTTTGACATCATGAACATCAGCATTAGACAAGATTGGCAGTACAGGAGACAGAGATGATGGTGGACAGTTTGACATCATGAACATCAGCATTAGACAAGATTGGCAGTACAGGAGACAGAGATGATGGTGGACAGTTTGACATCATGAACATCAGCATTAGACAAGATTGGCAGTACAGGAGACAGAGATGATGGTGGACAGTTTGACATCATGAACATCAGCATTAGACAAGATTGGCAGTACAGGAGACAGAGATGATGGTGGACAGTTTGACATCATGAACATCAGCATTAGACAAGATTGGCAGTACAGGAGACAGAGATGATGGTGGACAGTTTGACATCATGAACATCAGCATTAGACAAGATTGGCAGTACAGGAGACAGAGATGATGGTGGACAGTTTGACATCATGAACATCAGCATTAGACAAGATTGGCAGTACAGGAGACAGAGATGATGGTGGACAGTTTGACATCATGAACATCAGCATTAGACAAGATTGGCAGTACAGGAGACAGAGATGATGGTGGACAGTTTGACATCATGAACATCAGCATTAGACAAGATTGGCAGTACAGGAGACAGAGATGATGGTGGACAGTTTGACATCATGAACATCAGCATTAGACAAGATTGGCAGTACAGGAGACAGAGATGATGGTGGACAGTTTGACATCATGAACATCAGCATTAGACAAGATTGGCAGTACAGGAGACAGAGATGATGGTGGACAGTTTGACATCATGAACATCAGCATTAGACAAGATTGGCAGTACAGGAGACAGAGATGATGGTGGACAGTTTGACATCATGAACATCAGCATTAGACAAGATTGGCAGTACAGGAGACAGAGATGATGGTGGACAGTTTGACATCATGAACATCAGCATTAGACAAGATTGGCAGTACAGGAGACAGAGATGATGGTGGACAGTTTGACATCATGAACATCAGCATTAGACAAGATTGGCAGTACAGGAGACAGAGATGATGGTGGACAGTTTGACATCATGAACATCAGCATTAGACAAGATTGGCAGTACAGGAGACAGAGATGATGGTGGACAGTTTGACATCATGAACATCAGCATTAGACAAGATTGGCAGTACACGAGACAGAGATGATGGTGGACAGTTTGACATCATGAACATCAGCATTAGACAAGATTGGCAGTACAGGAGACAGAGATGATGGTGGACAGTTTGACATCATGAACATCAGCATTAGACAAGATTGGCAGTACAGGAGACAGAGATGATGGTGGACAGTTTGACATCATGAACATCAGCATTAGACAAGATTGGCAGTACAGGAGACAGAGATGATGGTGGACAGTTTGACATCATGAACATCAGCATTAGACAAGATTGGCAGTACAGGAGACAGAGATGATGGTGGACAGTTTGACATCATGAACATCAGCATTAGACAAGATTGGCAGTACAGGAGACAGAGATGATGGTGGACAGTTTGACATCATGAACATCAGCATTAGACAAGATTGGCAGTACAGGAGACAGAGATGATGGTGGACAGTTTGACATCATGAACATCAGCATTAGACAAGATTGGCAGTACAGGAGACAGAGATGATGGTGGACAGTTTGACATCATGAACATCAGCATTAGACAAGATTGGCAGTACAGGAGACAGAGATGATGGTGGACAGTTTGACATCATGAACATCAGCATTAGACAAGATTGGCAGTACAGGAGACAGAGATGATGGTGGACAGTTTGACATCATGAACATCAGCATTAGACAAGATTGGCAGTACAGGAGACAGAGATGATGGTGGACAGTTTGACATCATGAACATCAGCATTAGACAAGATTGGCAGTACAGGAGACAGAGATGATGGTGGACAGTTTGACATCATGAACATCAGCATTAGACAAGATTGGCAGTACAGGAGACAGAGATGATGGTGGACAGTTTGACATCATGAACATCAGCATTAGACAAGATTGGCAGTACAGGAGACAGAGATGATGGTGGACAGTTTGACATCATGAACATCAGCATTAGACAAGATTGGCAGTACAGGAGACAGAGATGATGGTGGACAGTTTGACATCATGAACATCAGCATTAGACAAGATTGGCAGTACAGGAGACAGAGATGATGGTGGACAGTTTGACATCATGAACATCAGCATTAGACAAGATTGGCAGTACAGGAGACAGAGATGATGGTGGACAGTTTGACATCATGAACATCAGCATTAGACAAGATTGGCAGTACAGGAGACAGAGATGATGGTGGACAGTTTGACATCATGAACATCAGCATTAGACAAGATTGGCAGTACAGGAGACAGAGATGATGGTGGACAGTTTGACATCATGAACATCAGCATTAGACAAGATTGGCAGTACAGGAGACAGAGATGATGGTGGACAGTTTGACATCATGAACATCAGCATTAGACAAGATTGGCAGTACAGGAGACAGAGATGATGGTGGACAGTTTGACATCATGAACATCAGCATTAGACAAGATTGGCAGTACAGGAGACAGAGATGATGGTGGACAGTTTGACATCATGAACATCAGCATTAGACAAGATTGGCAGTACACGAGACAGAGATGATGGTGGACAGTTTGACATCATGAACATCAGCATTAGACAAGATTGGCAGTACAGGAGACAGAGATGATGGTGGACAGTTTGACATCATGAACATCAGCATTAGACAAGATTGGCAGTACAGGAGACAGAGATGATGGTGGACAGTTTGACATCATGAACATCAGCATTAGACAAGATTGGCAGTACAGGAGACAGAGATGATGGTGGACAGTTTGACATCATGAACATCAGCATTAGACAAGATTGGCAGTACAGGAGACAGAGATGATGGTGGACAGTTTGACATCATGAACATCAGCATTAGACAAGATTGGCAGTACAGGAGACAGAGATGATGGTGGACAGTTTGACATCATGAACATCAGCATTAGACAAGATTGGCAGTACAGGAGACAGAGATGATGGTGGACAGTTTGACATCATGAACATCAGCATTAGACAAGATTGGCAGTACAGGAGACAGAGATGATGGTGGACAGTTTGACATCATGAACATCAGCATTAGACAAGATTGGCAGTACAGGAGACAGAGATGATGGTGGACAGTTTGACATCATGAACATCAGCATTAGACAAGATTGGCAGTACAGGAGACAGAGATGATGGTGGACAGTTTGACATCATGAACATCAGCATTAGACAAGATTGGCAGTACACGAGACAGAAGGCTGTAGACAGGCATGATCACCAACGCCCCATGCATAGAATATAACAAGTTTTGAATATCACTTTTAACTAATATTGTTGTTAATAGTGCCGTTATTTTATTTATTATGTTTCTGTTTCTTTTTTGGGCGCTCTCACGCTTTGAACTCAAGCGTAATCCATACACACTACTTCTATAAGTGCTGGACTGAATTTTGAGAAAGGATTAGCTTTCCCTATTACCAGTGTCCCACGCCATCAGGCGAACCCACTCCGACTTCAGAGGCACTTGTAATTTACGCCCCCAAGTCAAGGACGATAGGTCAACATTTTAGTCCAACTGTCCAGTATAGGGATTGAACCCCTTAACTCGGCATCAGCACACCGGGTATGTAATAACACACATTCTTATCCATTCGGCCATGCTGACCTACATTACGGTGTTTTAAGATACGAGGGCAAGTCAATAAGTAAGTCACACAATTCTGTGGGATGGCAGGTAAATGTAGTTGGTGTCTTCTACAGGTGTCATTAGGTGACAGCAACATCGAACTTTATATTCCCGTTCGTCAGGTGGTGCTAGGTGTCTCATGCGCATGCGCAGCACATAAACAAAATGGCGACTGTACTTACTGTACAACCAAAGAGCAATGTGCTGTTGTGCGTTTTTTGTGGGCACAAGGACTGCCTGCAAAGAACATTCATGAGGAAATGCTTCCTGTTCATGCTGACAAATGTTTTGTCTTGTAAAGCGGTGCATAGCTGGGTAGAAAACATTCTTCTTCGCCTTGTGTCCAAAAATTCAAGGTTACCATCAGCAGGGAAGGTTATGCTGACAGTGTTCTGGGGTTGTCAAGGAGTGCTTTTAACCAATTTCAAGAAGAAAGGTGACAATGTGAATTCTGAATCGTACTATGAAGTTTTATCGATGCTTCATGATGCAATTCAAAAAAAACCTCCAGGATTGCTGACTAGAGGAGTGTTGCTTCTTCATGACAATGCCAGACCACATGCGGCTCAATTAACTCAGGAGAAAATTAACCAACTAAGGTGGGAAATTCTGGAACATCCACCTTACAGCTCTGACTTAGCCCCTAGCGATTTCCACCTGTTTGGTCCACTGAAAGCCAACCTTGGCGAGAGACATTTTGCGAATGACGCTGAAGTTGAATGTAAAGTGAAAACGTGGTTTAGAAAACAGAGCACGAGGTTCTATGCAGCCAGTTTGGGAGGACTAATAAAACAATGGGATAAGTGCATCAATGTTGGTGGAAATTATGTTGAGAAATAAAGGGACAATGTATATATAAAAATAAACTGGTTTCAAGTTATCATATTTAGTTATTTTTCTACAGCCATTTGTAACTTACATATTGACTTCCTCTCGTACTATATATTGTCCACTATCTAATGCAGTGGTTCTCAACCTTTTTTGGCCCGTGGCCCCCTTCATTATATTTTCAGAACATCATTCCCCCCCTTTCGTACTTCCTACCTAATAATGTGGCCCGTGCCCCCTTCACCATATTTTCACAGCGTCATTCCCCTCTTTTGTATTTCCTACCTAAAAATCCCCCCCCACCCTACCCCCGCCCCTACACAGCATACGTAATAATGGAAGCTAAATTTAATAGCACATGCTAAAACAAGTCTAGACGTCCACATAAAACGTGATTTGAGGGTCTACTTACTTTATAAAGTGAATTTTAGAAGGGTGAGACGTACAGAACCATACAGTATGAAGGGAAAAACAATATCAAGTAATCATTTCTTGTATTAACACGATCTTGAAATAATCTTAATTCCACCCCCCCCCCCCCCTGGAAACCCTAAAATTCCTCCCCTAGGGGGAAATTCCCCACTAGTTGAGAACCATTGATCTAATGTATTCATTGAAGAATTTCCTCTGTTCTGCAGTCTTCTACTTGCTTGCCCTCAACTGTTCCCTTGAGGATTGATTAGCTTTGAGAGGGAGTCAAGGTGAGGGACATGTCCAAACTATGGAAGCTTTTCATGTCTCACCATAGACAACAGTTACAGATAATGCCTAGTTTTCCGTGCAGGGGGGGGGGGGGGGGGGGGGTGTGTGTGTGTGTGTGTGTGTGTGTGTGTGTGTGTGTGTGTGTGGACCCCATAATCACACCTTCACACATTCCCTGGTGTGACTTCCTGTCATCACTGACCTTAATCTGTTGTATATCCCTCAACATCCCCCCCCCCAACATATCTCGGTTACCTGGGCATGTGAAATGAAACCATGATGCTTCTAAACTGAAGCACATCAGTGCACAATATAGGTTGATTTGAAATGAACAAAAAGACAAAGAAGATCACATCACATGGCTACGTGATAATTGGTAGTTGGCTGAGAATGCCAAGAAGTGAGGAAGGAAACTGTTCACAGCACCTCATTATACCATGGCATAGACTGTAAGAGGGGACCGTGGTGGCACAGTGGCTAGATGCTTGCCTGCGGCTGGATGGTCATTTGTTTGTATCGGGGCAAGAATATCAAGAGTAGCCTAACGCGCTGCCAGGACAACATTTTGAGTTAAAAATCTACCCAAACTATTTCAGGATCCTCGCCGGTGCTACGGAGTTCATGCACTGAGCTGAGTTTCTCCAGACTCAGGCTTGAGTTAGAAGTAGAACGGAGCACTTATGAGTTACACCCATATGCCGTGATGTTGATCAGTCGACTAAACTAAACTAAACTGGTTTGTATCAGGGCAAATCTTTACAAACTGACCTGCCGACCTGGCCTAAATTGGGTGCCAGGAAATGACTTGGGAAGTGAAGGAGGTGAGCGGGATATAGAGCACATCACAGCCCGAGTGCCCTAACACCACATACCCACTGCGTCTAAGGCATGAACATGGTCCTTTCCTTTAGGAGGATAGACTAAAGACTACAGGCCTAACATTATGATGTGACATCCCAATGGCAGTATTTGTCATGTGGTGACTACCTGTACCTGTGTTTTAACCTACTTGATGTTATATGGCCATCTAGACAACACGACAAAACCTGTGCCTAAGGCCATCCTGTGGGAAAGCTTACCTCCACAACTGGAAACAGCCTGTCCAAGACGCCGAACATATTACAGAAACCTCAACCACAACACCACGACAGCCAAAACATTCCCGGGGCTTTCAATGGCAAAAATATACAGATACACAATCGGCACACACACGCATACAACTCGTGACAAAGGAAATATAAATAACGCTTCAATTAAAGGTAGAATTTTGACAGCTGAATTCCGCCTTTGCCTTGGCGAACACGCAAGCCCGCGCAATGACTGAACTATCACCGTTAATGGGTGACTGCAAAGTCGGTGGATATACAGAAACCGTGATTAGCATGTAGACAATTTCTGGATGGGTGTCTACCCGCGTGTTTACGGTAGATGATAAGTTGCCAAGTGTCTTAGGAGATGGTGGGTAAACATTCCAAACATGGCACGGCATTTCGTGCAGACGATCAACGGACGAGTAAACAGAGGAAATTGTCCCCTGTGTCTACTGTACCGGGCAAGAACTAGACAAGTAGCTGTACTAACTCTGTCCATCCATACCTGGCGCGGCTTTCTCTCTACACTGTGGGGGACGAGTGTGTATCGTCACGTTAGTTTCATTATTCTCAATGACTTGAGCAAATGCTCACCAACACACTTAGCGTTCCATACCTAGCGGCGACCGGCTTTCCTTTTTCAAAAACCCCCATGGTTGTGGTCGTCGAAGCTGCCTCGTACAACGGGGTATCATGAACGGGAGGACCAATGGAGGCCATTGGAGGAGGTAGCCATTCCTTGGGTGAGCCCTGAAACAGCGCACAATGTACTGGATCTGTGTTAATGGAACCCTCCTTGGGATGCTTGGTCTGTCTTCCCGTGGGAAGCGAACGGCATGGCATGTCCACGGCGGTTCTAAATTGATGGGGTGTGTATACACCTTAGGGGATCAGGCGAACGCAAATGAAATCATAACACCGGGATCCTAGACAGTATTGGATAGCTGGGCGGAGGAGGATGCATCTGCACAACAAATGCCGTGATGAAATCGGATGTGGCAGCCGACAGGCGCAATATAATCCCTACGCAAGAAGAATGAAGGAAAGAAGGAACGACAGAAGAAGCAGAAGAAAAAGAAGAAGGGGGAGGAGGAAGAGAAGAAGAAGAAGAAGAAGAAGAAGAAGAAGAAGAAGAAGAAGAAGAAGAAGAAGAAGGAGGAGGAGGAGGAAGAGGATAAGAAAGAAGAAGAAGGAAGAGGATGAGAAAGAAGAAGGAAGAGGATGAAAAAGCCCCGGGAAGGTTAACCCGGTCAACAAATGCCCGCAGAAGTCGGATGTGTCGGCCTAACGGCGCAAGAACGCAGCTCTGCTGTAAACAGGCACAACGCAATCACATCCGAAAAAAAAAAACACATCCGGATGAACGCAGAAGAAGAAGTAGAAGAAGACGGATGAAAAAGAAGAAGGAAGAGGATGAGAAAGAAGAAGGAAGAGGATGAGAAAGAAGAAGGAAGAGGATGAGACAGAAGAAGGAAGAGGATGAGAAAGAAGGAAGAGGATGAGACAGAAGAAGGAAGAGGATGAGAAAGAAGGAAGAGGATGAGAAAGAAGAAGGAAGAGGATGAGAAAGAAGAAGGAAGAGAAAGAAGAAGAAGGAAGAGGATGAGGAAGAAGAAGGAAGAGGATGAGGAAGAAGAAGGAAGAGGATGAGGAAGAAGAAGGAAGAGGATGAGAAAGAAGGAAGAGGATGAGGAAGAAGGAGGAAGAGAAAGAAGAAGAAGGAAGAGGATGAGGAAGAAGAAGGAAGAGGATGAGAAAGAAGGAGGAAGAGAAAGAAGAAGACGGAAGAGGATGAGGAAGAAGAAAGAGAAGGAAGAGGATGAGAAAGAAGAAGGAAGAGGATGAGAAAGAAGAAGGAAGAGGATGAGAAAGAAGAAGAAGCAGAAGGGAGAGAAGAATATCATATACACACACTGTTGCGTGTCATTTGCAGGACGTTGCCATCCACCCTAACCCAGGGTTGCTAAGCAAGTTTGTGTTCAGTAGTCTGCCATTACTTTCTGAACGAGGAGTCAACATTGAAATTCAACTGACCAGTCTAGGGAGATAGTCCCGAACACCACTGTCAGCGCACTGGAAGTGTAAGCGCGCGCACGCACGCCAAGCCCAGCGGTCACAATCATGGCCGTCTCGGGTTTGTTTGCTTCCTGTCCAGACCTAGTGTGCACACAACAGTAACGACTCGATGTAGCACCTTAACACGTAGTTTATATACGTGGGGGTGGAGAAGGAGGCTATGGGAGGGAGAGAGGGAGAGAGAGAGAGAGAGAGAGAGAGAGAGAGAGAGAGAGAGAGAGAGAGAGCACAAGTGTGAAGAACAGGCACCGAGTCGCAAACGACCGAGCCCTATCTGTGGCGACACAATAAATACACACACACACACACACACAAAGTTCAATGGTCTGGCGGCGTTGTTTGCCGTGAGGTATCCGTGCAGGGTGAGAAGTGCATGCGTGTATGATTCACAATTGCTGCATGCTGACTACACACACACACACACATACTGACATATCATTGTTTGCCGTATCTATGTACTTATGTCCGCACGATATTTGATAGTTCTCCGCCAAATCTGCCATCTCCACGGGTTCTTGCCGCTGGCACCAGGAAAGGCAGACACAGACATGATAAGCGTAAGCATGCAACAGTTGAATACTGTCGCACACTTAAGGTCTGCGGCAAACGGGTCAAGGCAAGTCCATACCAGGTACTGGAGAGAGAGAGAGAGAGAGAGAGAGAGATAGAGAGAGAGAGAGAGAGAGAGAGAGAGAGAGAGAGACAGACAGACAGACAGACAGACAGACAGACAGAGAGACAGAGACAGAGAGACAGACAGAGAGAGAGACAGACAGAGAGAGAGAGACAGACAGAGAGAGAGAGACAGACAGACAGAGAGAGAGAGAGACAAGTCGCGGGCAGGATTGGATATATGGTGCCGGCACTATATCTTCAGACAAACCAGCATTCGATGGGTGAGGTAGCTAATACAGGGTGTAATTTTAACGACTGTGCAGTGTTTGTAAATATTGCCGGTCTAAATTTTGTATTTACCTAGTATGTTGCATGAACTTTACAGAGGGTGAATACAAAACTTGGACCGGCAATATTTTCAAACACTGCAAAGTCATGAAAATTACACCCTATATTATGCCGGCCGTCTTTATTTCTTAAGATTTCCTGTGTCCCATTTTAGGCTGAGTCGACCTGAGCTCATGCCTCGAACACACGATCACTGGGCCACCAAGCAAGCGTGCTAGCCCGACCCCTTCACAGACAGTACAGTTACAAAATAGGCATATGTGTATAGGCAATGATTTCACCATTGGGTTAATTAAACCAATAGGGCGGAGTTAAACAGATAGTGTGGAGTTAAACAGATAGTGTGGAGTTAAACAGATAGTATGGTGTTAAACAGATAGTGTGGAGTTAAGCCGATAATGTTGAATAAAATCGATAATGTTGAATAAAATCGATAATGTTGAGTTAAACCGCTAGTGTTGAGTGGAGGACGTGGTCCCCAACACCGCCTGGCCGCACTCAACCAGCACTTGTCAAACAACTGAAGCCCACTGAGCTACAACCCCGGACTTCAGGTGTACATGTAACGGTAGTCCCACCGACCTACAACCCCAGACTTCATGTGTACACATAACGGCATCCCACTGACCTACAACCCCAGACTCCATGTGTACATGTAACGGCATCCCATCGAACTACAACCCTATACTTCATGTGTACATGTAACGGCATGCAACCGACCTACAACCTTAAACGTTATGTGTACATGTAACAGCATCCCACCGACCTACAACCCGAGACTTCAGGTGTACAGGTAACGGTAATTCCACCGACCTACAACCCCAGACTTCATGCATACAGATAACGGTAATCCCACCGACCTACAACCCCAGACTTCAGGTGTACAAGTAACGGTAATCGCACCGACCAACAACCCCAGACTTCAGGTGTACAGGTAACGGTAATTCCACCAACCTACAACCCCAGACTTCAGGTGTACAGGTGACGACAGTCCCACCGCAGACACGGTCACTTGGAGGCGAGTGTTAGGGGCGCCGCATATTCTAGGTCGTGACATAATGAGGTGACCACTTCCCTTCTTCGCTGCATTTCTTTCCCGGACAATTCTGAAAATCACCGGGTGTCCATTTCATAAGACTGGGTCGGCACCAGAGCCGTACTGATCCTAATAAACGAATCACGCGACTGCTGGGGAATAAACCCGGGCCGCCGTCTCGGAAAGTTATCCCCGTTCCGCATTGGCGTTTGATCTATTCGGGAACATGCGGAAATGACCTCGTACTCATGCCGTCGTGGCACACTGGGAATACTGTGATAGCCCCTGAATTATTGCGAACAAACGCTACTCAAATTGGTTAGCTTTTATCTGGTCAACTCCAGGATCTTGTAGACAATTTTCTGGCAGGCATGTAAAACGACTGGGTCATCGTCAGGGCCACGTGACCATGAAAGGAATCGCACTTCGAGAGGGACTTTAACCCAGAACCCCAAGGCGGATGGGCAAGTGCACTTGCCACTCCTCCATATAACTATTGATAATAATTGAAAACCGATGCGGTGTAGGAATCCTTCATTCTCGTTCGTACTCAGTTCTGTACGCTACTGCCTCCATACAAGCAGTGGTGAGTCTCAGGTAATGACGTTCCCATACAGTGTGTGGCGGAAGGAAGTGGCTTGATGCCACATTCTGGTTCGTGATTCTAACTGGGACCGGATCTGTAGGTGCCCGGCCGCCACCGGTCTAGTGCCACGTGCTAGTTCCGTCGAACCCGTGAATCCTGGAGACAAACCCATGTTGCCTGTGGCCCCTGACTGTTAACTGTGTAAAACAAATGATTAAACCCCAATAACAGGATAAAGTATAATAAAGTTGAACAATGCGGGACATTCTCCTTCGTCTAGACCAGTGGTTTTCAACCTTTTTTGACCCATGCACCCCTTCACCATATGTTCAGAACGTCATTCCTCACCCTTTCATATTTCCTCCTTATAAAGCCCCCCCCCCCCACCACACACACAGAGTATACGTAAAAATGACCTCCGTAATCTCGTAAGTAACGTGACGACGGTGAGAATCAGCAGTGGTTCGAATCGCGTCGGTAACTTACGTGGTATGTGAGCCGGCCACTCAGAAAGCAATGGCAAACTACTGAGCGTAATCTTGCCAAGAAATCAACAATCAGCTGAAAGATGCTGATGTTGACAGCGATGTCCTGTAAAGGATATGCAAACATTTTAAATACTAGAACACGTCTAGACGTCTACATAAAACGTGATTTGCGGGTCTACTTACGTTATAAAACGAATTTCAGAAGGGCGAGAAATACGGAACCGTAAAGTATGGAGGGAAAAACAATATCAAGTAAAAGGTTCTTGTAAATAACGTGATCATGAAATAATCTTAAACCCCCCCCCCCCCCCAATCCTAAAATTCCCCTATGGGGGGGGGGGGGAATTCCCCACCGGTTGATAACCTCTGGTCTAGACGGCGCTGTCACTTGAAGGCGACGCGACAGACACACCTTCACCATCAAATAGCAAGTCCTTGGAGGTACATCGCTTTGATGACAGCATTCTCTCCAGGCCAATGCGTGACCCCAGCTCCGTACCGTCTACTTCAGCTTAGCACTCTCTAGCCAGGTTTAACACAGCAAATCTCTCCAAGTTGCACGGCTATGTCCTAACTTTTTTTTTTTCTTCAATATCCTTTACAGGACATCGCTGTCAACAGCAGCATCTTTCAGCTGTCTGTTGATTTCTTGGCAAGATTACGCTCAGTAACTTGCCATTGCTTTCTGAGTGGCCGGCTCAGTATCCCGCAAGTCACCAGCGGGGGTCGAACCGCTCCCAGTTCTCTCCCGCTACGAGACTCTGCGTGATAAACGGGATTACGGAGAATGTCCTAACTACTGAGAGCATAATGTAGCCAGTATCCAAACATGCTACTGTCCACAAGCCAGACATGCTACTGTCCACAAGCCAGACGTCTAGTAATTTAAGGTCTTGCAGGGTATCTACCTTTTCCCTTGTTTTCGTCCAGGGCGTTCTATAACAGCTGCAACATTTCAGCTTCGATTTTCTCAAGTAACCTTTGTGAAACATGTAATTTAAACAAATAAACTACAGCAAGTAAGATGGGGGTGATAAAGCGATAGAAGACACAAAAGTGTATAGATTTGGACAAGCGACAACTGCCAGCAGACAGACAGACCATCAGCTGTGTGTGCACTTCATGCCTAGAGCCACGGCCTGGCGGCCTGTGAGAGAACTTGACATTTCAAATTTCCTGCATCTATCCGCATGCCTAGTGAACAATTACGACTGTACCTAGGCGCTAAATACGGTAAACCTTGTTCTCTTTCACCGGGCGTTATCGTCGCAATCATAGCTGCATACTTGTACCATGCAGTGAAGGTAACCCCACGACGGATACTGTTCCAGAGACGAAAAGCGACAGGTTTTTGCATATACTTGGTCATAACATGGAGGCAACTGCAAGAGATGGCAAACGACAGGACGTCTTCGCATGACTTGCTTCAGGGCCTATATGCCCCACTATGGCATACAAGGCAGGAGAAGAAGAAAAAATATCTTGCTAATGTGGAAATCAAATTGAGACCATCACACTAGTTTTCCAAGCAAAGCGTATGGACAGTCAGAAAGAGATTTATGTCCATGTTGCATGCATGATTAGGCTTCGGCTTGTCCATACCAGTCATCGAATGTTCTATTCGGTTCCTCTTTCAATGTGAAGTATGCCACACCTCTCTAGTCTTAAGATTGCATGACCTGGCATAATGCACTCGGGAATTAATAACGAAAATGTAGACCTGCAGAAGCACACGCCCAGTAACCTCAAGTAATGTAGATATTCAAACGTTTATAACGGCAGTACAATAGACACATTCAGGTGATAAAGACGTGTGCGGTAACGGCAGGTGTACATAATAGGGCTTGAATAAAACAACGACAACAGATAATCAGGAATATAGAACATGAAGGAGACACCGTGGCCAAGACACAGTACTGGTTAGAGCAATTGTCTGTAACAATTAGCCTGCGTTCGATTCTCCTGGCTGCAGAATTGTGTCAGACACGAACGGTCATGGACCAATCCTGTCTGTAATAAAATAGGCACCAAAGATTCTTCTGTTTCCTTTCCCTACTCCTCGTTTGTACTCAAACCTAGAGGTTAACGACTCCAGGAACAGGTTCATAACATCCCCGCGCAGTTTCTAATGGAAGAGGTTGGTCTATACCATATTTGAGTTCTTTACTGTAAGCCATCATTGCGTTATTGCGATAGAGAGAAAAGAGAGGAGGGAGAGAGCGAAAGAGTTAGATAGAGATGAGTGACCGAGAGAGAGAGAGAGAGAGAGAGAGAGAGAGAGAGAGAGAGAGAGAGATGAGTGACAGAGACAGAGAGAGAGATGAGTGACAGAGAGAGAGAGAGAGAGAGAGAGAGGGAGAGAGGAGCGGGGGGGGGGTGAGACCAAGAAGAGAGGGAGAGATATTCAATCAACCAATAATGAACGTATGACACCGATGCTATTTAATTCAGTTGTGTTCCGGTTCGCAATCTAACAAAGATGATCAGTACTTCCCTTAAAAGTACGATAAGCACCATTTTTCATGTAATCAGTGTGGTCTGTTATCCGCATCGGATTTTATCTAGGAAACGGCCGGCAAATAAGGATCACATCAGGCCTGGTTGCACCTTTGGGCACAGATAATACAGGCCTGACATAACATCTACAGTCCAGCTAATGACAAGTGAAGAGCCTGAAGAGCAGTCAGCTCACACACCACAACAACACTGCAATAAGCCGAGGCAGATGGTAGATAGAATAAGGCACCCAGGCGGCGTCGTGAAGACACCGTGGTTGAACCACGTAACATGACTAAATCATCATCTAACAACCGAGACTGTGCAACCAGTTTCAGAATTGGACGGTGCTGCAGGGGGATTACAGTGGAATGTTTAAAATAGAGATGAAATGTCCGCGAAGAATGCTTAATGTGACAAGAGACACGGTCGGGGAGTGTGCCAGTTGGGAGAAAGTGGGCCCGACGTTGCATGCGGATTGTTATCCTAAGACAGCGGTTAAGATGGTCTGGTAAGCTGTAGACAGTCCGGATTGCCCGACTTTCACCTAGGAAAATGTCCAGACACGGCACCTGGAATGTTAGAACTGCGAAGGGAATTAGGGACAAGGGCGAATGATATTGATGCGGCGTGGGGGAGACCAGGGGATCGCGAAAGATTAGCTAGGTAAGGGATGTATTTCAATAGTGGATACAGGGCGACAGAAGGAGATCCTCTGGCTATAGCAAGACATACAGCACAGGGCAAACGGCAATGACATTTAGAAAGAGGGGAAACAGAGAGAAAGAGGCACACCTTGTAGGCAGTCCACGCATCGGCTTTATCGAGTAGGCTCGTTTACTGGCCTGATGCTAGAATTTATAACAGAGAAATGGGGGGGGGGGGGGTAGAAAAAGAAAGAAAGAAAGAAAAGAAAGAAAGAAAGAAAGAAAAGGAAAGAAAGAAAGAAAGAAAGAAAGAAAGAAAGAAAGAAAGAAAGAAAGAAAGAAAGAATAATGTGACGCCGACGACGCGTCAAATATACTAGCAACGCATATACGGTCACCAAAAATGTATTAGGGAAAAGAAACATGGCGAGGTTTGGGTACTAAACGAATTGGAAATGTGTACGTAAGGAAACAGAAAAGTCCCTGAGCGGGTTAATGTTTTTTTTTAAAATTTTGTTGTTACTAAATGTGCACATTTCGTACATTCCATATATACATAGGAATTTTGGAGTAAAAATAAAGAACATGAGAAGTAAAATCACACGGACTGATCTGCACTCATATGAACAAAGGCAAGCAATAGAGATAAGAGGAAACACTAGGCAAAGAAATAAATTAAAGCTACGAGCACTCGAGATTCGAACATGCCACCTTCAAATAACCACAGTGCTCCTCTAGAGGGACAAGTGGACTTCGACGAACGACCAACAAGAGCAGGACACACAGCTATGGAATATGGGAAGAATTCGCACCCATACATGTTTAGAGTAATACAGGTCTGAGACTCGGCGTCGTGATCCAGGTGTAGGCAATTTCATCATTCCGAACTACGGGGCTCCAAGTCAGCCATCCGTCATTTTGGAGCAGACGGTTTTGTGTTGATTTTCACAATGGTATGAGCGTCAGCCTTCAGAAAGTAATGGCAAACTACAGAACGCAAACTGTCTTAGAAAATCACAAACGGCCAATGAATGCCGGGGTGACTACGACGGCCTGTAGAGGGCATGCAACTAACTTACAGGAAACAGAAATGTATGTACAATGGAGGGAATTAGGCCAAATAACAACACAGAAACATATTGGACAGTTGTGCGTTGTCTGGTATATTGAGACTCCAGCTCGGAGGCGAGGAGGTTGTGAATGCAGTTCGTAATCCCGCATTCGAAACACAGCTGTGGGCGATTTTGAAGCAGACGGCCTCGCGTTGGTTTCCAGACAAAGATATGAGTGCTGGTCGTTTAGAAACCAATGGCAAACTACTGAACGTAAACTTGCCAAGAAATCACAAACAGCCAAATAATGCTGGGATTGACTGCGACGTCCTGTAAAGGATATGCAATGAACTTGTAAGTATATTGAGAACACGTAAAGATACGTGATTTCTTGGTTCTACTGTAATAATGCTCGCTCCGTGGCGAAGGTGTTACAGTTCGTCAATCCGCATACCCTTGCTTAAAACATCTGCGCGCGATTTGGCAGCAGACCGCATTGATTTGGTTTTTTACGAAATGGTAATGGTGCCGGTCGTTCAGAAAGCAATGGCAAACTACAGAACGTAAACTTGCGAAGAGATCGCAACAGCAAAATAAAATGCAACTAACTTTCAACTGTAATAATAAGCAGATATAACATATGTGGAACAACGAGAGGCCATTAGAATAATACACCAGCGAAAGCGTGAGTAACTCAGTACAAAGAAGTGCACAAGAGGCAATCGGCGAGACAGGACAAATAATGAATAAGGTAACAACGAGCTGCACAATAGGAAACCATCAATTAACCAGACACAGCCCTAGAACTGTCTAACTTGTTCCGTCCATAACACTTGATTATTGCAACATACAGAACGATCAACAACATGCTAATGGCCGACTCTTTCCTACACCCCCACTACTGCCAGAGTTTTTTTTCCCCAGAATCAAATCCGACACACTGTTCTACAGACAGAGGTGACGGCTTGTAATAATCTGCAATTATTTGATCTTTATTTGTAATTTTCTAGCTCCCTCCATACGCTGTCTGTAATTCCGCTTCTGCGGGCATGGTTTTTATGTCTACGAGCTAGGAAAGCCTGCAATTATGTTTCTGTTAGAAAGAAGATAGCTGTACCAACGGTTCAGACCTGAACAATTGAGAGAGAGAGGAGAGAGAGAGAGAGAGAGAGAGAGAGAGAGAGAGAGAGAGAGAGAGAGAGAGAGAGAGAGAGAGGAGAGAGAGAGAGGAGAGAGAGAGAGAGAGGAGAGAGAGAGAGAGAGAGAGAGAGAGAGAGAGTGGGTGGAGAACCAAGAGAGGGAGTGCCAGGGGTGAGTGGAGAACATGGGGGGGGGGGGGGCATTTCATTCTCACATTCCAGCCAGTTTGAAACAACTGTGCACCACAAAGAATCAATGTAACTAACCTATACTCCTCACACTACAGCAAGATGTGGCTTTAATCTGAATTTTCCCCCACCAGAAAACGAATGCAATCTACGCCTGCAATAACATACAATTACCAATGGTCATGAAACAGTTTCCTGCTAGATAGAGGTCTGTGATGTGACAGCGCCATCACAGTGTGTTAGCCTGACAGCAGAGGAACAGGTGGCCAATCTTTAACTCACTTTGGCCAGCGACGAGCCCGGGCGTGGAACCCGCATCTGACCGTGCCCACGACATTACCATCAACTTCGCCGGCAATGTGAGGTGTCACATAACACTCAAGCATCCAGGGCAGAACGAGTCATGGTCGGCTGTAGTGTCCCTTTTGATCAGCGTGGCCGAAAGGTTTATCATGATGGACCCGGTGCAGTTGGTTCATTCCAAGCATCGGTTAATTTACTTCTCGTTCAGAAAGCAATGGCAAACTACCTAGCTTAAAACTGCGTAGAAAAATTCAGAGAAGACTTGCACCCTGACAGTTAGACCATTTTGTTGTACCCGGACAGTTTGACCACTCTGCTGTACCCAGACAGTTAGACCACTGTCCTTGAACGCGGACAGTTAGACCATTGTCTTGTTCCCGACTGTTAGATCTGTCTTGTACTCGGATAGTTATACTACTGATTATACCTGGAAAGTTACATCACTGTCTTGTACCCGGACAGTCAAACAACTGTCTCATACCCTTGCCTGGTCAGGACAGCGAAGGCACAGGCGCCAGGAAAGTCTGGGTTACTTTTCGCGCCATGGTAGTGTTTGTCTATCAAGAATGATGATGACCATTCATTTCATCCTTTGGGGTTGAAAGTTTGGAGCCATACATTTTAAGATGGTTGGTAAGGACTATTTTGGCTCGAAATATTCTTTGACAATGTAGGCAAAGAATGCTTGACGTTCCAGGAGGATCGATCTCTTTAGGTGGTTTTTTTTTCCAGTCTTTTTTTTTTTTTTTTTACAGCTCTTGCAGTCTGTTTGCTTCGCAGTTCGCAGGTGACTACAACCTTGCGTAATGATGCACGCCATGAATTTCGGTCTGTGGCAGCAGTCTCCCTTGTGTCGTGGTGAATTCCAAAAGCTTTCAGTGAGATCTTCGGTGTCTTTAAAGCCTTTCCTCTGGTCGCATTGGGAGCATTTACCATAGCGCAGCTCACCGTAAAAAATTCGTTTAGGGAGCCTGTGATCTGGCATGCGAGACAGGTGACCAGCCCAGCGAATCTGATTCTTCATTAATAAAGTGTAAATACTGGGCATGGACGCTCTTTCTATGACTTCAGTGTCTGGGATCTTGTTTTGCCATTTAATCTTCAGTAGCTTCCTAAGGCAGACTGTGTGGAAGTGGTTTAATTTCCTAGCGTGTCGCTGGTAACAAGTCCAAGACTCACTAGCGTATAGCAGTGTGGATAATGCGACTGCTTTGTAGACTTTCAGCTTTGTTTGGAGGCTTATTCCATTTCTATCCCACACATTTTTGTACTGTCTGCCAAAGGCCGCACTGGCCTGGGATATTCTTGCATTCACTTCGTCGTCAACTGTAGCAGCTTGTGACACAGTGCTGCCAAAATAGGTGAATTTGTCCACAACACCTAGTCTATGACCAAAAAATTTCCATATCCGGCTCAGTGTGATTAATCCATGGAGCTGGCTGGTACATAAATACAGTCTTCTCCAAATTGATATTGACCCAAAGTTGACACAGGCATACGAGAAAGCTAAAACGTTGTACTGCATATCTGCCTCTGAGTTGGCATATAGAGCACCATCGTCAGCAAACAGGAGCTCTCTGGCGGTAAAGATATGTGATTAGTGATATCGCGCAATACCAACGCAGTCATACCATCATAACTCAGCCACACCAAATAACACATTAACTACATACAGTTAAGTAAAAATCAGTTACACCGCACGTCGGTGTCTCTCCCCCACACATACAGGGGAGCTACAGTACAGACAGAGCGAGGCACACAAGTACAGTGCACAAACACGACTGACTACCTGCTGCCCCGTTTCTTCGAGCGAGCCAAGTGTCGGGCATCCATCAAACACGGCCGTGTGAACAAACAAATGAATGTGGCAACATATTGCGCATCTGATGGCATAAAATTACAGTGAAGCGAACAATCCAGATACAAGGTTACGACGTGTGCTTACGGGGAGGCCACTGCAGCCAAGGGACGACTGCACACGGCAGTTATCAATTGTCGGCTTTTTAATGCGGGCTTATCATACATAAAATAACAGGCGGGCCTAGTCCAGGCAGACGCAACAGCTTTATGTTATGAGCCCGAGTTATTGATTATCTGAACTATGTACAGACACAAGCAGACATACAGACACAAGCAGACATACAGGCAAACGACTCGGTGTCAGTGTCATTGAGAGGGGGGGGGGGAGGGAGAGAGACCTGACACACAGATTAGGTTAATGGCTGGGAAAGTGCTCAAATGGATGAGGAGATAAAGACGTGAACAGACAGACGCGGATATTTTGGTTCTTTTCCTTCGCTCGCGTTGAATTCAAGCGTAGTCCACACTGGATTGATTTTTGCAATGGGTCGGTCTATTACCAAGGTCTCCCGCCATCAGGCTGAGGTACTTGCCAACTTACGTCCGCACGTCAAGGATTAGAAGTCAACGTATAGTTCCAACTGACCGGTGTAGCAAGAGAATCGACTACCCTGCCATCAGTTTTAGAGCGAGGGAGGGGGGGGCAAATGTTTGATAGGAAGGGGGGAATGACGTTCTGAAAATATGGTGAAGGGGGGCACGGGCCAAAAAAGGTTGAGAACCACTGGTCTATGACATACTGGTAGGCATGCAGAGACGGGCAGACACAGTCTATGACCTACGGGTAGGCATGCAGAGACGGACAAACACAGAGAAGGCAAGACATAACTAATAAAAGCAGAAATGTGGTTTCTGAGGAAAATGCAAAACGCGGACCAGCGGAAACATAAATTAATCAAAGTAGCAGATGAAACCCGTAAAGTAATTAGAGAAATGAGACAATGAACAACCAGGACTTGTATGGACATGTAATCAGGAGAAATAGTTGGTAAACCTGATGGGGAAAAGAGGAAATGAAATACATCTGGATAGTTTAGCCACACGATATAACCAGAACAAGACAATAGATCTGATCAGAGACCCCGCGGTGATCATGTAGGTCGGTGGAACCATGATCAGTCACCTTCGCTTATCGGCATGGCACATAATCATGATAATCGGCAAGTACTTAGTTGCCGTGTCAAAAGACTCCGTTTTAATACTACAGTTTAATGGAAGGTAGGAAATAAGTGCAGCTCGGGCGCCCAACTCTGAACCCCTCTATAAAATAAAGTCGGCGGCTCACCAGCATTGACGGCGCATTGTTCGGCATCTAGTGAATTACCCCCAGCCATATCCTTGCGCCCTGACAATAAGTTGAACTCGCACTTGAGTGTAGTGAAGAAATTAACCGTGGCCCGGTCTGTCTTGTGCGCCTGACGTCACCAATCTGCCGCGCGGCACAATAATGGCGTGCCGCTAGCACGTTGGGGTTAGAGGAGGCGCTGGAGATATGTCGGCGAGGCTTGTACTGCATCGACTACCAGTTGTAACAGTTGGTTCAGGTTATATTATGGCTGCTACCTGCACAATGTTGCCTATTTATCAACTGACATTACCCCTTTGGGCGACAATTCCTTTCAGATTAAAATCCGAAATGTGGCAGATTCGGATATTAATCTGAGGGCAGGATGGGTCTTAAAACTTAACGTTTGAGGTTGAACATGATGGAGTAATGGCAAAAATGGAATGGAATGTACTCGCACAAATAGAACACGGAAATCAAGAAGTGCATAGAGTTTAAATTCAGCAACGTGAGGCTAACCAAAACATCGTGAGCACATTTGCACAACAAGAACAAAACGAAATTCACGGATGTGAATAAGTAGTTAGAGGAATGGATTGATGTTAATCATATGACGATATGGAAATGTACTGAGAAGTAAAGTCGGCCGGCGTGGCACTAATCACCTCACCCATTAGTGTCGAGTGGTTTATGCGCATATCAGTCTAGCCACATCTGCACAATATGCCTTAGGGCGTATACATGAGACCTTTTATATGTTATTCATAACTATATATAACGATATGACCATAGGTGAGAGGAGAGGGAGGAGACAGCTAGAGAGAAAGCAAGGCGAATACCAAGGTCAGACAGACATACATCAGGTCCTTTGCAGAAAGTCGTTTCATCACTCCTGTGGAAAGGGGGGGGGGAAGAGAGAAACCTCTCGATCTCTGGCCAGCTCCACCGTCTCATACATGTCCAGGGTTTCTTGAATGTCCGTGTTCACATCTGCGCCGGTTGCCCCCCCCCCCCCTACCTTCCGTTACTCCTCTTTCTAATTGACAATGACGTTTAATATGGCCATATTACTGTCGTCCCTTCCCCCCCCCCCCCCCAGATCAACGTTTGATATGCGTGGTGCAAACCATCCATTGTAGTGCGTTGATATCCGCTGTCTAGCCCCGTGCTACTTGGGCCAACATCTTCCCACTTCGACGGTTGAGGTTTCTAATCCCGAATCCTCCTTCCATCGGCAGATTTTCCGACTTTTGGGCGCTGCTTGCCCACATTTTATGTCGCGCTTCGTTTCCATAGCCTTTGTCCTTACAATAACTCCCACAAGGTAGTGGTGGTTTGGCATTGGTGTCCATCACGTAAATGGATTTCCTTCCAGGGTTCATGAGCTCCGGCAGCCCAGTTTGTTTCTTCCCTGATTGTGTCTTATCAGCCACATTATTTCAGTTTCTGAGACAGGAGGATAGTTATGAGCCAGTTATATGCTATGTTCACATCTTGTACAATGTCAGTGAAGACACGATGGCAAATAGATCAAAACCGCCAAAGAAACTGTACATTGAAACAGAATTACTAAAAGATAAGAACATTAGATGCAGATGCAACGCCGCACTAAACGACAACGTGGATGGAAGTGTGAAAGATACGTACATTACATACAGAAATAGCACGTGCAATACTGACAAAATATACTGACAACATGGAGAAAAGTTTGAAAGATACGTACATTACATACAGAAATAGCACCCTGCTAAACGATAACTGGAAGGAAGTGTGGAAGACGAACGTGTAAACAATACAATGATACGTTGGGAGCTACCATGAAATGGACAAGTGACTGGAGTCAGTAAGTTCAGCTACGTGAACTAATTAATGCCTTCACGTGGAAGGAGAGGGCATATTAGGGTTAGGAAAGGAATACATTCAAACTAAGCATAAGAAAATGTGCCATTGCTTCGTGACAAGGTGACGAAGACTAGCCTGAAGTACTTGTCGGGGGGAGAGAGAGAGAGAGAGAGAGAGAGAGAGAGAGAGAGAGAGAGAGAGAGAGAGAGAGAGAGAGAGAGAGAAAGAGGTCGGAGAGAGAGAGAGGGAGAGAGAGGGAAGAGACACAGAGAGAGGGAAGAGAGAGAGAGAGAGAGGGAAGAGAGAGAGAGGGAAGAGAGAGAGAGGGAAGAGAGAGAGAGAGAAGGAAGAGAGAGAGAGAGAGAATCAGAGAGGAAGGGAACTGGTCACTCAGTCTGTGTGGAACATATATGAAAAATGTAATTTCAGGATGAGTAGACAGTGGTAGCCGGTCTCCCTGGCCGAGGCGTTAGCAGCTTTCTCCGTAACCCCGAATACTCTCGTGGTTGACGTGAGCGCACGAGAATTGGAAGCGGTTCGAGTTGCGCCAGTGACTTATAGGAGTATGGAGCCGGTCGCTCAGAAAGCAATGGCAAATACTGAGCGTAATCTTGCCAAGAAATCAACAATCAGCTGAAAGATGTTGATGTTGACAGCGATATCCTGTAAAGGGTATGAGAAAAAAAAAAAAGACAGTGGTATCTTAATTCCCCTTACATACATGGTAGGCATGGTATACTCGAGTGAAGAAACTGGCTGGTTGGGGGATATTTTTTTTTATAACGCGTGTTAATATACGAATACTGATTCCGGCGCACTCAAAATGGCAAAGTGAAAATGTAAATTCAACACAGGCGAGTTAACGACCAGTTATGTAAAGTTAAATAGCATATCGTTCTAACCGAGCTCCCTCTGGCTGCCCTCGTGAACTGCTCGTTCTGTATATCAAACGCATACTTAACTATAGCTCGCGAAATATGCCGTGTACATATCCGACAGTCATTACTTCGATTCACATATAACCCAAACCACGAGACGTGTGGCGAGTTTTAAGACAAGACATAGAAATCCAAGATGGCGGCGAAGAGAAGCCACCAAACGACAACAACTTACCACTATGAACGCTGCCAGACATCTCCTCCAGGTCTTAAACACAATAATATTGCACGCGGGGAGAAACGACCCCAAAAAGCGGGACGAGGAGCAAAAAATCGATAATTTATTAGATTGTTCACAACGGGTTTTTAGTCTTTGTGCTAATGTGTCACGTGGCCGTCAACAAAGATGGTAGCCCCTATTGTTTACATGTATTGATCCCTGGCTGGAGAGTATTGTGTGTGTGCGTGTGTGTGTGTCGTCATGCGATCTCCGGACACTATATGTGAATAGGCCACCAGGAACTCTGTCTCACCTCCTCCCTCCCTCCAGCACACCACCCGCGGCATTAACGGCAACGAGTTGATTATATGACTATTGCCATGAATGGTAACGAGGCAGTGGCAAGTGATAGGTTTGCCTGTCGCGTTTACGGTCTGTGAAAGTCGTCTTTGGTGTAGGTAAGCTGACAGCCAGGACACGGATTAGCGGGGTGGGAAGGAGAGGAAGAGAGAACAGGCGAAGGTCCACGCAGGTACACATTAGAAACCGCAGAAGGAAGAGGAAGAGACAATGGGCGAGAATAAGAAGAACCAGGAGGAACAGAAGAATAACAATACGACTAGTAGTAGTAGTAGTAGTAGTAGTAGTAGTAGTAGTAGTAGTAGTAGTAGTAGTAGTAGTAGTAGTAGTAGTAGTAGTAGTAGTGGTAGAAGAAGTCGATGAGCAGCATCAGCAGCCGCAGTAGTAGTAGTAGTAGTAGTAGTAGTAGTAGTAGTAGTAGTAGTAGTAGTAGTAGTAGTAGTAGTAGTAGTAGTAGAAGACGATGAGATGAGCATCAGCAGCAGCGGCAGCAGAAGTAGTAGTAGTAGTAGTAGTAGTAGTAGTAGTAGTAGTAGTAGTAGTAGTAGTAGTAGTAGTAGTAGTAGTAGAAGACGATGAGATGAGCATCAGCAGCAGCGGCAGCAGAAGTAGTAGTAGTAGTAGTAGTAGTAGTAGTAGTAGTAGTAGTAGTAGTAGTAGTAGTAGTAGACGATGAGCAGCAGCGGCAGCAGAAACGAAGAAAAAAGAGACGATAAGACCGACACTAAAATATAACAACTTTTTATTTTAAAAAGTCGCTTAAAAGTCGACAGGGTTGACTTCATTGCACCGGGTTTTTATCCCATATGGCTCAACCTCTTTCCGCCGCGCGGAAAGCGTCGCCCAAAGCACGAACTCCGTAGCTCCAGCGACGACCCTCATGAGTCTCCGAAAATGCACTTGGTAACCGAGTTACGCGGTCCGGAATCGAACTCACAACCATCGGAGCAATAGACATACGGCTTGACCACTTCGCCATGGAGACTCCCAATATAACAACAAATTATACCACTAATATAATATATGAGCGAATGTAATGAACCAAAGACCGTGTTACAGGTAGGACACACTGTTTGAACTGCTGAGTGGGACACAAAATACCCCATACATTAGGCATCAATAGACAATTAGAATGACGTCACCTCTTATTCTCCCTTTCCTCTCCCAGTGTGAGGCACTAGCCTTCAACTAGCTCATACCAAGCCCTATGTAGAAGTGTTCTTGGTTGGCTGAATTCTGCAGCTAAAGTTTACGGGATGAGGCATCTAGCCTCAAGCCAACCCCCCTTGGTCGCCACTTAAGACATGCTTTGCATGATACAATGTGACTATTAATGGCTTCCTATCTGGGCATTGGCAAGAGATGCGATTAAGTCAGTAACATGTAAAACTAAACTGGCAAGAATAAATATGCTACACGTGTTTTCAAGCCACCGAGATGGCAAGGTGGTTATTGCGTTTGCCTGAAAATGCAGTGGTCAAGGTTCGATCCCCAGTAGAGACAGCATAATTTTTATCCTGCCAGTGAGACTCTGGGGTCGACCCACCCTCATAAACATGGGTCCCGGACAATTTTCGGAATTTTTTGGGAAGTTGGCGAGGAAGGAAATTGGCCACCTCGCGTCTTAAGTCCTGGCCTAAAATATGAGAAGACAGCGTAACGACAATATCTACTTTGAGACTACATATTCCTTTTACAATTCGACAATCGTTACATTAACTCTGTTCTAGCCATTAAAAACCTCAAAAATTTTGCCCGGTCTGCGTTACAAAATGGAAAAACGTCTGCCCTGTAAAGGGTCAATTCCGTCTACAAATGACAATCGTCACATGCATGACCTGAATCCACGCCATTACTTTAGTTCCATCTGTTTCAGACAATCTTAATTTCAACTGAATCCTAGTCTTTACTTTATCCCTGACAATTGTAGTTTCAACTGAATCTTAGCGATTACCTGTGTCTCCAACAATCGTAGTTTCAACTGAATCCAATAGTCATTATTTTATCCATGACAATCGTTACAACTGTACCTTAGCCATTACTTTATCCTTGACAATGGTAGTTTTAACTGTATTCTAGTCATTACTTTATCCCCGAAAACCGGTTCAACAATTGAATCCTAGCTATTACGTTATCCCTGACAATCGCTACGACTGAATCATCTAGCCACAACTTTAGCCCCTTCTACCGTAGACAATCGTTACATCAAGGAATCAGAGCCACAGCTGTTGCCCCTTCTACAGCAAGAAGATTTCTTTAACTCGGACTTTATCCCAGACAGTGATTACATAAACCCCGTACCGAATCAAGCATATGTTACTTCAACCCCACTCAGAACGAAATGTCTGTAAACAGACGCAATTCCGGTACACAAAGCTACAATAGTATCGATTAGGACACCAGTGCCTTCACCTCCTACATTTCCTCAGTAATTGCAATATAACGCACTTGACAACTGCAGGCATATTGATTCAGGTTGTTAAACCAGGCCAAACAAGAGCCTATTTCTGCCAACACAAACGCTATCGATTTATATTACCAACCGCAATCCCGGCCAATTGCTTGTCTACAATATACATAACAAAATAGTCAGTCAAAATGGCTGACCGAGCGTTGAAACATTTGTTTCCGCCAGCGAGAGCCCGTATTGTCGTCGACTCGGATACTGTTGTCCTTTCCGGTTTATCGCAGATTGCACGTTGTCTAATATTCCTTTATATCGCTTTTTCTGTTTATCGCTCGTAGATTTTTTAACCACGTATGCCATGCGTGTTGCTTTTTCTTGCGATTCCTTGCGCGTTTCCTACTCTTATTACTCTTCTCCTCCCCCAATTCTCTCCTCCGTTGGGTGCGATACTACTTTAAATTTGGCTAGCTGGTTAATTTTCCCGTCCTTTTCTGAATACTTACTTGTTCTTGATTATTTATAGTTCAGATTTTCTACGAGATGAATTAGCCAACCCGGTGCCAACTCCCCATGGTCGCCTCTTACGACACGTTTGACAGGTTACGGTTCTTACTATTATCTGTGTCCATCATGGGTCCCGTTGACAATGCGTTTTGTATAATGTATCCCCTCCACACCTCCGCCCCTCCCTCCCAGTTAACAGCTGCAAGGGCGGCGTGGGTGTTGAATTCTAGGAACTCTCCTCTAATTATACACAAGAGGCTCGGTTCTGAGTGTGGGTATTATATGAGTCACGAGTCGTTGGCCGGCGCCGTTTAGGGCCCGCACTGAGAACACCTGTTAATAGTATAACTAGACAGTCCTTTCTTTGGAACTTACATGGGACAAGAAATAGAAGGAAACATAAATACAGGGAAAAGAGAATAAGAAACTCAGGTGAAGAACACGGGAGCGACGTGGAAGGAAGGTGTTGCAGGAAACAGCGATGGATAGGAGGAATTGGTGATCTATGTCAGATGATTCATGTATGTTAGGGAATGGTCTGAGATTGTATGAAAAGAGAGTTGATGAAAGAAATAAAAAAAGAGGCATGTGAAATATTTCGGCCACGTTAACACTTTTATAAAAACCATACTGGAGGGCAAGGTTCAGGGCAAGCGGGCAAGAGGTAGACAACGATACAAGTGGGAGGATAACATCAAGAGATGGACGAACATCAGCCTGACAAAATGTACAGCCAAGGCGAGAGACAGACAGTGTTGGCGATCCTTCATTGCGGAGACGGCACCTGATTGATTCATTGATTGGTTTAATCAGGTTAGTGGACCAATGGTGTTACTGATTTTCAGTTCCAAAGTATTAAGGGCGGGGAGTTACGCGTATAGCTTGATCCAGTTTTTTGCGCCTCAGAACAGGACACAATAAATTACGCAACCACGTGTATACAACATTCAAGATCGGCGAATCAACCATGTGCACATATGGATTGGCGCCGCAGACAGCAAATCACGTACTCCACGACTGCCCAAAATACGGCAAACCTTCTGGCCTGGAGACAAAAGTGGAAAATAAACTCTATGGACCGCTGAGTGAACTAAAACAGTGAAGTTTACAAAAGAGACAACATTGCAGAAATAGACAAATTCCAATCGAATGAAAGAAGAAGTTCATAGCTTACTTTTAAAAGAGTGTTGGCAGCTTTATATGGAATCAAGCAACGGATCAGTCTGAAAAGTCCTACTGTTGTGAAGAAACGGGTCCACAAACTACTTCATGACAATGATGTTACGTCATTATAATCTAGTGCCATGTCATTATACGTGGGCGATCATGCTTTTCCGCAGCTTCCGTTCTTTAAGTCTCTATACAGTCCATAAACAAACACACATGTACTGTTTGGCGTTCACAGAAGTAGAAGAAAGAAGTAGGGACAAGAGGACGCACTAGACAACATACAAATTGAAAACTGTAGTTACCGACCGGGCTTGAGCCTGTCACCTCCAAATGACGACAGGCCACACTGCAGGGACAAGTGCACTTCAACGCTTGGTCAACTAGAGACCCCTGTATAACTCATGTTCTGATAATTGTCAATGGCACCAGGAGGTCTGCTCAGAACCTTCTCTTGCTGTCCCCCCTTTCCCTCCCCCATAAGAGCGACTGCTAGGTTGGAGACAATAACAGATGAAACAACATATCAAGGATGTCTGAGTGTGGATTTCGGTCTTGTTCCGCAAGGAAAGGCGCACGAGGGGACGAAAGCGACCTGTCGACAACCAGAATGTTACACATTACCACATCTGCTGAGGGAGACGGGCGCCTATTACTGAGTTCAACAGCGAATGATCTCAAAACTATCGAATGACTAACTGCACGGACAAGTCTAGCTGGACGGCAACAAACTCAACATAGCATATGTGGATGCAGCGCTTGTGGCCAACATAGGATGTGTCTGCACGGGTCACGGCATCGTCAGACAACATACTAGGCGTGCATATGTGGTAAACGTACAACATATTCCTCCACAGACACAAAGATATATACTGAGTGGTGTCAAACGTTGAATAAGCGCTTATGAAATACTGGTCGACTCATGAGATGTAGGGTAACCAGCTACCTAGCAGACACAGACAGTATGATGTGGAGGAAACACTGAGAATGTGTGCATGAGAGAGAGAGAGAGAGAGAGAGAGAGAGAGAGAGAGAGAGAGAGAGAGAGAGAGAGAGAGAGAGAGAGAGAGAGAGAGAGACAGAGACAGAGAGAGAGAGAGAGAGAGGGGGGGGGGGGGAGATGGAAAAAGAGTAGGGACGCGGAATAGTTTTAAGAAAAGAAAAGCATCTTAGAGGTTGTGTCATGAGTATTGTTGAAGTTAAGCATCTATATGTCCTAATTCTGAATAGTGAAATCAACAATAATGGGAGAAATACATAAGTGAACACAAGCAATGGTGGCACCGAATGGCAAAAAACAAACACAACAATAACAACAACACGATACAAGACAAGATAAGACAAAGATGGATGATATGCAGGCACAGGACAAACATTAATGAAACACACGACACTACAAAGAACCACGAGAAAGAAGACAGGATAAAGATACTAGATGCAAGACAAGACAAATAAATGAGGAGATACAAGACACAATAAAACACTGCAAGATAAGACCTGCGAGAAAGACAAAACACGATGAGACGAAAAGTGCAAGACGCCATAAGATCAGACTAAACGCGACACGAAAAGACAAGAATCTAATGAAGCAAGACAGAAGTGTCCAAAAAAACGACATGACATATGCGTTTTGCTTGGGGAGTCAATCTGCATTCAGGGTTATCATTTACTATTAGATCATCCCGACTCCTTTACACGTGTGACTGCTACACAAAGCCAGACTACGGGTGAGGCTAGCGCATGCTTCACAGCATCCCCAGATGAGATGGCAACACACAAGCCACCAGCCAGGAATGACCCAACACGTATGTAAACATCCACTCATAATAGTATGTGCATGCTCGCACGTTCGGATCGAAATCTCAATGGCTACAATTCCATAAGCATGAAACACACTGGGAACCTGGGTAGCTCATTACATGCAATGAATGAATGGAGAACGACGAAAACATACAACACACAAGGAAAGCCGCGCGTCTGGGCGTGAATAATAAAAACTCAAGCGATGCCTGTCAGAGAGGAGGACGTCTGTTTCCAGTGTTCCGCGAGCGGGGTTTTCAAACGTCAATCAAAGAAGAAGAGTCGGGTGGGGAGGGGAAGGGGTGTGAGGATGTGTGCCACAAATACCCCAGCGTCTGTAACTAATCGTGTGTAATCTGCTATGTGAGACAAGCACCCCCACGGAGTCAACTCGATAAACACGCGGGTGTAAGAGTAATGTCGTGACCTAGGTGTGTGTGAGAGCATCAACATGTCTTTCCCCTCAACCCAGTAACACGGCAGTTGTTGGGTCATGGGTAGCGCAATGCCCTGTCCAAACATTGGTCTTGGACCCACAGCATTATGCGTATATATATATATATATATATATATATATATATATATATATATATATATATATATATATATATATATATATATATATATATCAAAGGTAATTGTTTCCGGCTTCGACATGCATGTGTGTAAGGTGTGCTGCTGTTAAATAGACTGCTTCCAAAATATGCTCTGCGTATGTTCTTTCCTAACAAAGTTGCCAGAGCGGTGGGTCATGGCCTACTCGTTGCTATTTCCAACTGTCATAGTTTAACGTGCACAATTTGTACACCTAGACCCCCTGTTGTTCGCCTTTATTCGAGGTGGCTAGGCATCCGATGTGATCAGAGTGACACATCATATCACTAGATACAATTAGCTCTTGCGTTAAAACCCCAGCCCTATTATGCCTTACGTTTAAGCCCCACTGGCCGGTGTATGGAATGAACCCACTACCTCACAACCAGCGCACGGAAAGTGTAAGAGCCGCGTTTATTGCAGCCAGCAGCGGCAGTACAGTGGCTAGAAGGCCTGCATGCCGGCCCGGTGGTCGTGTAATCAAGTATCCATCGCAGACTAAACATGGGTAACGGGAAATGGAAAGTGGACCGGCGTGATATTAACCACAACACGGGACGCAGAGGTGTTTCCAAGGCACCAGGGCCGGGTTATATACTGGCCAAGACCTATTGACGCGTCCTCGTCGAGCGTCCTGGGCAACAGGTCCCTTCGGGGTCCTGGCTAAAGTCAGTAGGATCGCCGATTCCTCCGAAGTCGGAGAGTGTCTGCCTGTACGGCGAGGAACCACCAGTCTGCACACCAATAAGCCAGACATGGGACAACGGATACTCACGCAAACCTCAGGTCCTGTATGACATCACACTGATGTTGGACAACAGGATGCCTTCATCCGACATACAGGACTTCGCATTGGAGCTCAAGCCAACGAACACAAGCAAGCAAGCAACCACAACACGCGTCGAGTCTATTTTGTTAACGGGACTAGAAGCATACTGTATATCCAATAGTCTCCGGGAGAGTTAATTGGTCCTTTACGTGATTTTATCGTGTATGTAAGGATGTTTCTATACGAACACGGGACTAGGCCCATATACCCAATAGTCTCAATGCTCGTAAACTGGTCCTTTATGTACTATTATCGTGTATGTAAAGATGCCAGTGAACGTTGTTTAGATGTCTCCCGTATATTTGATTCTGTAAATCAACGAGGGAAGTATATGTATGACGGGCAGGCGGACAAAAACGCTCCTGATCTTTTCGACGGCACATCTGCTACTCACAGTGAAGACTTGACAACAACCTGACAGCGGACGTGGACAGGAACGCCAATTCGCACGAGAGGCCTATTGATGGGATTATAATTATCCCTATGACACAGAATGTAGATTAAGAAAAAGAGAGAGTGAGCCGGGAATCGTTTCTCCACACATCTGCCGTCTTTGTTCCCTTATGGTCAAAAATACCTCGCCTTGTGGCTCGTTTCTTCTGCGTTGACAAACGAGTACCTTGCTCGTTGTGGTTGTTTAGTTTACACTAGGCTTCAGGACACGTGAGCGAGATACTATGGGAAGATTTTTTTTTTTAAAGTCGGCTCCTTGTGGTGATTTGATAACACGGGTTTCCTGGCACTTAAGTACGTGAAAGGTGCTGGTTTCTGACAACGGAAATTTGGTTTATTACATTAATATCTCTTAGATTAATGTGTGTTGTCTTTAGATGTACATAGAAAAAGTGTACAGCGATACACGGAGATAAGGTGCACGCTAAGGTTAATGTGATCAGGTCCCTTTGGGGTGTCCTGAGTGCTTGTGATGTCGGTTTTTATACTTAAGCACAGAGATGAAAAGGAAGAGAAGCGTGTTGTAAATAGTAAGTCAATCTCGTGTCGAATGGTCTGCTCAGGCTTCAGAGACAGACACTGGACAACAGTACTTCCCTTCGCCTGGAAGCAAACATGGCATGCTGTGGGACTCAGAGACAGACACTGGACAACAGTACTTCCCTTCGCCTGGAAGCAAACATGGCATGCTGTGGGACATATGGAAGCCACCTTAGCTTATGGACTGAGTGAGACGGTCTTCCATGAACGACACTACTATCGTAAAAAGGGTAGGCGAAATGTTCCTTAAAATATTATCAGGAAGAGAACTGGTCACTCTATTTCATAATACAGTGGCAGCGCACGTAAAGCCATATCACCCTTGCGGCAGTATCGTATTTGTTACGATATTATCTATAAAGTGTATGTGTCATAAACACACAAACATGTACTGTCTGGTATGCTGGAGTACGGTAGTACGATAGTTCACGGAGTCGCAGTGAATCTCAAACTGTAACGGCAACAGATGGATATGCTACCACGGACACATCCACACAGGGCACACGGTCAGCTTCAGACAGAGTCTACCTGTAGGGGTGGGATTCAGTAGCAACGGAGCCTACTAGCTAATATCTCATTTCTGGAGTCTCCGTGGTGAAGTGGTCAAGCCGTATGACTCGGACTCCGAAGGTTGTGGGTTCGATTCTGGCCGCGTCCTTCGGTTCACGAGTTAAATTTTTTCGGAGACTCCTGTGGATCGTCGCTAGAGCTACGAAGTTCGTGCTTTGTGCGACGCTTTCCGCGCTGCGGAAAGAGACAGGGCCATATGGGATAAAACCCGGTGCATTGAAGTCTACCCTGTCGACTTTTAAGCGACATTATCTCATTTCAACTCCGGCCTTTGAAGGAGGAGATCTATCTGAGATAGCTGACGATCAGCACACCTGGCGTGAGAACTCACAAGCATGCTTGAATTAACAAGTTTCTTGTCTACCCAGGACGCAACCAAATGATAGCCAGTTTCTGATTTTATCATTTTCTACAGGAGCAAAAAAAAATAAAAAATAATAATACAACGGAGTTCCAGCAACAACAGCCTGTAGACTTCCAGCTGGCTTCGTATCAGCATTTTAAATGTTGTATGTCCTTTGTAGAACGTTGCGGTCAATCCCAAGCTGATTTTCTGGGCAATATTACGTTCAGTAGGTTGTCACTGCTGTCTGAACCAGAAGTCAACTAAGTCCAACTGACTTGTGTGCGAAACGAACCCCCTGCCCCGCCGGTAACGCACAGGAAATTTAAGTGGAAACGCGTTAAGCGTCTCGGACACGACAGTCTCTTCGCCACTGCATATTAAACATTAAATAGCGAGACAACGCAAATGCTGCAGTATTTTGTGGTACCTGACAAAGTGTACCAACCAAATGGTCAAGTTAAAGTTAGCTGCATATCCTTTACAGACGTAGCAGTCAAACCCAGCATTCTTTGACAGTTCGTGATTCCTGGGCAAGTTTATGTTCAGTAGTTTGCTATTGCTTTCTGAACTTCGGAAACCATTTCATAAAAAACCAACGCAGCTGAGTTTCGAAAGTGGTATGCGGGATTACGAACTGCCTCCGTAATTGGTCAAGTACATATCACTAAAAGAAAACAGATGAGTAACTTAATATATCCATCCATCATGTGCCATGCCGGTAAGCGTGGGCGGTCATGTTCTGCCATCTCACTCGATCACCAGAGTCGTGGATCAGCTCCGTGTTTCTGTCTCGACCATGCCACAAGGCCAAGCCATCCAGGTGGCATGGTCGAGACAGAAAGACTTAATATATATTATCAGTGTATTTTGTTGTTTGTGTGCTAACGAATGCTTAAGCCGCAACGTCAATTTTGACACGTGTGATCGTATCCCAGTAAAGCTGACAGATTCTGCTTCTCATGTTTGCTGAATTATTCAACCAATTACTAGCCGCCCCTTATACTGTACTCTGGAGACAAGCGTGTTCCCCGTTGTTTCTTTATCTTCTCACAGACCCTTGGGATTAAAACACACAGTGTATATACGGTATGCTTCCAATTATTGCGCCCAGCTTTCATTTTGCATTTTGGAGACATTGTATCCCGGCATCCCATCCATTGAAAGTAGCCATGTTTGTTAGTTTCTGAATACGTCTTCTTCTTCTTCTGCAGGTGGATTCATCACTACCAGACCAGCTTGCTTACTGCACTGATACGCTTATCTCCTTGTGTCAACTAATCAAGTCTCATCTTCGCATTGAAGGTCGGCTGTAATGAATCCCCAACAACCTCTGTCCTATTTCATCATGACGTAATCATCTGTCCAATTGCGCTTCTTCCAGTCCTTCTCTATTGATACATTTACCCATGCAGTCATCGGATCCTGTATGTATCTCATTTTACGCATGTGCTGATGTAGATATGTACGTGTTAATCTATGTATGCACCAGAGAATCAACTGAAATAGTTACTGGTCGAAGTACTCTGTTATGCATCTATTTACATCTTGATTTACTCACACGTGTAGTTATTTATTTATAGCTTGTTTATGTAATAAGCTGCAACAACAACAAATTACCCACCACAGATCTAATTCTACAGACGGACAATACACAGGAAAATAAATCCGAACGCCAGAAAAAGATTCCAAAATCATGGATCATCTCCTCAAGGCATTCAAATTCAAGCACAAGCAACTTCCGACACACACAAACAATCAAAACGTGTCGTCTGCGCTGTCAGAGACGTACATATAAAAAAACAAAAATCAATTCACAGAACAAACAGACCAGAGAACTCGGTTTCAAACAAACAGCGGAAATGACCAGACTGAAAGCGACCATGGTAAAGCACTAGTTGAAAGATGGTATACAACTACCAGAAAACATCTCACGTGCAGCTTTTCATCTCTCCTATTTATCTTTGCGCACATTGTTGGAAGCACATGAACGCATTTCAAGCCACGGTGCGTACTGGGTATATGGTACAAGCTCTAATACGTGGGTACATAGTGTAAGTCCCTGTGAGATGAGATGCTTGAGAAGAGCTGCCAATTTAACTATCTGAGACCGATTAAGAAATGATATCAGACAGTGGGATCAACACCTTGTGTCTCATATATTGAAATACAGAAGGGCAAATGGTTTGACCATCGTTAGAATGCAACACCGTCAACTACCAGCACTGGTCTTACATCAAAGAAGATCTGCTACGAGAGCAAGAGGACGCCAGAGAAGAAAATGAACTGACGACAACAAGACATTGTACAATCACACGGAATGACACTATCCAGTGCCACCCATCGGTCGCTGGAGCGTTAACTATACCTCCCCACGAGGCTTGACGATGAAAGTGAAAGATAATGATGATGAGCGTAAGTCCCACAATTTGTTTAGGAAAATCGGCACTGGATAAGTGAATGCTGTCACGTGTCATCTTTACTTCCGAGAAAATGTCACGGTCGGTACATATTTATGGTGGGTCGACCTGGGGACCTAAGTCAGTGGGGAAAAAAAAATTCCCCGCGTCGAATGAGATTCGAACGCTTGACCACCAAATCGGCAGGCAAGCGTGCTAGCTACTACGATACCGCGGAACCTGCACATCCCTAGGGTCAAGTTAAAGATCACTGTTTCAAACTACCAGAGGCGAGACCAGCAAACATTCCCATCATGCCATGTTCTCGCGTGGATGCATTCTCTCGGGTCTCCATTTGAACACTGAAGAGTTCCCCAAGGACACTAATCGACATTAGATAATCACAATGAACATTACATTCAAATTAACATGCAATGAAATGATTCTTCTTCATTCGTCCTATATTTGTGGGTGTAATTGTCTCGTGCCTGTTTACAGCCGAGCTGTGATATCTGCGTCTTTCAGCTGACACATGATGACCAACCTCGTCCTAACTCCATCCAGTGACTTAAAGCCTGGCTACATCCGTATATGCCTCTCAACAGATCTGAATCTCCTGTTCCGGCCTGGCACATGTGGTTAATTTATGAGCCTCACCCACGCAGTCTTGCCACGTACCCCTTACTACATATTCAAAACATTTGTTGCAACTTCAAGCTCATCACATGTGGTTTTTATGTCTGCCATTTTCGGGTATGTCTGAAATAGTTACTGGTCGAAGTACTCTGTTATGCATCTATTTACATATTGATTTACTCACACGTGTAGTTATTTATTTATAGCTTGTTTATGTAATAAGCTGCAACAACAACAAATTACCCACCACAGATCTAATTCTACAGACGGACAATACACAGGAAAATAAATCCGAACGCCAGAAAAAGATTCCAAAATCATGGGTCAATCATGTACCCACATTTTATATTGAAAATATGGAAGGAATCAACATTGGGGGACGATGCATCAATAACATTAGATATGCAGATGATACAGTCTTGATTGCAGACAATGAACAGGATCTGCAAAATTTAGTAGATGCGGTTGTTACACACAGTGAACAACAAGGGTTAGAATTAAATTGTAAAAAGACACAGATTATGGTCGTCACTAGGAAGAACGAAATACCACAGTGTAATATACAAGTAAATGGGAATATTCTTCAACAAGTGAATAGGTACAATTATCTCGGAACAGTAATAACATCTGATGGGAGATGCCTTGAAGAGATTAGAACAAGGATCGCCATGGCAAAAGTAGCCTTTAGCAAGATGAAAAACATACTGACCAATAAAAAGATGTCAATTGAAACGAGAAAAAGAGTGTTGAGATGCTACATAGAACCTGTACTTTTATATGGATGTGAAGCTTGGACAATGAGCAGCCAGGCTGAAAAACATCTGATGGCTGTAGAAATGTGGTTTCTGAGGAAAATGCAAAGAATACCATGGACAGCCAGAAAGACCAATGAACAAGTCCTTCAAGAAACAAATGAAGATCGTAAACTGATCAGAGACATTAGACGTAGACAGTCACAATTTTTTGGGCATGTTATGAGAAGAAATGATTTGGAGAACTTGGTGACAACTGGTAAGATCGAGGGGAACAGACCAAGGGGAAGACCTAGAAACAAGTATCTGGATGGCTTGGCCTTGTGGCATGGTCGAGACAGAAACACGGAACTGATCCACGACTCTGTTGATCGAGTGAGATGGCAGAACATGACCGCCCACGCTTACCGGCATGGCACATGATGGATGGATGGATTTTCGGTCACTTCATTCATAACATCTGTTGTTACATTTACTCTATATTACTCTATGGTTCAGAGAAAAATTAACAAAGATATGATGGTAAAGTAGGTCAGCATGGCCGAACTGATAAGAACGCATGTTCTTAAACAAGTACAATACAAGTACCCCTGAAGTCGGAGTGGGTTCGCCTTATGGCGTTTGACAGTTAATAGGGAAAGCTAATCAACATGTAAAATTCAGTCCAGCATCACTAAAAGTAATGTGTATGGACTACGCTTGAGTTCAAATCGAGCGAGCGAGGGCAAAAAGGCAAAATAAAAAAAAAATAATAAAAACTAGGGTAAAAAACTGCCATTTATCACAGTGGTTCTCAACCTTTTTTGGCCCGTGCCCCGCTTCACCATATTTTCAGAACGGCATTCCCCCCTTCCTATCAAAAATTTGGCCCGTGCCCACCCCTCATCATATTTTCAGAACGTCATTCTCCCCCCCCCCCCTTTCATATTCCTATCTAAAAATCCCCCCCCCCCCCAAAACCGTTATAAAGTATACGTAAAAATGGAAGGTAAAT
Organism: Cepaea hortensis; assembly: GCA_963921405.1. Classification (NCBI taxonomy): domain Eukaryota; kingdom Metazoa; phylum Mollusca; class Gastropoda; order Stylommatophora; family Helicidae; genus Cepaea; species Cepaea hortensis. The sequence continues at coordinate 14,650,493 of OY992880.1, read as the reverse complement.
TTAATAGCACATACTAAAACAAGTCTAGACATCCACATAAAACATGATTTGTGGGTCTACTGACTTTATAAAATGAATTTTAGAAGGATGAGACGTAAAGAATGAAGGGAAAAACAGGGGGGGGGGGGGGGGAATTCCCCACCGGTTGAGAACCACTGATCTATCATGTACCATGCCGATAAGCGTGAGCGGTAATGTTTTGCCATCTCACTCGATCACCCGAGTCGTGGATCAGCTCTGTGTTTCTGTCTCGACCATGCCATGTAGCCAATCCATCCAGGTATTTACTTCTCGGTCTTACATCGAACAAGACAAGTTAAACAGAAGTCTGCGATCGCGCCTAAACCTTGCCCAGCAAACACTATAAGCGCACACAACTGTAGGAACACAGCTCAACATCTGAGGCACCATTTACAACTTACACCCATCACATGAACTACAGAACAGGTTCAGAAATATTTGAACACCAAGGCATCCGCAGCCGGAGGCCAAACAGTGCAGGATTCATGCTGGCCCCAGCCAGAGAAAGATAACCTCATTCACTTGAAAGATTCACCAAACCGTGCAGAACAGGAAGTGCTTCAGCTGCAGTGAGCAACTTCTCTGAAGCCTATCTTCTAGCTAGATAAACATGTGTACATACAACGGAGTAAATCATTTATTTATACGACACATATAAACACACATTTCTTTTTTATGATAAACATGTGTCAGTTACAAGTTACTTACACGCCCTTTACAGGACGTTGCAGTCAACGCCAGCATGTATTAGCTGTTTGTGATTGTCTATGCAATGTTACGTTCAGTATATGTAATTACCTCGAGTATGCTCATGAAACTGACTGAAACCCACAAATAGCTAATATAAATTACTGGATGTCTCTGTGTCATTACCCATCTCATTCGTATCAAAGTAGGACATAACCTGTTCCCTCTCAGTGGAGTTATAACTGAAATATGCAGAAACTGCGTGGACATCAAACTATAAAAGTCTATCCAGAAATGAATGCCTTCATTCACGATCAATTATTTTGAAAACTGTCTGTTGCATCGTTATGAAATTTTTCCTGCCGTCTTATATTTTCCCCCACCCATGGAATATGTCTTTGATAGGTCCAAAAGCAACTTAAATCATGGAAAGCGGTGACATTTCTTTGATGTTTTGGTAAAAAAAAAAAACTAGTGATTTCTCGCTAACAAACTTGTTTTACAGTAATTTTCCGCCAGTTCGGATGACGACACAAGGCTCTAAGCGAGGCTCTTGTCATATGGCCAATCCTATGTCCCACGAGAAAAGTAACTATTCAGCGCTAGTGTTTCCGTGAGAAGACGTAATACATTTAATAACATGGACTTCATCTCTGTCCCGTAAATTATATACCGCATATAAACAAACTTTGAAATCGGCTGTACAATCTCCAGAACAAAATTTTTTTTTGTTGGGTGGACATAATAAGGTTATATGCTAAATCTCATAATTTTCCCTCAGTTGGTTACTGAGATATGGAATTTTATATTGGAGCAGACAAAAGTAAACAGACTATAATGTATTCGGTGTTTTCACTCGATATATTATCTACCATACCCGACTGTATTACAAACGAATTCATTATTCGATTCGATTACACCATTACCCCGACCCCGTTCAACATCAATGAGAAGTTACATTAGAGTCCATCCCTGGCTCAAATTAATAATCATGTGACCGAGTCTATATTAATTTGAAGGTGATTGTTGTCCAAAGAGGGTAATATAATTCATTAACATAAGTGCAGGTATTTATTTGTTGGTTCCTACTCGTCTTTGATTACACGTGCAAACAACGTTATGTTTATATATATATATATGTGTGTGTGTGTGTGTGTGTGTGTGTGTGTGTGTGTATGTGTGTGTGTGTGTGTGTGTGTGTGTGCGCGCGCGCCCACCCCCATGACTTATATTCTGAGCTTGGTAAACCTGTTTTATACGTTTAACAACTTACAATTTCTGTGTTTTTTTTTATTAACTGCGTTTACTGGTAACCAACTGCAGCCGATCCATTTAGTCCCATTCCTGAACACCTCCCATAAGGTTTAATAACCTTGACATAGAAGGTGTGGGGTGGGAAGAGTGGGAGGGGGGAACTAAAAGTTCCAGGCGTATTATTTGGGTCAACGCTCAGTGAGTGTCAATCATACGCGTTCAACCTTAGACAAACTAAGAGGAAGTCGATTTTAACAACAATACATTCTCCCCCCTTAAGCCGACAGAACAAAGTTAAACTTGAGACTTTTGACCTGGCCTGTGCTGCCGGCCTTTTTTTTTCTCCTTTCCACCACAGGTCTAGGCACATCCTGTGTCTGGGGGATAAAATATAATTATTTCATTTTTCTTTCATTCTGAGGCGTTGGTTCCCCTCTTGCCTCGCCGCGTTGAGCTACCTTGCGGACGTATAAAATGTTGGTATTCACTATATGGAGATGGCGATCAATACGAGTCATCTTTTGCGCCCCTCTCTGTCAAGAGAATGAATCTAAACTACTTATGCTGTTCTCTAACTCACAGGTCTGTGTGTGTTAACTTCCGTGCGGTTTTGTGTAAGGCTCACTTTTGTTTAACTTCGTTCAAAGGTAACGGTCTTACGCAGACGCAGTTTTGTTTTAACAAATTGTGCCTACGGCGTACGGTTTGTTATTTCCAACAGCCGTGAGAATATGTTGGGTGGGCAACTTGCGTGTTTCTCGCTCTTATCCGAGAATGCTAGATACCATTACTACTACTTAAAAGATCCGGGGATGGGGGGAGGAAGCGGGTTAGAGAGAAAAGGATGAGTTAGAATCCAATAATCGAACGACCAGGGCACACATCAGTGTGAGATCGTGATATCACGGGAGCAAGGTATCACGGAGGCCTGGTACGTTTTGTTGTCATGACATACTCAGTGTTACACTGGACGCATTTCCTGTACACAGAATGTAGTGTTTATATAGTGACTTGCTTAGAACCACGATGCAGAAATATCAACTGTTGGGGAACCCCTTGAGTCCACCAAGACAGCACATAAAATCACAAGTACAGATTGGCGCTCAGAAAAGTGTGTCCTCTCATCTCTACTTCTTTCTTCAACTTCTATGAGCGCTTGCGATCAGGCCGATATGCTGCCTAGAATCATCGCGTTTTGTACTGGCAGAAAGCTACTAAGGAATTCAGTTTTTTCTATGGATGACTTCTTGTGGAAGACCACAATAGTATATCCAAGACGACCCTTCCTGGCCATGGACTGATCCTTGAATCATCGCCACTGCACTCTCGTTATCATCAAGTGTCACGAGGGCAAACGTGGGCGGTCATTTCACACCATCAATCTAACAGCGCGTCACTGTGCTGCGTTATGCCACGTGGTCACGGCGTCCAGATGTTACCTCCTGTTGTTCTTGGAAGGATGTTGATGGCTAAGATGACTGCAGTTGTTGCCGCACTCTGCAGAGAAGATTTGCCACACCGGGGTTGTGTCTCCAGCATATGATGAACAGTACCCTACATTCTCCAATGTTTCATTAATATATTACAACGCTAGCGTGTCCTGTACTAACCGACCAACTATACGTTGATCAGATGGGGGAGGGCCACAGAGGCCGCAACCATGACTTAACAACGGTCACGACTATGAACCACTTCCTGGTGGTGAGGCCTATCCAGGGATCACCATACATCTCCACAGATATGAAGCTAAAGTTCCGGTTTTGCATACCTCCCTGGTTCCTTGGCTTTGGGGGGGGGGGGAGAGTTCTGCAAGTCCCCATAGAGATGGGGCTTTGGTATCAGGTCGGGAGAAAAGTGTCTGCACCATCAAGCGACGCAAGAGTTAGAACCCATTCTTCCAGGTCTACCAACCAACAAGTCAAAGCTGATGTAATTCGCCCTGAGAGAGAGAGAGAGAGAGAGAGAGAGAGAGAGAGAGAGAGAGAGAGAGAGAGAGAGGGAGAGAGAGAGAGAGAGAGAGAGAGAGAGAAAGAGAGAGAGAGAGAGAGAAAGAGAGAGAGAGAGTGTGTGTAATAGTTTCTTCAAGTTCTGTTGTTAATTTTACTCATGCATTTATAGCCAATACTTTACACATCCCTAATTTGGGTGTTTCTTAAACTTTCAATCCCAGTTATTAATCCAACTTTATCTGGTTTACACTGTTATTACAGAATAACTGCCTGGGACTGACAGAGTTGAATTCAACGCGTGTTCTTAAACATCCGGTGTGCTGATGCCGAGATTAGCGGTTCAACACATTCAGAGATAGACAGCTGGACTAAAATGTAGACCTCTCGCCCTTGACTTGGGGACGTACATTATAAGTACCTCTGAAGTCGGAGTGAGTTCGTCATATGGCGAGGGACACTGTTAATAGAGAAAGCTAATCCATACGCAAAGTTCAATCCAGCACCACTGGAAGTAGTGTGAATGGACTACGCCTGAGTTCAAAGCGAATGAGCGAGCGCAAATAAAAAAACATATCAATATAAAAAAATAGAAAACAAACTAACGATTAAGTGGTCCGGGCAGAAATAAGTTTGCAACCGCCACCACACACTGAGAAGTAATATTGAGAACCTGGCTTATCAATTATCTAATTTACAACACTCGAGGAAATGAATTAGTCGCATCACTTCATAAAGATATGTATTCTCTGATAAGCACTGGTTCTAAACAGAGGGAAGCAGACATCAAAGGACATACTATGCATCCGAAAATGAAAAGCCCAAATTCTGGAATTTGAACTTATTGCAACGGCTTGTGTTGCAGTTATAAAGATTCTAAACTATTCTGGGTTTTGCTCGCGATCATTTTATGATCATTTATCCCAATCACACATTTCCCCATAACCGGTGGTGGGTGACAGAAAGCAGCTTATAAATGTGCACTGTTTATTAGTCTGTCCAGAAATGAATCCCTTCATTCACGATCAATTATTTTCAAAACTTTCCGTTGCATTGTTATGAAAATTTTCCCACCGTCTTATATTTACCTCCACCCAAGGAATATGTCTTTGGTAGGTCCAAAAGCAACTTAAATCACGGAAAGCGGTGACATTTCTTTGATGTTTTGGTGAATAACTAGTGATTTCTACCTAACAAACTTGTTTTACAGTAATGCCCCGTTCCACTACGCGAGGCTCTTGTCATAAGGCCAATCCCATGCCTCACGTGAAAATTAACTATTCAACGCTAACGTTTTCGTGTGAAGACGCAATATATTTAATAACGAGCACTTCATCTCTGATCCTTCAATTATATACCGCATATAACCAAACTTTGAAATCTGCTGTACAATCTCCAGAAAAAATTTTTTTGTTGGGTGGACATAATGATAAGGTTGTATGCTAAATCTCATCATTTTCCCTCAGTTGGTTACTGAGATATGGAATTTTATATTGGGGCAGACAAAAGTAAACAGACTATAATATAAACTGGTTCATATAATGCGGAAGTCGAGGGGAAACCAACACAATAATAATAAATGTATGGCTTAAGGAGAAACAAAGGCATCACTACCCCAATGATAAATGTAAGGCCTGTCAAATATATTGAGTTAAAGTGCATGGCATGTTGAAATGACACGCAGGTCTTTAGACCCGACATGGCACATATAGAGACATGCAGAGACACGGCATGCGAAGCTGCTATCATCTTATCTCATCATGTTCCTCTTGTACCTTGCGGTGTCGAGGTGAAATATAACAGCGGGAGAGTGCCAGATTATGGGCTGATATCAAAGACGACTAAATCTATTCTGCCATCACTGTGTAGCAGCAACGCACAATTCATCATCATCATCCACTTCTGCCGTCAAGCGTCGTGGGCAGGAATAATTTGCGTTCCAGCACCTGGTGGGCGGCACTGGATAGTGTCATTCCGTGTGGTTGTACAATGTTGTCAATCCATTTTCTTCTTGGACTATTTGAATATTTCAGTAAGGGCGATAATTGATAAAGCACAATTAATGACATAAAATGTCCCGGAGCAGAATTGTCTTCCTGTATACAGAAATGTGCGGTGGGTCCTTTAGAAATCTGAAACATAACGACGTGGCACAGGCTGACAGCGTCTGCAAGATTCGGTAACATGAGCTGGGCTTTATACAGCTCTACATCTTGACAGCCTTTCGTCGTGCCACGGGAAGGTGTTAGTTTAGCACACATGCCGGTGGCGATCGCAAGATGTGTATGATGATCGCCCACGACAGTCGACAAGGCACCTGTCACATTTTACTCCTAAATAAATGTAAAATATAGGCACCATCATAAAGCCTACAGCTCTGCAAACACAAGTCACCACATGTATATACACCGTTTCGTGTGTAAAACTCCCTTACTGGGATACAGAACATAACATATTCGTTTAAACTGACAACTGTTTTTGTGTTCAGCGCAGAATGCCATCTGCCATTTTAAATATCAAGATAGCTACAACCCAAAACAACCGAGTATAAAACAATAGTGAAATTGATACAATAAACCAAATCCTGAACATACAAGTTGTTTGGTGACCGCTTGTGTAAGCGATCCTTATTTCCTCAGTTAAAGTGGGGGGAATAATAAACGGACTGATTATATCAGCTATGGCATCATGTGTTGTGAGGGTAGCAATTGTTTATTACACTACACGGCTGTAAGCGACGCTTCATGAACGGCCGTGCTAGGGTTGTGGTTAGCGCTTGGATCCCCATAGGCGGATAGGCCAAGGGATATGGGGCTCTATGGGGATCTAGGGTCGGATACGTTATCAAAATGAAAACAAGGCAATTGTCAGTGAACGTAAAGGCAGCACTTGGGGTATGCCGTTGGGTATAACACAACAGCTTGTATCCAGCATTGATGACAGATAAGGGACCGTCTCCATACAATCGTGGCATAATGGGGATCAGATAAGTCCGTTTTTTAGTTTAGTCGACGGATCAACATCACGGCACACGGGTGTAACTCATAAGTGCTCCGTTCTACTCCTAACTCAAACATGAGTCCGGAGAATCGCAGCTCACAACACGAACTCCGTAGCACCGGCGAGGATCATGAAATACTTTTGGGTACATTTCTAACTCGAAATGTTACCCGGGCAGCGCCGTTAGGCTACTCTTTTTTTCTTCAATTTCCAACTGCAAATGGACTTTTACGTGCGCAGCAATACACACGGGCGTCCGATCTCACTACCCAGAGACCAGGGGACATTTTGTTACTAGAAATCCACGTGAAAAAATCCCGGAGCTCGCCGGGGCTTGAACCCGGGACCTCCAGCACTCGAGTCGGACACCATACCTCGAGACCACTCAGCCCCCCCCCCCATGTGTGATAAGTCCGTACACATGTGATAATGATAAATCTGCTTTCTTGACCAAACGGCACGCCAGTAAGAGCTGTGGTCAGTACCACACAAACCTCCTTAACTCCAAGAAGACTGATAGTTTACGAAGCTGTATTAACCCCGGAACCTTGTGACAACAAAAACAAACCCTCCCTGAGTGAGATTTAAACCCGCAACCACTGGCCAGACCAGCGGTGATTGATGTGTTACTATATGGAGGAAGACTGTGTGCCCAAAGCCTCTCTCTTACACGCACGCGTGAACACACCCCCGGTCGTTTCTGAGCAAATATCCCCAAAACAAACACCGGGACAAATGTAATCCGCTTAAATATAGTGACTAAGACAAGTGAGGGAGAGAAAACAATGCCGGGCGCACACAATCATTAAAACCCCCACGTGTGTATACTGCCATTAATCTCCTCCTATTATATGTGTCATACTGGCTGCTGCGTCTGCTACAAGTACTATCAATCCCCACGCCATCTTGGAGAGAATCAGTTCTGCCCGCCGTGACCCAGACTGCAACTGCAGCAGCCTCCCGCCATTTTTCTCTAACCCTTTGCACTGATTATGGTAACGATGAGTACAATAAATCCCTCCTGCTATTCTATTTTTCTAGATATGTCTGGGTTTTACCAGCTAGTATAACCATTAGAATACCAGCGCAACATTTCAACAGAGTCCGTCAACCCCACAAGATAACAGCTTACAAGTTATCTTGCAACCAACCCCTGCCAAACAAACAAAATGTCCATAATATAGCTGGAAAAAAGGTCATTGGACTATGTGATAAAACTCGTGCACACGCGAGCTTCAGAAAGCAGACGAATTGTGCCGCTAGCTACAATCGTGCTGAGGACGAAGCGATCAAGAAAATCAAGCCGGCTGCCTCTCTGACAAAAGTATTGATTCTCATTACAATGTCTTGAGCTAAGCTGATGAGTCGACATCTACAGCCATTAGTATCATTCCGCAGTCGGGGTACAGCCTTATCACTTCATAAATAAATGATGTGATTTGGCGCGCTGCCATCAAGTGCTAAAAATGGCGGGTGGCTGAAAGAAAACAGACCTGAAGAAAGGATGACGGCATTCATGCTAAGCTAATAATGATCTTGCATTTCAAGAAAAATGTAGTCTGAAACATGTAACTTAGCTGTAAAGATTCCGACATTTAAAATTACATGCTTGGAATGTGGAGGAGTAGCTGTGTTAACAAAGGGGAAGGATGTCAGGTTGTGATTATGAGAAAATACGGGTTCAACAACCGGTGATATGATAGGCGTGTAACACCGGCGTTAAACAAGCTAACGCTATGATGTACTATGCCACGCTAGGGTTAATCAAGCACTGATCATAAGACAATGTGGAGGTCGACGTGACTGAAGAGTTTAAATCGCTGACGCTCAAACTTTCTCTGGTGACCGCGGTAGGGAGTTCGTTCGCATGCTAGTCAGTTGGACTTCTTGTCCTTGACTTGGAGACGTTAATTACAAGTACCTTAGACGTCGGAGTGGGGTCGCCTGATGGTGAGGGACACTGGTAATAGGACCAGTAGTAGCATCTAATGTTAGTGATAGCACGTATGTGGATTACGCCAGAGTTCAAAGCGAGCGGGGACAAAAAGACCAAGTATCCGTAAAATCTCACATATTAATGCGCACTATTTTATTTTAAACTCAATTTTGTTCGCTAAGACTCAGGTCCGTATTCTTCGCGAGCACTAAAAAATACGTAATTTTCGAAATCAAGAGTACCATACATTGGACATTGTCAAGTCTTCGTCACGATTGGACGATTTCGCCCGTGTGTTGCCGGGGCCCATACGGGGGAGCAAAGAATAGTAACACTGTTGCTTACCATGCACGTCGTAAGAGGCGACTAAGGAGGCTATGGTTCCGTCGCCCTGCTACTGAGTGAGTGTGTGGCGCGACACTGTGAGCTGTGAATTTCGCGTGGAATGCTTTTACATCTGTCCGCGGTTGTTTTTCGCGTGAACGGCATGTTCGGAACGATGACGGCCGGCTGTTGCTGGATTGACTGGTTTGCCCTTTCGGTTCACGAGTGCATTTTTCAGGAGACTCCTGGGAGTCATCGCTGTAGCTATGAGTTTGTGCTTTGTGTGGCGCTTTCGGTGGGTCGCCCTGCAGAAAGAAACCGAACCATATGGGATAAAACCCCGGTCAATGAAGTCTTTCTGGTGACTGCCGTTTTCATCGACGATGAACTGTATTTTTCGTGGACTTTTTGTGTTGGCATTCTGGCGGCGGCATTATGCACAGTGTACCTGTGTGGGCTGTTGGCTTCCCCACACTCCGGTCTATTCCATTGTTCACATGGGGCAGTGAGGAGCATTTTGTGATATTCACTGGCACAGGAACGGAGCAATATGGGGACGACCCGTTGCCGTGAAGTTGGAACCGCGACTAACTAACGATTGGACAGCGAAAATGGCGCGTAAATAAGTGCCGTGCGTTGTCTTGTCTGTCAGACATTGTTGCATTACGCATTTTGCACTCTTGGTCTTGAATATGTTTAGACATTAATCTTGGTTGTGAAGTGCCATTATTTTGAGGCCTAAAATTGATGAATTCGACAAACGTTCAGACTCTACCCACAATCTGACAGTAAGTGGGCATTACTCCATTAACCAGTGCAACATTCGAATATGGTCACATACAAAACACATAAGTTGAAAGTTGTGCCTAGTAGGGAAAAGACCCCCGTGAGTCACCACTAGATCTTCTAGACTTAGAAAAAGCAATACGTAGGTAGTGGGATAGAAGACAAAAAGGTGTCGGTGTTTCATGCACTGAAATCTCACTTAAAGCTTTAGAACTTGAAAAAGCTCGTAGTCACAGCAGCGTGTAAAGTGTTATATGGATGGGCAGTTCATTTCATGAAGCGACATGGTCTTTTAGGTCGTCGAAGAACTACTATCGCACAGACATCTTCCAGACGATCAAAAAATTTCACAATTTTGGCGCCCTTAAAGCTTACAATCCTACTGAGAAAAGATCTTAGCTACGTCCTCGCACTGATCTGAACCGCCGAGAAAACGCCTCTGACTTTCTATAAACCCTACAACAAGACCGTAGATACGACATCATACAAAATATGCCTGTTGGTACAACTGAACACGGGAAGTCTCACTTCGCTCATATGTTCGCCTGCACTGTAGATGGGGCAAACTTGCCGTCTTTCATCATGTTTAAGAGAAAGAATATTAACAGACTGTGATCAACACATTGTGCCACATTTATTGAAAGACAGAAGATCAAGTGGTTTGACCATGTTGTTAGAATGCAACACCAGCAACTATCATCACTGGCCTTCCATCAAAGGTCATCTGCGACGAGACCACAAGGACGCCCAAGAAGAAAATGGATTGACGACCAAGAAGAAAATGGATTGACGACATCAAAGACATTGTACAACCACACGGAATGACACTATCCAGTGCTGCCCACCGGGCGCTGGAACGCAAATTATTCCTCCCCACGTCGCTTGACGGCAAAAGTGGAAGATGATGATGATGATGATGATACACATCCGTGTTGATACTAAAGGATGAATCACTAACCATTGTGTGGTTAAATATGTTTGCACAACACGTCCAGGTTATCTCCAACAACAACCTTCCATATAGGTTTCTGACTCTTCGACATCATCGGATGAATCTCATCCACAAGGAAATTAAGAACATCCAGTCCTATCTGGCTATAATTCCGGCCGACATGAACTGTCTGTTGCAGCTTTTATATATCGCTGTAGAGTAATTTGACGAAAGATTATGTCCGTCATAAATGGAATGCACGGTTAAGTACCACACTAATCATGCATATACAGCTGGCGGGAGCAGTCGCTTGCCCATCCACTCGCAGATGTCGCTGAGTGGGTAGGTACTTGCTGCTTCTTGACGGCAATTCGATAAGACCATCATTCAACAACGCCCGTGCCGTTACCATGGGACATAAGGGAAGCAAAGACAAGTAACACCACAACTGACCTGTATGCCGTAAGAGGCGACTACGGTTGGTGTTAGACTGGCAACACCATCCCATAGAAAGAAAGAAAAACAAGTACTCAATCAGGTTTACTCAAATGTTTCGAATAAACTTGGCGGCAGTGAGGACGGCGTTGTGTGGTGCCAGAATTACATTTTGTGGGAGAAAGAACAGGTGTCATCTGGTGAGGGTGATGCTAATATTTATGATGGTGATATCAATAACCATCGTCCCGACAACATTTGATGAGCTATTTAACTTAATGAGAGTGATCATGAGAAAGTCCAAACTGTCTACAATTTAGACGTTGCTGGTCTATTTCTGAATCACGCACTCAAAATAAAGTTAAAAAAAAAAACAAAAACAAAACGAAGATGTAGACGGTAAGCATTACTAGAACATTGATCACAAGTATCAAAATGGATGTTGCAGCCAAAGCCTTCGTCAGCACACAAACAACAAACACATATCGATACAGATATTAAAAAAAAATTAAGTTGCATGTCCTTCACAGGACGTAGCAGTCAACCCCAGCATTTTCGCTGTTCGTGATTCCTGGGCAAATTTTACGTTCAGTCGTTTGCCAATGCTTTCAGAACGACCCGCTCCTATAACTTTTTCGGGAAAAAAACACCCCAGCACCCCCTGTGTTTCGAACCCGGGTATACGGGCTCACAAACCGCGTTCGCAAGCCCTTAGCCACAGAGACGGTGATACAGGTATATGAAAATACAAATATAAAAGTTACTAATCCGCATCACAGTTGTGGACAAAACACGTGTTTCATTAAATCCGCGTGTGTAATTTCAACACAGCGACTCTATTTCTGATCTATTTCTACTTGCTATTTTACTTCGTTTTTTTTTTTAAACGAATGTTTCATAAGCTAATATCTAGATACTCCCCCGATGTGTCTCCACCTTGCCGTGGTGGGGGAGCTTGCGTGTCCCATCGACCCCATGTGCTTGCCGGTGGATAAAAAAAACTACATATCGGACAGCTTATGGGATAGGGACCAGACTAAGAGAGACACAACCTGCTGCTCTGCAGGTAGACTGAGGATAACAGTCAAACATTTAAATCAGGTGCACGAAGGCAGAAGTTCTTGGTCCGGACAAAACGCTTAAGCTCCCTGACGAGGGCTGTGGCTAAACGCCTCTAAGCCACAAACCCTCGGATCTGAGAGCCGGACCGATACCCACCTTTCGAAAAATAAAGGCGGGATACTGAGCAAGCTACATGCTCAGGTCTGATACAAGTTCGAAGGCTCTCAGCTGGGGGATATGAGAGATTCCCGGATGAGAGGGCCAGGCCGTTTCTCGTTCACTGCTGCACGAAGGTAAGGTGCTGAGCCGGCAGCACATGTAGCCTACCTCGTGAGCGAGTACAAAAAGTCAGAAAAGTGCCCCAATCGAAGGAAATGGTTACGAAAACTGTCTGTATCTAACTCATAGAGAGTGTAGATAAAAGTGGAAGAACGTCTCAATGACGCGAAATGGAACGCACGGCGAGAGAACCTATTGCGTGGGCCGAAGTCAAAAGCAAAAGCTTACCGAGTGGGTGTCGCTTGCAGTCTGACCGTCCCTGGTGTGTGCTTGAGCGATCAGTGGCAAACGAGGTGCCCAACACATGGAAGTGAGGAACTAAAGCAGCCATGAGCGGGGCGTGGCAACTCCTCGGGTGAGCCCAGTCTCAGGGCAATATGTGCCGGCTCTGCAATTATGGAAGCCTCCTTGGATAGCGAGGGAATGCCCATGGTCTGCCCCTGCCTTCCCTTGAGGGCCGACCGCGATGTCGTTCATCGTTCTATCTTGACCAGCTGAGATGTTGGCGACATCACAACAGTCTAACGTGCCTCGAAACCAGAGGAAGGCTAACCTCATTAAAAAAATGCCCGCCGGAAGTCGGAAGTGTCGTCCTACGGGTGGCAAACTAAAAATTGACACTACGCAATTACGTCCGAGTGACATGTCTCGTCCGAATGTCTCTCGTGCTAGGAACAGCTCTGACTACCTAGTTTCCGAATGCAGCTCTTGTTCGGAACAGCTCTGACTACCTAGTTTCCGAATGCCGCTCTTGTTCGGAACAGCTCTGACTAGGTAGTTTTCCGAATGTCCGTCGTGCCTGGACCAGCTCTGACGGGCGCAACGACAAGCACATGTCCGTGTCGAAAACTCGCTGAGTGGATACCGTCTGCAGACCTGTCTGGTTTGTGCGGGAACGGCCCGGGGTTAACGAGGTACCCAATATATTGAAGTGAGGAATTAAACAGCTATGAGCAGGACGTGACGATTCCCTCGGTGAGCCCAGCACCAGAGCGTTATGTGTCGGCTCTGCAATTATGGAAGCCACCCAGGATGGCGGAAAATGCTATGGACTGTCCCTGCCTTCCTTTGAGGGATGACTGCGAAGTCTTCGACCGTTCCAACTCGACCAGCTGGGAGGTGGACGGTACCACAAAAGTGAGAGTCTCCCAGGAATGCTAACCTGGTCAAAAATGCACGCAGAAGCCGGATGTGTTGACCTAAGGGTTTCGACCCAAGGGTGCCTAACGCACACCGCAATCACATCTGAAAAAACACTCCGGATGAACGAAAAGAAGAAGATATCTAGATAAATTATGGTCTATCCATCATGTGTCATGCCGATAAGCGTGGGCGGTGATGATTCGTTATTTCATGTATTAATTTCCATTATACCAGAAAACTCGTTAAGCTATGATTTTGTTAGACTGTGTTACACGACATAATTATTAAGTTGTGTGTAGCCGTGAAAATGTATTTTATATTTGCAGTTTAAAATTATATATTAAAGTTGTGTAAAGTCGATTCTTATTTAAGTTCATTATGGTATTTATTTGTGACAAAAGAGCTTACTTTTCAGCAAGCTCGACCATACAACAAAGGGAAAACCACACATTGTGCATTTACAACAAAGATGAGAAACAAATATGCAACGAAATAGTGTTGTATTACCAGCGTGATTGTTCACAACCAGAAAGGTTTCAACTGCGATTATGATTAATGGCATGTCACACATGCTATGATTGTTACGATAAACTAGCCTTCTATAATTCACTGTGTAACGGTAGTTAACATGCCGGGATTGTTACTATAAACTCTAACTGTGTAACCAGAGTTAACCATATCACTGAGTGATGATATTAACCCTGGCTGTGTAAACAAGAGTTTAACATGTTCAGGTTGTTACGACCAACTAGCGTGGGTTATTACAGTGATGCAAGTCCCCCCAAGCTTAGCGTCGTGAGTGTTTATGGCAGAACTGAACCGCCTTGGCGAAGTGTCTCAGCTTTTATCATAACGGTCGGGTCAGCATGGCAGAATGGTTAACAGCTCTCGTTCGTAAACATCCGGTGTGCTGATACCAAGGTAGGGGGTTCAAACCCTACACAGGTCAGTTACAAACTAAAACGGTGACTTCTCGTTCTTGACTTGGCGACGTAAATTACAAGTACCTCAGACGTCGGAGTGGGTTCGCCTGATGTCGAGGGGCAATGGTAATAGGGAAAGCTAATCCACACGCAAAAATCAGTCCAATGCACTAGAAGTAGTAGCACGTGAAAGGACTACGCTTGAGTTCAAACTAAGCGAATGCAACGTTTAGGGATTAATTTCAACTGAATGGTAGAAGTGTGGCCAGCGCCATCGCCTGCCCATCCCACGTCCCGTGCCGACTAAAACTCAGGCCCAGCAATATACTCTCAATATGGCACGTAGGCTTAAGCATGTTTGGTTATTTCCCTTTACCTATCTGACAAAGCTCAGGCAGCAGTCCACGTAGTTTCATACAATGGATGCTAGAAGAGGAGGGGGAGAAGAAAGGAGGGAGATAGAGATGTAGGAGGGAAAGAGAGGGAGGGAGAGAAGAGTGAGAGAGAGAGAGAGAGAGAGAGAGAGAGAGAGAGAGAGAGAGAGAGAGAGAGAGAGAGAGAGAGAGAGAGAGAGAGAGAGAGACTGGACCTCATATCCTGACCAAGTTTGTGTGAAACGGTGTGACTTCACAAACACCTGACATAAGCTTCAATGATTCAACTTATATGACAGAAGTGACTGCCATGTCATCACTGTCTTCGGGACCACGTGGGCGCTCCTCCTGGATTCAAATCAAAGGCGTCAACGGTTTCGAAGGACCCAGTGGAGAAAATGGGATACCTATTTGGGCTCTGGATTAGGGAGGGCTGAAACAGCGAGGACACGTGGCATGTCTCCAACACTTCCCATTACGGCAACTCAACGGGATTACGGTGACATTTTTATCACGCCATTAATAGAAGCCAGGCTTATAACAACAGGTCGGGAGATGGCGGGAAAGGAGTGCGTGAGCTTGAGAAGACAGAGAAGATAAACTAAGAAAGGGGGTGGGGGTGTGGATGGATAGATAGACAGACAGATAGATAGATATAGATAGATGGATAGCTAGCTAGCTAGCTAGCCAGACAGATAGATGGATGGATAGATGGGCGGACGGACGGACGGGCAGACAGACAGATATACACTAATGAGGTCGGCACGGCTTAATGGATAAGAGTGCTAGTTTTAAACATCCGGTGTGCTGATGCTGAGGTACAGGGTTCAATCCCTACACCAGTCAGTTGGACTAAAATGCTGACTTCTTGTCCTTGACATGTGGACGTAAATTACAAATATCTCAGAAGTCGGAGTGGGTTCGCCTGATGGCGAGGGACACTGGTAATAGGGAAAGGCAATCCACATGCAAAATTATAGCACCGTGTATGGACTACCTTGATTTCAAAAGAGAGTGAGCGCAACAATAAAAAATGTAACTAACAAATATGGACGAGCCCGGAGGTAATGGAGGTGTGGTTTTATGAAAAACAGTGACACATGAAAATATCAGTGACAGAAGAGGCTGAAGCAGATAGCGAGTATTGATTGATGATGGACTAAGACGATGGCGTAGAGGAATATCATCAGGATAATTCTCACTCAGAACACCATGACCGAGGTCTGCAGATAGAAAGCAACGCCTACATCATTTTGTGAGAAAAGGTATATACCTACACACACATACATCTTATGTATGGTGGTCTATAAACTACCAAATACATATGAAACATGTACACATGCACACTGCGCTCACAAACACACGGGTACACATGCCATATCTAGCCCTTAATGCAGCCAAACACCCCCAGTAAATGTGAACCATTCTGGACCCCCGCGGCTTTATCTCTGCTTTGAGGTGAATTACGAGGCAAGTCACAATGTAATTTAAATAATGAACATTCTAAACCACCCCCCTCCCTTTCTCTTCCATCTCTTGCACACCCTAGTGAGAAGAATTGGCTATATTTCTCTAATGGAAAAACCAGATGGGAAGTCGCAGTATGATAAACGCCTGCTTGTTTCTGGTGGCACCCGTGCCATCACTGATGTGTGCCGGTAGTTTGCGCCTGGTTAAGATTTACAATGCCCTTTCCAAACCGGTCCTGGTGTTGTGTGCAAGCCAGCATTTCGGTGCTATTAACCACCTGGGGTCGAATATAGACCCACGATGTGTGAATATATTGTTGACTTCTCGGTAAGCCGTTCCTCGTGATAGGTTTCAGCCAGACCCGTGACTCTATAAGGTTTTGAACAGCTCGGGGCTTGACATTGCCAGGTCAAGAAGTAATTACGTGGAGTTGCTAACCTAGATCTCGCATCCGCCCCTGCGTCTAGCCGTTACTTGGTTAGCAGACCCAAACTTGCTGTGATGTTTGACAGAGCTACAGTAACCAACAATGAGTTGGAACCCACTACAATAGCCACAACGGTTTGGAACCGGTCATGATAACCACAACGGTTTAGAACCGGTCACAAGGTGGATTAACATCTTCCACCAAGGGATTAGAACTCTAACCAATTAGTAGGAAACAGCAACTACCACGTTGTCTCCATCGTAAACACACATCAAATATAGATACACACATATGCCGCAACAAGTAACCACGCACAGACACATACAAGTAGCCAGACACAGAAGCACGATAAACACACACTTACATGAGCTGCTGCGTTCTTAAAATCTATCTCGGCCACCATTTCTAGCGAGATAACCTGGCTGAATCCACCCCAGTTCGTTACCAATCCGACGTAAGCGTCCCAGCCATGCGTCCACGCATCAGAAATCACAAACATCCAAATCTCGCAATATTTTAAAGTAAAGCCAAGATGTCCGCATCGTTTATCTCCCAGATTTTAAAAACCCGCCGAATCCAGTGAAAGAGGGTGACAATAATGGCGACCGTAGCCAGAAATATTAAAATAAAGGCGCCGGGGAGGGGTGAAGGCAGGGGGGCACCGCGCAGAAGAATTCTCTTCATAAACAAATGTAGAATTTCTGTATGACCCGGATCCCAGCTGCAAGACAAATCACAGGGCTAAATTTCACTCACTCGCCAACAAGCAGACACGTGCATTATTTCTGGACCGCTCGCACTCTACCCTGCGAAAGATGACTTTTTTATTTCTTTGTTCGCGAAACCCCGAAGCTATGTGCGCACAGCGAGGGGAAGCATTTCTGGGGGGCTCTTGTTTCCGTGTTCTTTTCTTGTATATGTATTTGAAATAGAACATGCGTGAACTGCGGAAGTGAAGTCTCGTTTCATACCTCGTGTTCGGCACGTGATAACAGTTGCACAAGTATTGTTAGCACAGACAGACAGAGACTGATAGATAGACAGATAGATTAGATAGATAGATTAGATAGATAGATAGATAGATAGATAGATAGATA
Organism: Cepaea hortensis; assembly: GCA_963921405.1. Taxonomy (NCBI): domain Eukaryota; kingdom Metazoa; phylum Mollusca; class Gastropoda; order Stylommatophora; family Helicidae; genus Cepaea; species Cepaea hortensis. The sequence continues at coordinate 14,632,398 of OY992880.1, read as the reverse complement.
GATAGATAGATAGATAGATAGATAGATAGATAGATAGATGAATGCACAACAAAACAATTTGCACACAATTCATTGTTTTTCTTCAAAACCTGCCTGATAATATCATGACTATAACCTCAACGGTAATCCCACAGCATATACTGTCGTGAGAACATGGAATGTTGAAAACTAGATAAAAGAGTTTAGTGGTACGAGGTGAACAATGCCTATCCCCGTCGACTATTTTCCCCTAACTCAGAAATACCTCAGTTCTATGACTGTTGAAGTAACTATGGCAACTTACCAATGATGCCGGGGTGGGGTCGCCTGATGGCGAGGTACAGTGGTAACAAGGAAAGCTAATCCACAGGCAGAATTCAGTCCAGTGCTACAAGAAGAAACTACTGAGCGTAATCTTGCCAAGAAATCAACAATCAGCTAAAAGTTGCTGATGTTGACAACGATGTCCTGTAAAGGATATGCAAACATTAGCTACAAGAAGTGAGGGGCGACTGGCCGATTGGCTAAGAACGTCGAGTTATCCTTCGGGAGATCCGGGTTCGAATCCTCGGTAAGGTGTGAATTTTTTTTTTTGTCAGGCAAAACGAAAATCCTAACCTACACAGTTCGCAGCGACTGCATTAGCCTGGCGGCCTTAATTCCTCAGGCTCAAGACCCTCTGCCTATACTGCAGGGTACTATAAGCAGTAGATGACAGACAGCTACAAGAAGTAGTGTGTGTGTGGACTACGCTTGATTTCAAAGCCAGCGAAGTTAAAAAAAAAAAAAAACTATCACAACTTTGAGTCGATCCAACTACTCATATATTATACAACCACAAAATGTAAGCGACCCCTTCCCTGCTTTGAGCTATGGGGATCTAGATATTACTGTGTGTATGAGAGATACGCGGTACATTACAACCTTCTCAGACACAGCTGAACCATCTTTGATCCATGCTACTGGCGACTTTCCAGCACAGGGTCGTAGTGCAGGCAATGCAAGTGCTCTAGCCACTCTGCCAACAACGTCGTAGTTTATATATGTAATATTGTACACTTGACAGTGATGTAAATCCCCCCTCCCCCCACGTTGTCTCTCCGTCGCTGTGTAAGGGCACTCACTCACAACTACTGCTAGTATTTGGTGACTGTTAAAGCCACCAACTAATGCCATGCTATCACTGTCTTATTATAAAGGATCAAACTGGTTAGTTGGATGTCCTTTATATGGGATTGCAATCAACCCTAGCATTTATGGCCTTTGCGATTTACTAGACAATTTTACATTCAGTAGTTTGCCACGGCTTTCTGAACGGCCGAAGCTCATACCACATAAATCTAAGTAAAGCAATCTGCTTCCACATCGCCTACGACGGATTTCGAACTCTCGATTCGCTGTGCCGCGTTATTTATAGGTCTTGACTTCTATTCTATACCCAACTTCCTACAATCTGATATATAGCATGATGCATTATCTCGCCCGGTTGACGCAGAACTGTAATTAAATCTGACCTCATTGTGCAGCTTCCCTCCCAGTTTTCAGTGAGGGTTGTGTTAAGATTTGTCCTGTACAGAACCAGGTTAAACAATCAGTGGTATCCCCCTTGTCCTGGCCTGGTAGCAACATGACCAAAGGATACTTTCTCGTACCTTCTGTTGTATGTTTATAGATTCATTTCTCTTTTTGGGTTTATACAAGATCTTAGACACAGAAGCCACAAACTATGTATTGCACGAATTATTGCCTGACATATTTCGCTGCATCCTATCAGACGCATGCTGCAGAGTTAATATCCCATGAAGTGGATGAATTATACTTCTGACTCAGTCACCGATATTGTTAGAATGTGGAACTGTAGTTATCTACACGGTAAACGCAAATTTAAAATGAAATCTTTCTGTTTGCTCAAAACTGGCTGAAACCACCAAATTGCTAATGCCTCGGTGTATTTGAGCAATCATTTACTGTGCCTCGAATATATCTTCTACATCATCTTTATCTTGGGATTATATATTCCATGATTAGATTGTCAGGCGATTTCTTACAAGTTCCTCTCTATTTCCAGAGTTTGCAATTTATTGTTGATTCAGTGGACAGTCTGTAGGCCACTGAGTTCAACCCCACAGAACATGTTGAGCAGTTTGTTTAACTAGCCCAGATAATCATAGTTGTGAAGGCGAGACCTTAATCAAGTATCAAGTCCCTTGCAGAAAGTCGTTCCGCTGCCATTGCTCCCACCTCATGCCCAAGGAGCCTTCAATGTCCTGTGACCATCTTCGTGCTGGTCGTCCCTGCTTCTTCCAGATACCATGCCCTCTATCATGGTTCTCTTCCTGCCACTATATGTTCTCTAAATGCCAAAGTAGTTTCCGAGGCATAATACGGTTTATTAGTTGGCGAAGCCTAGACGTTTATTTATTGTCTGTTGTGATCCGTCCCTGCCGGTCCGGGGTGCTGTCATTATTAGGCTAATTCTGTAATCATTAGTACCCACTCTAGAAGCTCATGGTGTTGTTATATTATTCTGTAATCATCGGTACTCTCTAGAAGTCCACGGTGTTGTTATATTATTCTGTAATCATCAGTACTCACTAGAAGCTCATGGTGTGTGTTATATTATTCTGTAATCATCAGTACCCACTCTAGAAGTGCATGGTGTTGTTATATTATTCTGCAATCATCAGTACCCACTCTAGAAGTGAATGTGTGTTATATTATTATGTCATCATCAGTAACCACTCTAGGAGTGCATGGTGTGTGTTATATTATTCTGCAAACCCTCATGTATGCTCCTGCTTCTGTACACATTATCCACGGTTCACAAGCTTAAATTGGAAGCTGAAATTTTCTTTTACAAATGTGACATACTGCAAAATGATATTAGACAGTGAGAAATCTAAACCGGACAGACACAAATGTCTACAGGAAAACAAAAAAGCAATAGAGAAACATAGTAATTCTGAAGGGTAAACAGGGATGCACCTAGCTTCTTAATGTAATCAAAGATCTAACAATATACTACATGAAAGCACAAATCTACCACAATACTTACATGTAAGCAAAGTAAGCAAAGATATGAGACAAATGCTAATGTAAGCAAAGATCGGAAAAAACATGCAAACTACTCACATTTTTACAGTTCACCCCCCCCCCCCCCAATAATATGATGATAAATTCTCCAGACAAACCAAGAAAAAACGGCAAACTGTTAGTAAAGATGTGACAAAACCTCAAACTCTGTAGCTCCAGCGACAACCCCCAGGAATCTCCAGGAAAATGCACCCGTGAATCGAAAGACATAGCCCGGAATTGAATCCACAACCTTTGGAGCGCAAGGTAGACAGCTTGATCACTTCGCCACGGAGACTCCCAAATATGTGAACTGCTTGGCCACATGGTATATTCAGGGCAACAAAATAGACCACATTCTAAACGTGACCATGTTATCTAGCGAACCATGATCATCCACGTGTACCGGCCCAGCACATCATGATTACTTCTTAGTGTGAATTGTGACTTCTACTTCTTTCTCCTATGGGGTCTGATCAATACCTGTCGGTTTACTACTATTATGATTCACCTGTCTGCAAACAAATATGTCTGAGATTCAAAATCTGGTATTGATGAATTGGGTTGCTGGCAACCACTTCAGCTCTGGATTTGACCCAGCCTCAGAAATTGAGTACTTGAAGTTTTCCTTTGGGACCTGGTCACTCCACAATATCACTATTTTGTAAGTAGTATAAGTTCAGACCCAACATTTCACACCCCTACAGTCATATCTGCCAGTTCCCTTCAGCTTTAACTCAAGAAGGCTTGGAGATTGGATTTAACTCACTTGAGCCCCAGAAGATTTTACAGCAGATGACCAAGGGAACAATAACCACAAAGAAGAACGCCCTGGTGTAATACTTTCAAAGACGCACCCTATACACTATGCTGCATGTAACAAATGCCAGATGTCTTTAGTATGCTCAGATGGATCAACCATTTGTTGATTGACACACACAGACAATAGCTGATCACATATGGGGTAATGCTTGAGATAGAAGGAGTTAAGCATAGCTCATGCAAGAAGAAATTTATGAAGGAATAGCCGGTATGTCACTGGAACAATCAGCATCCACAATTTATAACTGTAACAAACGGCATCCACAATTTACATCAGTTGCTGAGAGAGATAGAGCATCTATGGTTTTCCCCAAAGTGCTATGATGATTCTTAAAACCAAGAAACTGGCTTTAACTTATTCTTTACAAAGTGAAACCTCAGTATTTAAGGCAAATGAAAACATAAGATTAAAGTTTTGAGATCATGCAAAATAAAATGGAAGGGCACAGATAAAAAGCTTGAAAGCACACGTGAAACAGTGTTTTTCCCGAGCCATATAGATGAAAAATGTCCTATAGATAATAAACAAAATTATAACATCAAAATGTTTTTGGATGGCGTGATGAATGCTGAGAAGGATAAGATAACATGGGTTACGAAGTGACCATGAAGGAACTTTTGGTAATGAGTGAAAATAAAGAATTATTCACACATTTGTACACAGGAACCAATGTAATACAAGGAAGTGCTTTCCACATAAAAGAATGCATAAAGCAACATAAGCATCACCAGACTACAATACAGTAAATTCAATTGATCAAATTTGTATTATCAAGAAATTTAGATCATCTCTACATGACATAAACAGTTTAAGAGCTGCAGACATAGATTCAGATCACTATCTACTGATAAGTAAAATGACAGTGAAACTCAAGTGATGCATAACCCCTTTACAACACGACTAGCACAATAGCAAGAAAATATAACCAACCAAAAGGACTTAACAAAAATACTCACGGGTAAGTTCTTACCAAGATTACAAATTAAATGAATGGATAGATCAAATACTTTGAGAAACTTCTGAATAGACCAGTCCCAAAAGATCTCTTATATTTGTTCTTTACTCTACACAAGTGGAGCTGGATATCAACAGCAAGAAACCATGTAAAGAGGAAATGAGAAATGTCAAACTCCTGAAGAATGAGAAAGCTGATGATCCAAATGGTATCCCAGAAGAAACTATTAAAGCCAATAGAAACTGAATAACTGCAGACTATTTAGCAGTCTAGGAGACTACTGAATACCAGCAGACGGGAGAGAAGGATGTCTAGTGAAGTTGCCAAATAAGGATACCTACAGGAGTGTGAAAATTGTAGAGAGGAATAATGATATTCTCATTTCTTAGTAAAATATCAAGCAGGATCATTTTGAAGGGACTAAGAGATGTCACTGATAAATAATTAAAGAGATGACCAGGCAGGCTTCTGACAAAACAGATCCACACTGACCAGAAGCCACATTATATATAATAACACAGCAAATCAGTGAAATTAATTCAACATTTAATATTGGATTTCTGGACCAGGAAAGGGCCTTTGATAGCATTGATAGAGAATCTCTGGAAATGGATCAGATACTATGAACCCAACTGAACACCATTAACTTAAAGGCAACATATAAGTTCTTCACGATGGTAAGCTAATGCATACACTTGAAATAAGAATAGGAGTGTGGCAGGGCTGCCTTTTGTCACTGTCGTGAGATGGCTGGCAGGTGTCGCTCCTAATGGATTAAACGACAGAAACAGTTATGGTGATAAGTGGACGCTCAACCACGATAGAACAGGAGACTCTTTACTAAAGACGGTGATCAGGGTGATCAGTACGGTTGTACGGAGATCAAACGACCAGGGAAAAGAACAGAAGCTGATGGGTTAAGAACAAAACAAGTGACGTAGTCAAGCCAATAACTTTGGACTGAATTTACCGTTTTAAAAATCAGTTGAAGATTGCATTTATGACCGGCAGGTGTGGATTTAATTCAGTGCCGTAATAGAAAATATATCACAGAGTCTAGGTTGTGTAAAGACAACCAGCCCTGTCCCTTCATGGGAATTAAATGATGTACTTCTAGGCCTCAAATAAAATTAAATAAGGTGATTATAGATGGAGGTAGATTACAACTCTAGCATAGTGAACTTGTGTGTCACCGTAGTATAGAGTGTCGACCGCATTAGGCTGAATAGTGATTTAAGCTGAGGCGAGTGATGTATAAGTAGCTTCAGAAGGATAAGTCTACAATAGGATTTATGTGTTTTCTTTAGGGTTCTTTCTTTTACCTGGTATAGGGTAGAGTGCTGAACTACTCTGTCTTATACAAGAGTATAGCTCAAGTATGATCTATGGAGATTACTTTCTGAATATAGCCTATTACCTACATTCACATATCATAGGTCGGAGTTGAGTTTCTCTCACAGGCTGTTGTTTTACTCAACAGGTTCCCCGCACTTGAAATGGAAAGTTGTTACAAATCTGAACAGAGGAAATCGGCAATACTCTCATGAACTAATAAAGGATTGCCAATAGTAAAACCTGTTTAACAAGACGGTCAGTCAAGTGGGGAGTTAAAAGGAACAATACCCGCATCACTCTACGTGAGATGCTCAATGAAGGTATTCAATACCAATAACAAATGACGAACAGAAATATTTAAGATAGACTATACAGAAAGGAAAAAACGTGCACTAACATTTTCCATGAGTGGCAAACCACAGTTTATAGACTATATATTGTTAGATCGGTGTTTACCTTCTTCAATACAAGGGATATATTACCGATCGGTATATCGTGTTTGTAGAAATAAAGGACCTTAATTAACTCAATCAAGAAAACAATCAGACATTAACAAGAACTATAAATATTCCAGATTGTCGAATGTGTATAAGTAAAAAACACGAACTAAACTATAATTCAGTGGATACTATATTATTTACGAGTTTCCAGAACAGAGTGGGAAGAAAATCAGCATCAGGCAGAAAGACAACTCTTGGTGAGATATTTCCTGTTATGTGAATGGTGACGTCGAATGGCTGTATAATGAGGACAAACTCTGATGCTGATCATAGACTATATTCTGACACACATTCAAGAGAAATCACATCACGTGATCAGATTTCACATTAGTGGAGGTATGTGCTGAAGGAACGGGAAGAGGGGTATTGGCTGTTGAAGAGAGAGAGAGAGATAGTGATAAAAAGACTTTTAAATAACAAGGGGGGTGTGTAGACAAAGGTCCACCAGCAGAGGAAAACTTAGAAAAGGATAATTATCAGGTGTGCTTGTTGATTCCACTTTCCCCCCAGGGACGACAAGCGACAGTCACCTGTATTATTCATACTGGCTATAGACTTGATTATAAAGACTACAATAGCTACCACCAGAAATGGGATTCAATGAACTCAACAGCATGATGGCCTGGAATTCACTAAAGACATTGTCCTCTTGTCCCACACATAAAATCATATGCAATAAAAATGAAACACACTTGATGGGAGGTCCAAATTAGGTCAAAAATTCAGAGGGGAGAGACAAAGATAACGAAAATAAGTGAAGAAAATTATTACTCAATTTCCACTGCTGAAACCTCAATTCAAGTGATGGAGTATTCACATGTAGACGAAGTTTGTTGAACAGATAGAGAAATTAACATAAGAATGCAAAATCCAGGAGGACCCTTCACAGCACTGGGAAATTCGGGGAAGTCAAAACAAATTACATTTAGAACCAAACTTAGAATTCTAATGCCACATCAAAACTACTGTACAATAAACAATTGCCAATAAACTACAAACTTTCAATGGTACGTACCTAAGCAGAATAGGACTAAAATGGTATGGCAAAATCACTAATGTGGAGCTTATGGAGTGAATAAAGCAAATGCCAGTGAATCAAGAAGCCGAGGAAAAGATGCTGATGCTGGATAGGACAGATTTCCATTGTAAAAACCTGTTTATAGTATAGAGTCTTTCTTCTGTAAACCACAGGACAACATAAATAGAGGGGCACCCAAGAACACATGGAGAAAAGAATTGGAGACAGAGATGAATATGGGAAGGACATGGAAGGAGCTACAGGGGACAGCAGAGCCTCAGCATGAGCTGGCTGAGGGCCTGTGTCCACCAGGAGATGGCAGGCTGAAGAAACAGAAAATACCATGTGATTCACCAAACACTGCTGGTTACTATACACATCACATACTTTCATTAACTCTTTATGTCGCAGATATGGGAGTTACAATATTGTCATTGACCTTGAACATAAGGACCATTAATAATTGCCTGACATAAACAAAGTTAATCCTCTTGCTAGATTGTTTTGATATAGCAGGGGTTATGGCCAGACATGATGGCTCATGCCAGCTTGCAAGGAATCCAGTAGCAGATGATGTCTGTGAAATTCTAAAAATTAGAAATTACAACTGAGTGAAGTGAGGAGGCAATATTCTGCTTCACCCCCTCTCTATGACTTTCATGTGGAAATTATCTCATAACTTGGCTTCAAACCACATCAACCATCAGAGTCAAACCTCTTACTGGCTGAGCCATCCAAACAAATTAGAAAGGCAAATAAAACAAAAATTAATCAAAAAGACATACATGCTGGATAAGAAACATTCAGGAAAACAAACTAGTGAGCTCTTCTAGTCTGACAATAAATTAAAACAAAACAGCAACCTCATTTACATGCAGTGAAGCTATAGTAATAGTGTGTTAATTGGCAATCATACAAGAAGAAATATATTGTGAATTTGTTTATGAGCTCTCTTAGTGGCCTCAAAAGATTCCCCAGTTGATATTTCTATGTGTGTATAGTAATAATATGTTACACCTAAGTTTTATTTTTCAGAACCAGAAGGAACATTATGGAATTCATAAAGAAATAAGATTGACAAAATCAAAGAAAAGAAGTATGTAATATGGTGATAGACAGAAGGAAAGAAGTGATACAAAGGACAGGAAAGTGTAGCAGCAGATGGTTAAGTGTGCCTATACACCAAAAGGAACAAGACAAACACACAAATACAGAAGAACAAGTAAGCAGGTGAATATTTAAAATAAGACCTTAAGGTTTATCATGGATGGGCTAGATTAAATTCAGACATGTTAACTATAAATTCTTTCATCAAGCAGTCTTGAAACATGGTCACAGATAACAGGCAAATTTATCAATTGTGTGGTTTTAACAAGACAAGAAGATAGACGGTAAGTAATGTTAGGCGAAAGGCAAATATAATAATAATTACAACAGAATTCCAAGAATAGCAGAAACTTCTTGCTCAGAAAGCAATGGCAAATCAGTGACCATACTAGAAAATTGAACTAGAAAATAAACCTGAGGTTGATCACAACATCCTTCAGAGGTTATGCTGCACACACACAAAAACTGCTGTTGATATCTGAAGTGCTCAGACTTCACATATTCTAAGTCTGGTCATATGAGGTGGGTGGACAGTTTCCTTCCTCATAGCCTTTCCATCCCAAACAATTCCCAGATACTTCTGACAAATGATACCTACATTTATGAGGCTGTGACAACCTGACGCCCATATTAGTTGGAAAAATTAATCCTGCTACTGTTGGATGTTGAACCTGAACCACTATCCTGGCAGGTCAGCGCATTAGCTACTATGCCACATCACTAAAGCAAAAACCATTGATCCAAAGTTTCTTCATTTATGATGCTAAAATAATGCCTTTAGGCGACTGGGGCTTGCAACACCATGGAACAAACAAGGTGAGGACTGAGCACGGACATACAAAGACATTTCTTTTAATCAGTACATCCCACAGGCTGCAAGAACATCAGGTTGTGATAGCTATAGGATATCATAGAGTCCCACCTTGCAGACTGCAAGAACATCACACTGTGATAGCTATAGAATATCAGAGTCCCACCTCGCAGACTGCAAGAACATCACACTGTGATAGCTATAGGATATAGAGTTCCACCTCCCAGGCTGCAAGAACATCACATTGTGATAGCTATAGGATACAGAGTCCCACCTCGCAGGCTGCAACATCACACTGTGATAGCTATAGGATATCATCAGAGTCCAACCTCGCAAGCTACAAGAACATCACATTGTGATAGCTATAGGATATAGAGTCCCACCTCGCAGACTACAACATCACATTGTGATGGCTATAGGATATAGAGTCCCACCTTGCAGGCTGCAACATCACATTGTGATAGCTATAGGATATCAGAGTCCCACCTTGCAGGCTGCAAGAACATCACACTGTGATAGCTATAGGATATCAGAGTCCCACCTCGCAGGCTGCAAGAACATTATACTGTGATAGCTATAGGATATCAGAGTCCCACCTCGCAGGCTGTAACATCACAATGTGATAGCTATAGGATATCAGAGTCCCACCTCGCAGGCTGCAAGAACATCACACTGTGATAGCTATAGGATATCAGAGTCCCACCTCGCAGGCTGTAACATCACAATGTGATAGCTATAGGATATCAGAGTCCCACCTCGCAGGCTGCAAGAACATCACACTGTGATAGCTATAGGATATCAGAGTCCCACCTCGCAGGCTGCAAGAACATTATACTGTGATAGCTATAGGATATCAGAGTCCCACCTCGCAGGCTGTAACATCACAATGTGATAGCTATAGGATATCAGAGTCCCACCTCGCAGGCTGCAAGAACATCACACTGTGATAGCTATAGGATATCAGAGTCCCACCTCGCACGCTACAACATCACACTGTGATAGCTACAGGATGTCAGAGTCCCGCCTCGCAGGCTGCAAGAACATCACATTGTGATGGCAACAGGATAGGAGTCCCACCTCGCAGGCTGCAACATCACACTGTGATCACTCTGCACTGTTACAGAATATCACATTAAGTCCCATCTACAAGGTGCACCCATCACATCATTTTGGGACAATGCTAGAGAATCACACTAAATTAACCCTGCAAGGTCCAAGAGCTTCACATCATGATGGCTCTACTTGGTAATATAGCATCCGGTTCTGTGACGAAGGGAGTTACAGATGTCATTCGTAATCCTGCATTTGAAACACAGCTGCGGGCGATTTGCAGCAGACAGACTTGCATTGATTTACATACAATGGCATGAATACCATCCTTTGAGACAGCATCGGCAAACTCATCATCATCATCAAGTGCCAAGCCGGCTGGCATAGGTGTTCATGACTTTCTACAGATCCCGGTCTTTGGTGTTCTGGATCAACTCTGCTGATGATATTCCTCCATGCCACCGTCTCAATCCATCCAGCATTATTTCTCTTGGTCTGCCTCTGCCTCTCTTCCTCAAGATCTTTCCAGTTGTCACGATATTCTCCAATGCCTCGCTTCTCATCACATGACCGAAGAAAGCTGTTTGTCTCTTTCTTATTGCTGTATATAATGTTCTAGTTTCATTAGCCTGTTTCAGGCAGTCATCGTTAGTTACTTCGGCAGTCCAAGGAATTTGCAACATTCGTCTTAGGAACCACTTCTCTGTTGCTTCCAAGTTCTTCCTAATTTGTTCATTTACATTCCAAGATTCACTGCACTACAGCAATACAGGTTCTATATAGCACTCGAGCACTCTCTTTCTTACATTCAGTGATAGCGACTTATTGCATAAGATACTCTTCATTTTACAAAATGCAGCCTTAGCTTGTCCTATTCTGCTCTTAATCTCTGTTGTGCATCTTCCATCTGATGTTATAAATGCCCCTAGGTATTTAAAACTATCCATTTGGTTAAGAATTTTCCCTTCTATTTCTATTTCACATTTTGTTGTCACCTTTTCCTTTGATATCACCATTGTTATTGTTTTCTTGATATTCAAGTTTCTTTGCACTCTCTGTTAAAATATCCAACAATTGTTGTAGATCTATTGCATTATCCGCAACCAATACTGTGCCATCTGCATAGCGTATATTGTTTTATTATAACCTCCGATTAGTATTCCTGGCTTCTCTTTGATCTCTCTCATTATTACTCCGCCATAGAGGGAGAAGAGATCCAGTGACAAGACATCCCCATCATACTCCCAGCTTTATTTGTTCATAATTGCCCTCTTTATTTCCCATTTTAATTGCTGCTACTTGATTCCAGTAAATATTCTTTATTATTCTTAGATCCGTCCCATCAATGTTGATATCTTCCGACATTTTAATCAGTTCATCGTGTTTTACTTTATGAAATGCTTAGTATAATCTATGAAGCACAAATATATGTCTTTCTATTTCTCTATTGATCTTTCTTTTAGTGTCTGTAATGTATATATTGAATTTTTTTTTTACCCTTTCCTTCCACAAATCCATACTGTTATTCACCAATTTCCATTGTTATCTTCTTTTTTGTTCTCATTATAATTCTGAGTAGAAGCTTAGTGACATGGTTTATGCAGTTAATTGTACAGTTGGTGTGAATTTATGAGAAACTGAATGGTTGGACGTACATACTGCTTATTTCTAAACCACCCGTAACTAAATGATGGGTGATCTTGTACTGGAAGCATCAACACTCGATGTCACCTAACCATCGCAGTATTTCCACAAACAAGAGATGTACTCACCAGTGCTCATCTCCTCTCCAAGCATGCTATCAATACTGTGTTGTCAGTTATCACGTTGTTGTTTGTTGCATATCCTTGACAGGACGTCACAGTCGACCCCAGAATTTTTGGGTTATTTGTGATCTCTTGGCAAGCTTACGTTCAGTAGTTTGCCATTGCTTTCTGAACAACCAGCACCCATACCATTTATTTTAAAAAACTCAAGGCTAGGCGGTCAGCTTTCAAATTGCCCACAGCCGTGTTTCGACTGCGCTATGCGGAATTATGAACTGTGTCCGTAACTTCTTCACCACGGACCTGCTCTCATCATGCAGTAGGTCCTTTAGATGGTCTGCTGTGATCCTGGTGCACAAGACAGATTCCTGATCCTGTTTAAGTTCTCATGTCTCCTGCTCAAGGCATTTGAAGCATCCCTCTTCGTGCTGTGATTCTGCGTAAGTTCTGTCTTGTGCTCAAGGTGTTTGCAGTGTTAGTGTCCATCCCCCGGGAAGGTTAACCCGGTCAACAAATGCCCGCTGAAGTCAGATGTGTCAGCCTAACGGCGCAAGAACGCAGCTCTGCTGTAAACAGGCACAATGCAATCACATCCGAAAAAAAAATTCTGGATGAACGCAGCAGAAGAAGAAGAAGTGTCCATTTTCGTGCTGTGATCTTGTGTAAGTTCTCCTGTCTCATGCTCAAGGTGTTTGCAGTGTTAGCGCCCCTCTTTGTGCTGTGATCTTGTGTAAGTTCTCCTGTCTCGTGCTCAAGGTGTTTGCAGTGTTAGCGCCCCTCTTTGTGCTGTGATCCTGTGTAAGTTCTCCTGTCTCGTGTTCAAGGTGTTTGCAGTGTTAGCGCCCCTCTTTGTGCTGTGATCTTGTGTAAGTTCTGTCTCGTGCTCAAGGTGTTTGCAGTGTTAGCGCCCCTCTTCGTGCTGTGATCTTGTGTAAGTTCTGTCTCGTGCTCAAGGTGTTTGCAGTGTTAGCGCCCCTCTTCGTGCTGTGATCTTGTGTAAGTTCTGTCTCGTGCTCAAGGTGTTTGCAGTGTTAGCGCCCCTCTTTGTGCTGTGATCTTGTGTAAGTTCTGTCTCGTGCTCAAGGTGTTTGCAGTGTTAGCGCCCCTCTTTGTGCTGTGATCTTGTGTAAGTTCTGTCTCATGCTCAAGGTGTTTGCAGTGTTAGCGCCCCTCTTTGTGCTGTGATCTTGTGTAAGTTCTGTCTCGTGCTCAAGGTGTTTGCAGTGTTAGCGCCCCTCTTTGTGCTGTGATCCTGTGTAAGTTCTCCTGTCTCGTGCTCAAGGTGTTTGCAGTGTTAGCGCCCCTCTTTGTGCTGTGATCTTGTGTAAGTTCTGTCTCGTGCTCAAGGTGTTTGCAGTGTTAGCGCCCCTCTTCGTGCTGTGATCTTGTGTAAGTTCTGTCTCGTGCTCAAGGTGTTTGCAGTGTTAGCGCCCCTCTTTGTGCTGTGATCTTGTGTAAGTTCTCCTGTCTCGTGCTCAAGGTGTTTGCAGTGTTAGCGCCCCTCTTTGTGCTGTGATCTTGTGTAAGTTCTGTCTCGTGCTCAAGGTGTTTGCAGTGTTAGCGCCCCTCTTCGTGCTGTGATCTTGTGTAAGTTCTGTCTCGTGCTCAAGGTGTTTGCAGTGTTAGCGCCCCTCTTCGTGCTGTGATCTTGTGTAAGTTCTCCTGTCTCGTGCTCAAGGTATTTGCAGCATCCCTCTTCGTGCTGTGATCCTGTGTAAGGTTTCCTGCTCAAGGTATTTGCAGCATCCCTCTTTGTGCTGTGATCCTGTGTAAGGTTTCCTGCTCAAGGTATTTGCAGCATCCCTCTTCGTGCTGTGATCCTGTGTAAGGTTTCCTGCTCAAGGTATTTGCAGCATCCCTCTTCGTGCTGTGATCCTGTGTAAGTTCTCCTGTCTCCTGCTCAAGGTATTTGCAACATCCCTCTTTGTGCTGTGATCCTGTGTAAGTTCTCCTGTCTCCTGCTCAAGGTATTTGCAACATCCCTCTTCGTGCTGTGATCCTGTGTAAGTTCTCCTGTCTCCTGCTCAAGGTATTTGCAACATCCCTCTTCGTGCTGTGATCCTGTGTAAGTTCTCCTGTCTCCTGCTCAAGGTATTTGCAACATCCCTCTTATAATGTTTAAATTCATGATATTCCTTTTTTAGTGTTGTTGGTACACTCCACTGGTTGAGAACCACTGCTCTATATGGTTGCAGGCCACAAGCCATACTTACCTGAATCATCATCAGCTTCAATTTCTAGTTATTATTCTACTATATTATTGTTTATTTAGCTACCCGTACAATACATAGTGATACTCTCCCGCTGTTTATGCTTCACCTCGACACCGCAAGGTACAAGAGGGACCTGATGAGATGAGATGAGATGATGAATGTTCACTCTCCGAGGGTAGGATGGCTTCTTAGACACACTTAGCAATGTCGACATGGGATAAGCATGATAATGAAAGTCTCAAAGGTGAATAGGCAAGAAAGGAGAAAAATGCCCAGGAGTCATGATCTGGGCGGGCAAGTTCCCTGAGTGTCAAGGAGCCGAAACATTCGGGGAGGGAGAACATCTGATGATCAGAAACCTTCTGTCATACTTGCTCCGAGGGCGGAGCTTTTACAACTGTGTTATATTTGTTTCCTGGCAGCCAAACTTCATTTGCATGCAAAACAAATGACCATGAATTAACATGAACATTTTCAGAGTCAGACAAAAGTTTGATCCCAAATGGCTGGACTTTTGGGGCTGGGTCTTAACTCTAATACTCCCATTTTATGGACCTTGGAACCCAGTTTCAAAAAGAAGGGGGTGGGGTTATGAATCCAGCACTACTGGTAACCGACCACTAGCTTAATGTGACTTCACATGTGTATATGTAGCAACAAGTCAGGTGGAACTAAAGAAAGTGTTCAATAAAGCTGAAAGTTGATTCATAAGAAGACAGGAGCGGGGAGAATGTTTCAGTAACTATACAGAAGCCAAGTTGTTAAAATAAAAATGCAATTCTAACTCATTGTATTCTCTATACATTGTATTCTCTTTGTTTGAGTGCAAATCAATATCCATGAAATCCTAGTATATCACAAGCCACTTGTAGTGGGACAGTAGTTCTGCCTACAATAAGTTACTGAATAACACAACTCATATGAGCAAGCTTGTATTTGTACTGAAAGATGCCTGGTATTCCTGTTTCCAGTCTAATATACATTGTTTTTATAAGGGGTGGGGTGGGTTTCACAACATCAAATATGCTACATTTATTCTCTATATAAACATAAACATGACGTGTGGACAGTATTATTCATTATTATATAGAGTCTCTAAGATTGGAGAAATTGACTGACTATAATATACAAATAGGACGGTGTGTTCTTGAATTAACTGAAAATTGCAGTTGTAACTGAAAATTGCAGTTGTATTAGTAATAGATTATCCTTAACTTAAGTATAAACAAAAATGTAGTCCATGCATTGATCCAAGAAACACAGAACTAAACCCAGGCACCTATGTAATTTGTACCACCCCCAATCCAACCCCAGTGTTAAACCTTAAACGTTTGACTCATTTTAAAAATAAAGTGCTTTCAATAAAAAATCAAAGAGGGATATTTGTGAAATGTTCACAGGTAAGAGTACTGAACATCGTGAGAACTTATAACAGGCCATGTCTGTTTAGTTTCATCATTGTGTTCACACCAAGCGCCATGCCGGAGTGGGGTCAGGAGGTAGCAGGAATACATAAAACACAGTGAACCCTGCATTGAAAATATATTTAAGTGGAAACTTATCCTAATCTTTGGTGTAGTAGAAATAAAAAACCCGCTGCTTTGAGAAAGACCAGTTACAAATATTCTGATTTCCCCTGGACTGGCTGCAGTTGACATACAACGACATATGAAAGGTATGAGAACAGAGAAGAAGGAACGGGGTCAGAGTAAAGGTTCAATGACTGCATCTTCTTGTCTTGTCTTGTCTGACTAATCAACGAGGGATCGCGCAAATGTCCGACCGACGCAAAACTTGTATTAAAACAATTGTCAAAACAAAATCAACATTTAAAACAAATACTTCCGAAGCAATATTGTGTATAAAAGCTTTGCAAAACTTATAAGAACGAATATCGGGCTTTCTTTTATGTCAAGGAGCGGTTTTTTCATTAAGCCTGTCTTCTTCATAAAAATGGCAGGCTGCCCGAGAACAGAAAGTACAATAGTAAATTAATATTAAAACTACAAGGCACAACTTTCACAGAAACACGAAATGTATGCAAGAACTAAGAAGGAAAACGCAACTTACGCCAGGAGTAGCGATGTTGTTTAGAAACGACAACATTAGAAGCAGGCAACATTCGTCCCAAGTTGTGGTGGCAGCTGATGTTTTTGAAGACGATAATAATATTGTTGTTCTAATCTAAGATGGCCGATCACCGAGCCAAAATGGCGGACGGCCGGTCCGTCTGCTGTACCAGAAGGCAGACAGTTCATTCAGGCGTTCCCTCCTGTGATGCCGCTAAAATTATTGGCAAAATAATCGGCCTTCATAGAAGCTCAAAGCGAGATGTGCGAAAGGTGGGGGAGAAAAAATTCAAGGGGGAAGAGAGAATAGGAGAAATGCGAGCGGGGCAAAAGGAAACGAGCGGGGGATACTGCTATACGCGCTGGAGATTCAAAAGCGGAGTCGTAAATTGATTTCTTAGCTTTGGAGGCGAGTAGCGGTTAGAAAACATCAACTCATACACGACGCCAAGCCAGTTCAGGATTTGCCGGCACTACAAAAATATGGCGGCCGCGACCTGCTGGCTGTGATTATTATAATGAGGTGAAATGTACACGAGTTGGGCAGATTGAAGAAGGAACAGGCAAACAGGACAATTCGAAGATTAGTTGAGCAAAATGGCGGCGTTGGTTTTATGACATTTGGTCTCTTGAGGGTCGCTGTGAAACTTTGAACTTGAAGGGGAGATGAAATGTTATATGTACAGTTTGATTACTTAAAAATCAAAATGTACTTTACTGCGGTGAACTGAGTATAGCATGTATGAACTTATAATACATGGGTCAGCTTCACGTGGAGATACTCATTTTGTAAAGATAACTTCACTTTTGTACGAGGTTGCATGTACATATATTATATACATTAATGACTTCTGTTAAGAGACGATGATTCTTTTTTTTTAAACGTTGTTAATGTTAATGTATATCGCGGAGTAAAGACGCTATGCAGGAGAATAGTAAATTAAAGGACATTTTACCACACCCTGTGAGGTATTGTGTATGTGGTGCTATAGTGTGTTCACAAATATTTGCCTTAATTCACGTTCAATTGTTTTGAAAAGTGTCTGTTGCATCGTTATGAAATTTTTCCTGCCTTCAGATATTTACTCCCACACAAGGAATATGTCTCTGATTGGTCCAAAGGCAACTGAAATCATGGAAAGCGGCGACATTTCTTTGATGCTTTAGCGAAAATGTATTGAATTCACGCTAACAAACTTGTTTTGCAGTAATGCACGTCAGTTCGGATGGCGACGCAAGGCGTATCCGTTCCACTGTATGGCGTGCTTTTTATAAGGAAATTCCTGTGCACCACGGAGAATATTCATTATTGAACACTGATATTTCCATGTGAAGATGTTAGTTAGTTAGTTAGTTAGTCGCGATTCCAACTTCACGGCAACGGGTCGGTCCCATTATTCTCCGCTCCTGTGCCAGTGACTATTACACAAAATGCTCCTCACAGTCCAATGTGAAAAGTGGAACAGACAGGAGTTTCGGCAAGGCAACAGCCCGCATAGGTACACTGTGTATTATCCGCCGCCAGAATGCCAACACAAAAGTCCTCCACGAAAAATACAGTGCATCGTGGATGGAATCGGCAGTCAACAGAAAGACTTCATTGACCCGGGTTTTATCCCACAATGCTCGGTCTCTTTCCACAGGGCGACCCACCGAAAGTGCCCCACAAAGAACGAACTCCGTAGCTCCAGCGACGACTCCCAAGAGTCTCCTGAAAAGTACACTCGTGAACCGAAAAGGCAAACCAGTCAATTCAGCGACACCCCGCCATTGTTCCGAACACGCAGTTCACTGTGCAAACAACAGCGGACAGATGTAAAAGCATTCCACACGAATATCACAGCTCACAGTGTCGCGCCACGCACTCACTCAATAGCAGGGCGACGGAACCATGTGCTACCAGTACAACATTAGGAAAATGCGAATGCAAACCGTAGCCACAAGCATAAACACGCCAGCGAACTTAAAGCTTCAATGCCTAACCTGCATGTTGGGAAAATGTAATACATTTCATAATATGCACTTCATCTCTGACCCGTAAATTATATACCGCATATAAACAAACACTGAGATCTGCTGTACAATCTCCACAACAAACTTTTGTGTTGGGTCTACATAATAAGGTTACATGCTAAACTTCATCATTTTCCCTCAGTTGGTTAGTTACTGAGCTATGGATTTTTATACGGGGGAAAACATTTGCGAACGCACTATTGCTCCATATTATTATTATACACCAATCGGACACTGGATGGGTGATGTGGTAAATATGTCACCGGCTGCATTTAATTCCAAGAAAATTTCCTGACACCAGTTGTAGGCTGGGTCGATTTGAAAGCCAAGGTCAGTTTTTACCCCAAAAAAAAAACACACACAAAAAACGCCACTAGAGGGATCGAACACCTGACCACTGCGGCTCCCTGTGTATTAGAGTGGTGTGCAGAGATTCTGGTAGAATTAATGGGAGTGGTATTCTTAAAGGATTAGAGCTTGGGTATCCAGACCATTGTTGCATGATGTGTTTCATCTTGACTGTGTTAGGTAGATCATATGACAGACAGACGACGAAATGTGTAATACTTCTCACTGGGGTACACAGGCGAACAAAGGAACTGTTACGTGAGATAGTTTTTTTAGTTTTTGTTGCGTATCCATTACGGGACGTTGCAGTCAACACCAGCATTTTCAGCTGCTGTTGATGTACTAGGCAAGTGTTACGTTCAGTAGTTTGCCATTGCTTTCTGAACGACCGGCCCCTATACCTTTTTTCGAAAACACCAGCATCGCTGTGTTTCGAACCCGGGTATACGGGCTCACAAACCGCGTTCGCAAGCCCTTAGCCACAGAGACCAATTTACGTGAGATAGAAAGAGTTAATTACAATAGATTAAACAACCACATGTATACAAAATTATAGATTGGCAAATAAGACATGTGTACACGTGGATTGGCACCGCAGACAGCAGATCACATACCCTAAGACTTCCCGAAATATGACATATCTAGACAAATCGTCCGGCCTAGAGAGACAACAGATGAAGATAAACTCAGTGGACCACTGGGTGAACTAAATACAAATTGAAGTTCAAACAAGAGACAAGATTGCACATATAGACAAATTTCAAGCTAAAGAAGAAGAAGAAGAAGAAGAAGAAGAAGAAGAAGAAGAAGAAGAAGAAGGAAGAGGAGGAGTAGGAACAGGAGTAAGAGGAGCAGCAGCAGCAGACGAAGAAGAAGAAGAAGAAGAAGAAGAAGAAGAAGAAGAAGAAGAAGAAGAAGAAGAAGAAGAAGAAGAAGAAGAAGAAGAAGAAGAAGAAAGAGTTAATGTGACAGGAAGAGGCGCGGTGAATAATGATAACATCAGCAAGCAAGGTCAGACAATGTTAACAATGGATTTGATTGAAAGACAGCGAGCAAGTCACGTGGTTTGGTGATGTCACATGGCATTTCACAGATACGATCAACTTAAATTGTTCAAAGTAGAGTGAAAGGCATAGACAGTTCCCCACTGGGTGTGAAATGTAGAGCCTTCAGATACAATAGGCCACACCACAAGAGATGAGACGGTCATTTCCCTTCCTCGTCGAATTTTCTTCCCAGACAATTCTCAGGAAGTGCCTTGTACTTTTTTGTATGCGGATGGGTCGATCCAAGAGCCGTACTGGTATGACAAAATAATCGTGCTGGGGATTGAACCAGGACTACTTTAGTGGCAGGCAAACATACTAACCAGTGTGTCACCGCGGCTCACGCCATCGTGTAGATGCAAGAGACACATACCTGCCTGATCTCATCAACCCGACCTGTTTTCTAAACCACGTTTTTACTTCACATTCAACGTCGGCGTCACTCGCGAAATGTCTCCCGCCAAGGCGTGTTTTCAGTGGATTTAGCCCCTAGCGATTTCCCGTAAAGCGGTGCATAGTTGGGTAGAAAAAGTTACGAGGACGAGTCAATAAGTAAGTCACACAGGTCTGTAGGATGGCAGGTAAATGAAAACATGGCACACAGTTCTATGCAGTCGGTTTGCGGGGACTGATAAAACGATTGGCTAAGTGCATCAATGATGGTGGAAATTATGTTGAGAAATAAAGGGACAATGTATGTATAAAAATAAACTCGTTTCAAGTTGTTATCATAGTTAGTTATTTTTCCTACAGCCATTTGTGACTTACTTATTGACAAAATGGCTAAACCCCTGACCATCTCCTTGTACAAAGCCTACACAAAGACAATGACAGTATTCCTAAACTGACGAGGAAGGCCACATACGCCGCATAACAGTGGACGCGAAGAGACATGTTTTGTTGACGCTGTCAACACGTCTGTGACTGTAGTATGGTTGTTGTTTTGTCTCCATATGAAACCAGCGGTCCGTTTTGTCAGCCTTTGGTATATAAACTGTACATTCTCGAATTACGATTGAACGGCACCGACACCAGGTAGTATAGTATAGACTCGACTCGCTGCTGGTACTGCTACTACTACTACCACCACCATACAATAGGTATGTCTGTGGTGAAATACATGTATGTGAACGCAGACTATGACCTCTTTCTCCGTCGGTCTGTCGCTCCATCTTTCTATAGCTCTCTATCTCTCTCCTTTCACTCGTCTGTCTGCCTGCCTGCCTGCCTGCCTATCTGTCTGTCTGTCTTTCCCTCCTGTCGCTCCCTCTAACACTCCCCATCTGTCTCATTGTCTGTCATTATGTTCCCCCTCATTACACAAGGCATGGTGATGATTTATGATGGAGTTCCCCAATTTCAAAAACATGAACAATATAAGAGTACAAATATTCAAAGACTAGTAAAATAATTCCGCTGACAAAACTAACAACTCACCGCCATCATTGTATACAGAAAGAAGTTTACTATAGCAACCTAGAGGTCAGCTTGACCGAATGGACAAGAGCGCTCGTTGTCAGACATCTGGTGTGCCGATACCGAGGTAGCGGGTCCACTCCCAACAACGTTCAGCGGGACTAAAATAACTTCTAGTCCTTGACTTGGGATGTAAATTACAATTAGCTCTGAAGTCGGAGTGGGTTCTCTTGATGGCGAGGGACGCTGGTAATAGGGAAAGCTAATACATGCGCAAAAATGAGTCTGCTGTCTGATTTCAAAGCGAGTTAACGAAAAACAAAAAGCAAACTGAAGCCTTCAATAACCCCCAACTAGAAGAAGAAATAGAACAATTCTCAAGAAATATAAACAGTTGTTTATATCAACTTGGGAACTCTTTAAGGCCACTAAGACATCTCATAAATAAATTCTCATGGATTGTTTGGCTTTCGTAGTAGTTGAAGAGAGAAGTAGAGACTAGACGATACCAAGAGTCTAGTTGGTTATGCGTCGAAGTACACTTGTTCCTATCGCGTGGCGCTGTCGTCATTTGGGGTTGACAGGTTCGAATCCCGGTCGGTTTTACTATAGCTTTAAATTGTTATGTTATCTAGTGTGTTCTCTAGTCTCTACTATTTTCTTCTACTTCTATGGAAGCCAAACAATACACGTGAGTTTATTTAATCCGTTGTTTATATTCAGGCGATGAGCTAACGAAGTTATGTAAGAGATTTGACATGTTTTCACCGCAGCTGGAGAGATCAGCCAAATGAGGTAGTTGACAGCTCTTGCGTGTCAGCCACACAAAGAGACCCTCCTAGCTGAACACTCAGCGTACACCCCTGAAGGGTCTAAGTTGGGCAAACAATGTACACCTCTGACGTGCCTGGGATACAAAGACACATGTCTAGATTCTAGTCTTCATGTGTATGTTTAAATAATCAACACACAGAGATCAGACACAGAGGAAGATGGGAGGTGGTGGGAGAGCAGGCAGGTATAATAGGAGAAATTGGGGGGGGGGGGGGGTGTCGGAGATAGAAGATAGGCAAGCATATGGAAAGCACTGAAAGGTCGAGGCGGGTTCTGTACGTGGACAGTGGACTGAATCGCTACGGAGGTCTGTTGTCCGTAGAGTCACCGCCATCTTCGTTCCGAGACATGCAGGAGTTGAGGGAAAGGAACGAGCTGATAAACTTACTGGCTCTACGTTCTTTATAGATGACCAGCCTGTGGATCGTGCCGACGTTATTAACGCCCGTAGAGAGATGTCGAGAGCGCAGGTCTTTGACGCCAGTGAATCCACACGTTGTCCAGAATGAGAGACGCGAGAGTAAGCATTGGCACGGCCAGACACGAGAGGCACATGGGGAGAA
The DNA here is from genome assembly GCA_963921405.1 of Cepaea hortensis. Classification (NCBI taxonomy): domain Eukaryota; kingdom Metazoa; phylum Mollusca; class Gastropoda; order Stylommatophora; family Helicidae; genus Cepaea; species Cepaea hortensis. The sequence continues at coordinate 14,609,480 of OY992880.1, read as the reverse complement.
CGAGGGGTCTCGTCAACCAACACAGAACTGGCACTATTAGCCGCCGGACACTGATGAATATGTTGGGGAAGAATCTGAGCACCTATAGAATGGAGAACTCCGGAGTGCAAAGATGAAGACAGTAGTTGTTTCGACATGTTGTGTATGTTGTTTGTTCGTTATTGTCGAAGATGACAGTGATGTCATGTGTACTGTCATCTTCGACAATGGCGGACAAACAACACACACGACATGTTGGGGAACAACTAATGTCTTCCATTCAAAATAGATAAGAGGACAATATGACTAGCGCCTGGGTTGGATTTTAACGAGAGAGAGAGAGAGAGAGAGAGAGAGAGAGAGAGAGAGAGAGAGAGAGAGAGAGAGAGAGAGAATGCGGGGGGGGGGGGGGCTGTTGTCTTTTCTTCTGTTATCCGTTTTGAAGCCGCTGTTGTAATCCTACTCGTGCTCACACCTGCATACATTTTGTGTGTACTCACTTTAGCCTTGGTTGCCTCTCTAGCCGACATGTCATGGCATGCATGTACAGGCAATGGGAAATGCAGTGATAGGTATATTGTTGTTGCATTATTGTGACCCTACAGCAGCCACTTTCTACTCCCGCGCTAGCGCGCGCGCACACGCGCCTGGTAAATCACAAATAGTCAAAAATACTAGGGCTGACTGCGACGTCCTGTAAAGGTCATGAACTAACTGTAATTTAAAAAAAAATGTACGATTATATAAGGAAAGGGTTCTTGTGCACGCCTTCATGCACACTGAGCACGTCACGTGATCAACATCATGTCAGCTGTCTTTACTCCACAAGTCATTTTCTGGGACCTGGTTTAGGCTGGGTTGATTTGGGAGTCACGGTCAATTTAAAAAAAATCCGCCTTTAAAATACGTCAAAAGTCCAAAAAAAAACAAAACAGCGGACTTAGTCTGAAAAACAGAAACACAGAGGTAATGGTAATCAATAAAACAAATGTCTTCCCAAATTCAACATCAAAGTGAACTGAACCAGTCTGAAAGAAGTCAATATATTTACTTTAGTTACAACAGAGGAGTTGATTGCAACGTCCTGCATAGGATATGTAACATTTGTTTACATAGATGGAAGATGCATAGAGAGAGACTAGCCCCGGCAAAGGCAGCATTTCACAAGGTGTCTATTCTCGGCAATATGTCTTTATCAATCGGTGTGATAACATGAGTTCTTAACAAGTTCAACTATACTGAACCAATCCTGACGCACGGGAGTAAATCATGGACAATTAGTAGACAAGAGAGGAATTATTTAGAAGCTGCAGAGAGTTGGTTTTATGGGAGTATGCTGGGAACAACGTGGACGGATTAGAAAGAGCAATAAAGATATTCTAAAGAAGTTTACTCACAAAGTTTAGTTTAGTTTAGTCGATGGATCAACATCACGGCACACGGGTGTAACCCATAAGTGCTCCGTTCTCCTCTTAACTCAAACCTGAGTCTGGAGAAACTCAGCTCAGTGCACGAACTCCGTAGCGCCGGCGAGGATCCTGAAAATATATTGGTTAGATTTTTAACTGGAAATTTTGACCGGGCAGCGCCGTTAGGCTACTCTTTTTCGATTTCCAACTGTCAATGGATTTTTTACGTGCGCAACAACACACACGGGCGTCCGATCTCACTACCCAGAGACCAGGGGATATTTTATTACTAGAAGTCCACCTGAAAAAAAAATCCCGGTCCTCACCGGAGCTTGAACCCGGGACCTCCAGCACTCGAGGCGGACACCATACCTCGAGACCACGCAGCCCCCTTAACTCATAAAGAGAACTGGTTACTCCCATCAGTAGAAGGCAGTCTGTATACTCTGGGCATGTATGAGATGGGGAAAGCTGGAGTATGTCGTGTCAACAGAAATGTTGGAGGGGAGGGGAGGCAAGGGGAAGACCAACAGAGAAGATGCTGGACGGTTTGATATCATGGCATGGAGAAACATCAGATTAAGATATGAATGGTACTACACGAGACAGAGGGATGTGGACAGACATGATCACCAACGCCACACGGCATGGACTATAAGAAAAACGGTTTGTATAGGCCGTTGAAAATAAAAATGCATTCGTGAGTTGTTTACATCTAATAATTTCAAAGAGGAGGGGGTGATTCAAAGGGAGGTAATTCAACTAAACTAATACCAGCTGTGTTAGCTGAAAATGCCTGGTTGTCTTTCTTTACAAATTCAGGAGAAAAAGAGACACTACAATGATGCCCTCTGTCTGTCTGTCTGTCTGTCTGTCTGTCTGTCTGTCTGTCTGTCTGTCTGTCTGTCTGTCTGTCTGTCTGTCTGTGTCTTTATTCTGGTAAGCGTTGGCGATCATAATTTGCCACTTACGCGATCATCAGTCTTAGGTCTCTGTGGCGAAGTGGTCAAGCCGTTTGACTCGGGCTCCGAAGGTTGTGGGTTCGATTCCGGGCCGCGTCATTCGGTTCACGAGTTAAATTTTTCGGAGACTCCCGTGGGTCGTCGCTAGAGCTACGGAGTTCGTGCTTGGTGCGACGCTTTCCGCGCTGCGGAAAGAGACCAAGCCATATGGGATAACACCGGGTGCGATGAAGTCGACTTTTAAGCGACTTTTAAGATAACGTCAGCCTTCTGTTACCAATACTACAATTTGGCCAAGACATAAGGTTTGGCCATGCAAGTAGGTTACTAGTCAACAGCATACCACAACAAGCAATGATGTACAGACCAGATGGAAACAGAGGAAGAGGCCGACCACGTAAACGATTGACGCAGGGATAAACAGAATCCATGGGAATATCGATACATGAAGCCCATAAGCGGGCACTCTCCCGCTGTTTATACTTCACCTCGACACCGCAAGGTACAAGAGGAACATGATGAGAAGAGATGAGATAAGACTAAGACATACACGGATATCTCTTTGTCTTCCTGTCTTTTCCTATCACATTTTTATAGTAATGACTACAAATCTATTTGTCTAAAGTGAAGTTTTCTAACGAAGCTGTACTTTTCTATGAAAGCTGTAGTTTTGTAACGAAGTTATGGTTTTCTAGCAAAGTTGTGGTTTCCTTTGCTTCCATGACCTCCTCATTTGCTTTACTTTCAATCTACTGTATTCAATAAAGCCGCAGTGGTATAGTGGTTTGGGTGCTTGCCTGAAAAATAATGGCCCAAGTTCAATCCCAACAGAAACAGGATTATCTGTTCTTTGGCGAGTACAAATCTGGAGTTGACCCAGCCTCATACATGTGGGTATCGTTCAAGTTTCCACATACTCTATCCGCAGCATACAGGATGGGGTGAACAATTCCCTTCCTCGTCGATTTTCCTTCCCCGACAATTCCGAAAATTTTCTGCAGCACTGTCTGCAGAGGGACTACCTTCACTCGTTATTGTCTTGTTTACTTTAGTTGCATTTTGCACAGAACCTATACAACTATTGCCTCAAGTGTTTACCATACAACTACTGCCTTCAAGTGTTTACCTTACAACTACTGCCTTCAAGTGTTTACCTTACAACTATTGCCTTCAAGTGTTTACCTTACAACTATTGCCTCAAGTGTTTACCTTACAACTATTGCCTCAAGTGTTTACCTTACAACTATTGCCTTCAAGTGTTTACCTTACAACTATTGCCTCAAGTGTTTACCATATAACTACTGCCTTCAAGTGTTTACCTTACAACTACTGCCTTCAAGTGTTTACCTTACAACTATTGCCTTCAAGTGTTTACCATATAACTATTGCCTTCAAGTGTTTACCTTACAACTATTGCCTCAATGGTTTACCATACAACTACTGCCTTCAAGTGTTTACCTTACAACTACTGCCTTCAAGTGTTTACCTTACAACTATTGCCTTCAAGTGTTTACCATATAACTATTGCCTTCAAATGTTTACCTTACAACTATTGCCTCAAGTGTTTACCATACAACTACTGCCTTCAAGTGTTTACCTTACAACTATTGCCTTCAAGTGTTTACCATATAACTATTGCCTTCAAGTGTTTACCATACAACTATTGCCTTCAGGTGTTTACCATACAACTATTGCCTTCAGGTGTTTACCATACAACTATTGCCTTCAAGTGTTTACCATACAACTATTGCCTTCAAGTGTTTACCTTACAACTATTGCCTTCAAGTGTTTACCATACAACTATTGCCTTCAAGTGTTTACCATACAACTATTGCCTTCAAGTGTTTACCATACAACTATTGCCTTCAAGTGTTTACCATACAACTATTGCCTTCAAGTGTTTACCTTACAACTATTGCCTTCAAGTGTTTACCTTACAACTATTGCCTTCAAGTGTTTACCTTACAACTTGCCTTCAAGTGTTTACCTTACAACTATTGCCTTCAAGTGTTTACCTTACAACTATTGCGTTGAAGTGTTTACCTTACAACTATTGCCTTCAAGTGTTTACCTTACAACTATTGCCTTCAAGTGTTTACCTTACAACTATTGCCTTCAAGTGTTTACCATACAACTATTGCCTTCAAGTGTTTTCCTTACAACTATTGCCTTCAAGTGTTTACCATATAACTATTGCCTTCAAGAGTTTACCATACAACTATTGCCTTCAAGTGTTTTCCTTACAACTATTGCCTTCAAGTGTTTTCCTTACAACTATTGCCTTCAAGTGTTTACCATACAACTATTGCCTTCAAGTGTTTACCATACAACTATTGCCTTCAAGTGTTTACCATACAACTATTGCCTTCAAGTGTTTACCATATAACTATTGCCTTCAAGTGTTTACCTTACAACTATTGCCTTCAAGTGTTTACCATACAACTATTGCCTTCAAGTGTTTACCATATAACTATTGCCTTCAAGTGTTTACCATACAACTATTGCCTTCAAGTGTTTACCATACAACTATTGCCTTCAAGTGTTTACCATACAACTATTGCCTTCAAGTGTTTACCTTACAACTATTGCCTTCAAGTGTTTACCTTACAACTATTGCCTTCAAGTGTTTACCTTACAACTATTGCCTTCAAGTGTTTACCTTACAACTATTGCCTTCAAGTGTTTACCTTACAACTATTGCCTTCAAGTGTTTACCTTACAACTATTGCCTTCAAGTGTTTACCTTACAACTATTGCCTTCAAGTGTTTACCTTACAACTATTGCCTTCAAGTGTTTACCATATAACTATTGCCTTCAAGTGTTTACCATACAACTATTGCCTTCAAGTGTTTACCTTACAACTATTGCCTTCAAGTGTTTACCATACAACTATTGCCTTCAAGTGTTTACCATATAGCTATTGCCTTCAAGTGTTTACCATACAACTACTGCCTTCAAGTGTTTACCTTACAACTATTGCCTTCAAGTGTTTACCATACAACTACTGCCTTCAAGTGTTTACCAATCTGCCTTCTTATTGTCGAGACCACACGTACATTCAGAGGTATGGATTTTACACAGCACTTATGTAAACGTTTTCTCTCGGTAATTTACAGCTTCTGTGTTTGGAGTACAGTTGTCATGGTTAAAGGTGTTGTAATTTCTACAAGCCATCGCTCATTCACTATTTATCACTATTCACTATTTGTCTCTATCTGTACAAGCCATCTTTCATTCACTATTTGTCCCTATCTCTGCAAGTCATCTTTCATTCACTATTTGTCTCTATCTGTACAAGCCATCTTTCATTCACTATTTGTCTCTATCTGTACAAGCCATCTTTCATTCCCTATTTGTTTCTATCTGTACACGCCATCTTTCATTCACTATTTGTCCCTATCTCTGCAAGTCATCTTTCATTCACTATTTGTCCCTATCTCTGCAAGTCATCTTTCATTCACTATTTGTCTCTATCTCTGCAAGTCATCTTTTATTCATTATTTGTCCCTATCTCTTCAAGCCATCTTTCAATCACTATATATGCATATCTGTACTTGTAATTAACGTTCCAATGTCAAGGACGACAGGTCAATATTTTAGTTCAGCTGTCCGGTGTAGGGGTTGAACCGCTAATATCGGCATCAACGCAACGGATGTTTAAGAACACGCGTTCTTACCCATTCGGCAATGCAGACCTGCACTGTAATCTATGAATCAAAGATCTTGGGTTACCTGTGAAAAGCAAAACCGTTTCCTGTTGTGGGGGTCACTAAATAACGTGATATCGACCATTATTATCATCATCATTGCCATCATCATCATCGTCATCATCATCATCATCATCATCATCATCATCATCATCATCATCATCATCAAAGGAGCAAGTGGAAAACAAACATCGAAATATTTGGATAGCTTGGTTACGTGGCATAATCTGGGCAACAACAAAGACCCCATCGGCGACTCTGGTGATGGTGTGGGATGGCGAATCACGAACGCCCTAGATTATCGGCATGGCACATGCTGGTGATGGTTGATGATGATGATTCACGCAAACACAAACTGATTGCAGTCGAGGCGACACACTGGGCTGTAGATTGAAGACATCAGCTGCCTCCCAACTCGTCTTTAACGCTTAATGGTAAATTTGGAACTAAAGGATTAGTTCATTTGGAGATGGATTAGACCAGTGGTTCTCAACCTTTTTTGGCCTGTGCCCCCCTTCACCATATTTTCATAACGTCTTTACCCCCCCCCCTCCTTCGTATTTCCTACCTAAAATCCCCCCTCCCGCTCCTGCCCGTACACGGTATACGTAATAATGGAAGAACATACCAAAAACAAGTGTAGACGTCAACCTAAAACGTGATCTACTTACTTTATAAAATGGATTTTAGAAGGGTGAGACGTACGGAACCGTAAAGTATGAAGTCTAGACGTCCACATAAAACGTGATTGATTGATTGATTGACTGATTTAGGAACCGACATCACAGCATTCGGGACATTCCCATAAGCGCTCCGTCCCCATCCCCAGCAGCCAGCGAAGAGTTCCAACACTAATAGTTCCAGTAGCCATAAAACGTGATTTGTGGGTCTACTTACTTTATAAAATGAATTTTAGAAGGGTGAGACGTACGGAACCGTAAAGTATGAAGGGAAAAACAATATCAATTAATCGGTTCTTGTATTAACGTGATCTTGAAATAATCTTCACTCCCCTCTGGAAACCCGAAAATTCCCCCATGGAGGGGGGGGGGGGAGAAACTCCCCACCGGTTGAGAACCACTGGATTAGACAAACCACAACACAATTAACAAACACACTTTGCTAAAAGCAAAACTAAGAAGTCTATGAGCCTGGACAATATGACCTACCTTAATTGTTCTTATTGTCTTTACGTTACTATCCCGCCTGCATCGCCATGAATCTCAGTTGTCGCCGCTAAACTCTCTCTCTCTCTCTCTCTCTCTCTCTCTCTCTCTCTCTCTCTCTCTCTCTCTCTCTCTCTTTTGCTCTCTCCCTCCCTGCCTTCCTCGCTCCCTGTGTATCTTTCTCTCAATGTTTATGTTTCTATCTCTATTGCTCTGACTCGCAGTCTCTCTTTGCCTGTCGTTGTCTTCATCTTCCTTTTTCGATTTTTCTCTTACACCCCGTGTCTCTCTCTATCTCTCTGCCTCTATAAGAAGGGCAGAATATCAGACGGGCCTGCGTGCCCAATTCTTAACCATTTGAAAATAAAGTTCGTTCGTTCGTTCGTTCTATCGCACTGTCTCTGTTTCTCTACATCTCTTTTGGTCTCCCTCTGCCTGTCTGTATGGCTGTCTTTATTTGCCTTAATTCCCCCCCCCCTCTCTCTCTCTCTCTCTCTCTCTCTCTCTCTGCCGCGCACACTCTATGTCTCGCTACGTATCTCTGTCTCTCTGTCGCACATGCTGTCTCTCTTTGCCTCTCTGTCTGCCTCGCGGGTTCGAGCTCTCTCCCCCCCCCCCCACCTTTCTCTTTGTCGCCCTCCCCATCTCTCGTGTGAGTTT